>JAQPPZ010017213.1:11200000-11800000 GCA_028583015.1 Wollemia nobilis
CCTTGTTATCTCCTGAAACCAATCTCCAAGCTTGCTTGGCAATCATAGCAGTATTTAGGGCCTGGATTCTTCTTAGTCATATTCCTCCTTTATATTTGGGTTTACAAACCTTATCCCAGGCCACAAGGTGAATTCTTTGTTTGTTTTCAGCTCCAGTCCATAGGAAATTTTTCTGAATTTGCTCTATCTTTTGTGAAATTATGGCTGGAGCCCTAAAGACAAATAAGAAATAGACATGGATACTTTGGAGAACCGTAGCTATAAGAGTACATTTAGCTGCTTGCGACAAAAGGTTTCCTTTCCATCCTACAAGCCTTTTTTGGATGCGCTCAATAACATTGCTCCACAAGCGAAATGAACTCTTGCCCCTTCCTTCCGTCAACGTTTTCTTTTGAAGGTGCCACCGATGCTGATATTTTTTGAAAAAGATCGAATATTGATGGACTTTAATTATTGAAGAAAATAAATTAATGTTTCCATAATTCCTATTGAATAGATGCTGATATTAAATGCAACATATCGGATTTTGGTATGATCCTATTTATTTTTGAGGTGCCCTCCACTGATTTTGTTCCTTTTAGAAGCAAAGTTAATTTTCGTTGGGTCTCCATTGGTGAGGGTAAGATTTTGAGGTGTAAAGTGATGAAATCGTATTCAAAATTTAATATCCAAGCTCCTATTTGTTGCGTGATGTTGCTGAGTTTCGATGCATCGATTCCTGGAATCTTTTTCCTATCATTCATCTCTGCTGATTTCCCAGGTGCACTCCATGAAAACCGGATCGTCGTTTCCTGAAGAATATTTTGATTTGAGCATTACCATTACTGAGGAAGGAATTGCTCTTGCTAGTCTTTGACTAGCTGACATTTTATTTTAATTCACAATTAATTTTAGAGGTGAAATCCTCTATAAATACTAAGCATTTTGATGTAATGGAGGATAGACATTCTACTGAAAAGCTCTTTGAGTTCAAATTTTTGGCTTAATCGAAAGTTGCTTGACTTTGGTTCCTAGAGCAGTATTTTTGTGGATGACTTCTACATGTTATTTCTGTTAAATTCATATCTTGGTTAGATAGATTAAATTCTGCATTTGAATTTGATTGTTGATGAAGAGTGAATGTTAAAATGCTAACTGGAGGTTATATTTGCAAGTTGTGATCGATTTCTATGTTATTCTTTTAGTTAAATGTTGTTAAAACTTGATGTGGTTGCTTAGCTACTAGTTTATCCTCACTTATGTTTTTGGCTCATAGCCATATTTCCCGTTTATTTCTATCATTTCCCATATCTTTCCTGTTACCCTAAGCTTAAACAAAATTAGATTACGAGTAGGAAATAACCATGATGAGTAGGATAGATCATGAGGAGCATGACAGTTCCTAAAAAAATGGTAGTATCAAGCACGAGGATAAGGTTGGTCATCCTAGGGAAGGACCTCCTATTGAGGAAGGTTTATTTGATGTGTCTCTTGATCTGCGATGGCCTGAACTTCCTCTGGAATATGATTGTACCAGATATGGAAATTATCCATGTTAACCCCAATGTTATCTAACTTTTCAGCGACCTTATTGGATTCTCTGAAGGTGTGCTGAAAGATGACTTCTTGCATTTCGAGGACTAAGGTCCTGGCTTCTTTAATGTAGTCTCTAACTCTCCTCCCTTCTTTTTTGTTAGGATCCTAATCCTAACTCCTATTTTATAACTACTCACTCTAATTCATTATGGACCGAAGTGTCTTTTCATATCATAACCCTAGGTAGGTACATATGTGCATTCACAAAGGGTGTCATAGGGCATCCAAGAATAAAAATTATTAATATCATTGAGAGCATTTGGTAGGGAAACCTCCATTTGAAACAATGATATTTAACGAAGTGATTAGTTTATTTATGTGTTTGCACTCATTTCCATCTGTTCCCCATTGTTCTCCATTGCTAGGAACCAGGTTCCTAATAAGTAGTATTAGAGCCTTCCCAATCCGGGATACCTATTGGGTATCAGAAAAATATTTTTTGTTCAGTTATTGTCTGCACTATCACTTCATCCTTGTCACTCAAAATCATCAAAAACTCCTACATAGACCATTGTAGCCTCCATAGACCATTTTCAAGTCCTCGACTCATCATTGTTAATCATCATATACATAACCACACTATTCCATGCATCGTTAACATTAAAAAAAACATTGAAATATTCTCGTGGATCGAAGAAGCAAGACACACAAACCTCACTATTGTTGCAATGAATTCAAGGTATTGGTATCAACAATCTCATAAATATTTGAAACTACATTGTTTGTCTGCGTTTCAAATCAATTTCACTACAAAATGGTATTAATTCAAAACAAATGTTCTCTTGATTGATTTAGTCTAGCCAAATACAAAAACTCAGGAGCAGAATACCTGTGCTAAATCAATGAAGACACACAAAAATCACTCAAAATCGATCGAGACATCTGCAAGAAGCCTTGTGAGAGTTAAAATTCTACGCAGACACTATTTTCTAGTAGGGAATTCAAAAGATGAAAGAAGATTAAAATTTATTAAAGTTAAAACTAAGGTTTTCAAAATTTTCTATCACCGATAAAAACCTCGTCGTCAACAAAAAAATATTTTCTGATCACCGATTAAATCTTCTGTTGCTTCCTTGATCTTGGGAACAAATAGTTTGATGGGTAGTATATCCGAAGAAATAACCAACTTGACCAAGCTTGAATTGTTTTGTGCTTGATACCAATATTTTGACAGACACGATTTCGATGGATGTAGTAAAACTTTGGTATATAAAGACATTTAATTTTTTGTTGATAAGCACAAGTCCAAAGGACATAGGAAAACTCCAATCCTTAGAGTGATTGTAAATTACATTCAAATAGACTGACTGGGCCTATACCAAGAAGCATTGGTCAATTCAAGAATCTTAGTGAGTTGTTGATCTTGAAACAACAATATTTTTGGAAGTATTCTGAAAAATATCAGTGGTCTGGTATCTCTAAGTATTCTGAAAAATATCAGTGGTTTGGTATCTCTAAGTATTCTGAAAAATATCAGTGGTCTGGTATCTCTGGAGAAATTAGATTTTATTTAAATAGATTAGATGTGGATATCGATATCATTTCATGCCTACCAAAATTAAAATATTTTTCCTAAAAATTTTCAAATTTGCTCAATCGGCAAAAACCCTAAAATACACGAGTTGGCACTTGAGCACATAAAAAAGTGGTAGCTGTGTTGTGGTTGCTCCACAACTATCTAAAAAATTGGGGACCCACCTTTAAGTTTCGTTGTCTCGGAGTTTTGATTGGTTTTTGTTGCGGGCCAAACAAGGTGAATGGTTTCCTATTTTTGTCACATGCCCGTGCATTTAATTATCAACCCAGGGAGCTTCGTAAACTTGCGAAGAGTCGGAACTAGGTTACTACAATACCACTGGAGGTGAATCTGCTAATCCTATGTTTGGGGGGTGTTCTTGAAATGGTTGTCACTCATTCCCGCACTCATCAATAAATTACGTAAGAAGAACATAATTAAATCTATAGAAATAAATCATGTACACATTCCTGAAAATAAATCTATTGCAAATGCTGGAACTAGCAAACTAATGAACGTTCTTATGAAAGCAATAAACTAATTAAAATAAATAAACAAAAAGGAAATGGGGAAGAGATACTGGCTTGGAGTGGGCCCAGGATCCAGTAGCTTCTTCCCGATCGAACACGCGCTTAGAACTTCTGAACCGTAATATATTTATCAACGTATTACAATCTATCTTCTGTAACTCTAAATGGATCTTTATTAATTAATTCTATATATTCCTCAGAACGATCCGCGTGTGTTTATATAACACACCCACAAAACTTCTGTTACAGAAGTGGTTACAACAGTCGATTCTTCCTAGACTAAATTAGAACAGTCTGGTGAATGCAATCGACGTCCGGCATTCTGATTACGATGGCGGCGTGTTCATTTCAGTTCGTGCTTTGCCTGACATCAGTAAGACGTTTTGATATGTTGGTGCTATCTCCAATTTAGCTCTGCATGACGCAGAGCTAGGACTGCACCAACTGTTGTCGTCCACGTCGTTCAAATTTGGTCAACGGGCAAAGAATCAGTGGCGTCTTCCTTATGAGGAAGGTACCTTGTTATCGTGGCGCCTTCTGGTTGTAGGGAGGTGCTTGCCTTCTATTAGTGCCTTTCGACTGTGGGGAGGCGTTTGCCTTCTGCTGGCGCCTTTCGACTGTGGGGAGGCGCTTGTCTTTGGTTGGTGCCTTCCGGTTGCAGGGAGGCGCTCGAATTCAGTTGGCGCCTTCCGACTGCAGGGAGGTGCTCGCATTCAGTTGGCGCCTTCCGACTACAGGGAGGTGCTCGTATTCAGTTGGCGCCTTCCGACTGCAGGGAGGCGCTCGTCTTTGGTTTGGCGCCTTCCGATTACAGGGAGGTGCTTGTTCCCTTGGCGCCTTCCTGTTGCAGGGAGGCGCCTATGTTCTCTACATTGACCCCCGATGAAATAAAGTGCCAGGTCCATCAAAAGGACCTCGACCGTTCCAAATCTAACTAAATCAACTGCAATTCCACAAAACATACTAAAAACACACAAACTAGACAACACGCATAATTATATCAAATATCTATATAATCATTCATAAAAGTACGCAATCATTATTATATAGCCGCATATTGATCAAAGAAATATGTACAAAATATGAGCATTTTTGGTGCTCATCAGTTTTGAGTGACAATTTTTATAGTTTCTTCCCTGTGAGTGTGTTTTGAGTTTCGAGGTTTGTGTTTGGGCTGTGTAGAGCTTTAGGTTGGTTTACTTGTTTTAATTTTGAGGTTGGCTTTAAAGTTTATTTTAATTTGGATTTCAATGGTCAAAGCTTAAAGGATAGTTTATTCCTATTTTGGAAATAAAATAAATAAATTAATAATAAGAAATTTATAATAAAAATAAAATTGACATAAAAGATATATCATTAATAATGGTAATGTATATTAAAAAAATGTGGTTTCAAAAAAAATAAAAAATAAAAAATATTAATATATACACTTTATATATATTAATATTAAATTAAAAAAACATGAAATATATATGTCTATTAATAATCAATATTAACATTAATATTAATATTATCAAAATAGCTTTGAATATATTTTAATAGTCTATAAAGGTGTGATTTCATATTCTATTTGACCGAGATGTTGGTTTCATGCAGGTTAAGCAAACTACACGGGGATCAACGAAAATTTTATGACGTGGCAATTAGGACTCCGAAGAATGATGTGACAATGGGTATCGCGGCGGACACACCGGATGCAGACGAGAATATGCATGTGCGACATAGACGACGTCGTGGCTAACGTGGGTAAACCTACGCTGGACAGAGTGGAAAAATTAGATTACGAGAGCAAAAGGAGTCCACCGTGGATGTGGACCAAGACACATGGGCTTAGACAACGGAGTATCGTGTGACGATGTTGGTCGAGACAAACGGTAGCCACCACGAGAGGGCGTAGGTGGACGTCGATCGCATTTTTGGAGGGTGCAGCCTCGTAGGACTACAACAACGAAGATAAGAAAGCGTGTAGGCGGATGACAAGGTTGGTCAAGAGCTATATAGACATAAACTCGAGTAAGAAACATTATTACCTAGGCCTTGCAGGATGCATAGGGAAGGTATTATCGATTTTAGAATACATAATCCATGCTAGAATTAGATTCGAGAACAGTTGAATGTAGAATAAGGATACAAAGAAGATGGCCACTTAGTTGGGTATTCGAAAGCACATTCATCGACGCAGAGAGGAACCAAAGGATGTATTGGTAAAATGTTGTGATGTTTAAAAGATATACATCATCGACATGCGAGTAGAGATGTGGTAATATCAGAGCCGTGACGCATTGAAGGCTAGGCCCAACAGCTGCAGCAAATACCGAACGTCATGATTCCATTCGATGCAAACAACATGAACGACTCGAAAATAACGGTTAGAAACAAGAAATTTCCACAACAGACTGCCGAGAGTTTCATAGAGTGGAGCCACATACGAAAGACACAGAGGTACGAATCAGTAAGGAGGCTAGGGAGTGATGAAGACAGAGCCCGACTGCAATGAGATTGGACCGTGACATGGCAGAATCTCTTGGTGATGTGGACGGTGGTAAAACATGCCTGGACATGTCTTTAATGTCAGAAGAGAGGTGCACCGTAGGATTGTGTGGACAAGATGACAAACCGGATGAGACACGGCAGATGTGTTTCTTCATTCGAGGATTTTGCGAACTTCATCGGTATCACGAGATTGCTATGGGGTATCGCTATTTCAAATAAAAGTGGAAGCCGATGAAAGGGAGAATTAGAGAACATAGCATCGATGGTAGGCGACAACGATCTGCATGGAATTTGGATGCTGATATGTCCTGAAGTGGTGTTATACATGGCCGGTACAACCACACTACAAGAAAAAGCGGACCAGAGGGTGACGTGGTCCTTACTGGATAAATGAACAACAAAACACAACGAAGCTTAAGACGGCCCATACGGGATGGCAAAGTAGCAAACCGATGCAGATTGGAAACTAATGACGAGGATGTCCAAGGGTTAGATACCACCAAGTGGATGAATAACAGGTGAGCAATAATTTTTGAAAAATATATGACATGGCCAAGGACCGAAGGAAAGCCTGCTACGAAAAGAGTGGACAATGCAGCAAAGGGGCGACATCACCAGCGATGGCACTATGTAGACGAACGATGGTAGTTTCATCGGCATATAAAGGGAGCAGTCGAATATTACACACGAGAGAAATACAGCGTCGAGAGCATAAGCGGATGCGTCGCTATTGGTATTTTGGGTGCTAAGGTGTTCGTAAATGCAAAAGTGTTATTAATAATAATTGGTGTTAGTACACAGTCAAATAAAAACAAAGACCGCTCGTCCACCGCTCGTCCATCAAAGAAACCATATGTTCATAGGGGAGGGCCCCATTAGGTTATATGGTAAGGGAATATTATTATGGGCATTTGCCACGTCTATGAATAATGATGAAGATAGTTTTTTTGGTTTATAAATGCTAATATAAGAATAAAGTGCCTAGCTTTAAAGTAGGAAATTTGGAATTATTATTCCAAGGCGTTACCTAAGAGAAGGAACACAGGAAGAAAAAGACAACGAATAGAAATGAATCTTTTGGAGAAACAAAACGAACCAGCAAGGAGGAAATGAAACCAAGGTTTTTCGAAAAACTTTAAAAAATAGTTGAAACGCAGGAACAAGGGCTGGAATTTTTGGGAGCTAGTTGGAAATGGAGGTCAGATTTTCTGAATTCTTTTGTCCCGTTGGACCGATTTTTATTATTTGATGCTTATTTAGGGGCTGTAATTTTCTAGACACATTGTAAAGATTGAATATTTTTCTTGTTGCAATATAATGGAGAAATAATATTTTATGCATTCTTTAATAGTTAATTTGATTTGTTTCCATTTTATTGCACCCATTCCCTGAAGCTCGCACCACATTAATTGTTTGACTACATAAAAGGATAACGTTAATACTGGTTTTTGTGTAGAATTTTCATTTTGCAGGGTCTGTGGAGAAATTCAGGTTGCAACATTTTTTGCTTTTGTTTTGTTTTTTTTTTTTTCTAACTTTATTTTTGCAGAGTTTTTTTAATTTTCAAACATTAAAATAAAAATTTCAAAAATTTCAAAATCCAAAAATAATTGCATGACTGCATAGAATGTACTTTGAATTTCCATTATGCACATTTACGTTTTTGTTCTGTATTTCATTTCAAATTTTAAAAAATTATTTAAAGTTGCTATTTTATTGTAGATTTTTTAAATTTCGAAATTTCAGAATTTTTATTTTTAGGCCAAATCTGGTTTTTTTTTTTCAGTTTTATATTTCAATTGTAAGCACAAAATGAACTTCCATTTATGAAAATTTCAATTTCGTCAAAGAGAGGTAAATTTTAATGACATTTCATAGCTACCATTTTTGGAGCCTTAAAGTGCCTTCTCTTTATAAAAATTATGATTTTATCAAAGAGAGGTAATTTGTGCACTACATTGAAGGTTATTATTTTAAAACATTAAATTATTTTTTCTTAATGAAAATTATTTCATTAAAAAGGGATAATTAAATGACATTTTAAAGCCTCTATTTCAAGGCTATAAATTATTATCTCTTTGTGAAAATTAATTTCACCAAAGAGGGATAATTTATTAATCATAATAAAGACTATCTTTATCTTCATGATAAGAAGCTACATTTAAGGAGCCTATTCGTCATTTTGGATTCACATTCATAGATAGATTTTAATCTTTACTGTCATGTTTAAAGTAGGATTTAATGCAAGGTAAAGCTTGATTAAAATCCACTTAATAAAGGCATATTATTGGGTATTAGGGTGGGGGATGAAGTTGTATCGCACCTGCAGTTTGTGGATGACACTGGTTTGATGGGAGTAGCCAGCATCAGGGAAGCTAGAACGATTAGAGATACTCTTAATGTCTATCTCAGGGCTACTCAACGGGTCATTAATGACAAGAAATCCAAAGTGGTCTTTTTTAATCGGAGCAAAGGCTTCAGAACAGAATTTTAGAAATCTTGGGATTCACTAGGACTTCTCTCCCTGTGGTTTACTTGGGTATCCCCTTGCATTTCAAGAGGCTGAAATTAGACACTTGGAGATGTTGGAGTGTATCAAGGACAAAATTAATCACTGGTCTCACAAGTGGTTAAGTTATGGTGGCAGATTAACGTTCTTACAGTCTGTCATTCAAGCCATGCCAATCTACAAATTTTCTATCCTGGCTGCCCCACTTACAATTTGGAAAGAGTTGGACAGGATGGCTAGGAAGTTTTTGTGGGAAGGAGCTAACGAAAAAAGAAAGTGGGCCTTGGTGGGTTGGGATAAAGTCACTCAGCCCAAGGTAAAAGGTGGACTGGGACTGAGAGGATCCAAGTTAAATAATCAAGCCTTGGCTGGAAAGTTGTATTGGAGGTGGATTTCCCAACCAAATTCCTTATTTAGTAGAATTCTCATGAGTAAATATTTGGGTCAAGTTAACCCCAATGAGGTGGGTCGTTTCCCTCTGGATGGTACTGGATCCTTAGTGTGGCAGGCTCTCAAGCTAGGATCTCAGGTTATTAAAGATCAGCTATTTTGGAAAGTGGGGAGAGGGGAGAAGGCCCGTTTCTAGACTGATTCTTGGGATCAGTATCCACCCATCATTGTTGAGTTCCCCGAGTTACTTCCAATAAAATCTTCCATAGAAATCATGGGTTGGGTCCATATTGAAAGTTATTTCAACACTTCTCAGCTGGGGGAGTATAGGTTTCAGAAGTTTAAGAGGTTGGAGGAGTGGCCAATTCCTATCCCCCCGGAGTTGGCACCCATCTTATCCAAAATCTTGACAGAAAGGTTTCTCACAGGGAGAGACAAGGAGGATGAATTAGCTTGGGGCCATGGGAGCCTTGGTGTTTATATAGTGAAGGACGGATATGATAAGATCCTCCCAGACCCTCCCCCCCATTCTTTTTTGATTGAGGATTGGCGAAAGATTTGGCACTCTAAGGGCTGGCCGAAAGTAAAATTTTTTGCTTGGTAGTTTATGCACAATGGTATTCTCACTTTTGACAATCTCAGATGTAGAGGAATCATCGACCCTTCTCAATGTGTTTTATGCCATAAGAATGAAGAAATAGCTGATCACCTGATGTTTGAGTGCCCTTTCACGCGTCAGATTTGGAAGCGCTGGTTCTCTCATTATAAAATCCAGGTTAATGGTGACATGAATCGGACTAATATTTGGGAAAGATGGAAGCAAGGTAGATTTACATCCAAAGCTCTTCAAATTGGGTGGGAGCTTGGTTTAAACTTCATTTGGTGGCAAGTGTGGTTGGAGAGAAACGCTAGAATTTTTAGAGAAACCTTTTCCTTGCTAGATGGAGTTTGGCAGGTCATCTGGAGCAAATTCTCTGAAACTATTGTCGTCTACGCTAAAGAGGAAACATGGGTTGTTCCTGGGCCAATGGAAGAGGGAGTTGACCAGAGAGAGGGACAAAATAGAACCAATTGGAAATCACCCCCAGAAGGCTGGATTAAAATCAATACTAATGGAGCTGCAAAGGGCAATCCGGGTAGCGTCGGTATTGGCATGGTCTATCAGAATCATGAGGGATCAGTGCTTTATTGGGAACTATAGGGCTTGGGTAGAGCCACAAATAATGAAGTAGAAGCCATTGCTATCAAATCTGCCTCTATTTGGGCAGTTACTCAGGGTCACAGGAGGATAATTATTGAATATGATTCTCAAATTCTGGTTGGAGCTCTAGACTGCATGAGGAAATTTTCATTGAACGCTTGGAGGTTGAGGATTCTGGTCTCTCAAATCAAAAAATTATGGAGGGAATTAGATGATGTGATTCTTGTATATGTGAGCAGATATTTCAACAAAGCGGTCAATTTTCTGGCTAAGATGGGTGCTGCGAAAGAGGTAGGGGTGCAGCTGCACAGTGACATGCCTATTGCAGATGAGGTGATTAGGCAGGGCCTTGAAATATCCTTGAGACAATGATCATTGAAAAAGCTAAGTATGGTTTTTGTCACGATTTTGTGACCTGTTGCGCCATCGCGGCCATTGGCGAAAAGTTGTCACGATATCGTGACATGTTGTGTCATCGCAACTGCTGGAGAAGATTTGTCACGATATCGCAACATGTTGCGCTGTCACGGCCGATGCGAAAAAATTGTCACGATATCGTGACATGTTGCGTTGTTGCGACCGTCGAGGAAAAGTTGTTGCGATATCGCGACATGTTGAGCCGTCGCAGCCAAGGGCAGAAATTTGTCGCGATATCGTGACATGTTGCATCGTCGCTGTCACCGAGGGAAAGTTGTCACGATATTGCGACATGTTGCACTATCGCAGCTGATGTGAGAAAGTTGTCGCGATATCGTGACATGTTGTGCCGTCGCTGCCATCGAGGGGAAGTTGTCATTGAAAGATCCTTAAGACAAATGATCATTGAAAAATCTAAGTATGGTTTTTGTCATGATTTCGTGACTTGTTACGCCATCGCGGCCATTGGAGGTAAACTATCACAATATCGTGACATGTTCTGTCATCGTGGCTGTTGGAGAAAAGTTGTGATTTCGCAACATGTTGCACTGTTGCGGCCAAGGGAGGAAAGTTGTCACAATTTCATGACATGTTGTGCTGTTGCGATCGAGGGTGGAAATTTGTCGTGATATCGCGACATGTCGCGTCGTCGCTGCCATCGAGGGGAAGTTGTAGTTGAAATATCCTTAAGACAAATGATCATTGAAAAAGCTAAGTATGGTTTTTGTCACGATTTCGTGACCTATTGCGCCATCGCGACCATTGGAGGTAAATTGTCGCGATATCGCGACATGTTGTGTCGTCACGGCTGCTGGAGAAAATTTGTCGTGATTTCATGACATGTTGCACCGTTGCGGCCAAGGGAGAAAAGTTGTCGCGATTTCGTGACATGTTGTGCCGTCGCGGCCGAGGGAGGAATGTTGTTGCGATATTGCGACATGTTGCACCATCGCTGCCACCGAGGAGAAGTTTTTGTTGAAAGATCCTTAAGACAAATGATCATTGAAAAATCTAAGTATGGTTTTTGTCGTAATTTCGCGAACTGTTGCACCATCGCGGCCATTGGAGGTCAACTGTCACAATTTCGTGACATGTTGTGCCATCGCGACCGAGGGAGGAAAGTTGTTGCGATATCGCGACATGTTGCGCCGGCACGGCCAAGGGAGGAAAATTGTCGCGATATCGCGACATGTTGTGTCGGCGTGGCCAAGGGAGGAAAGTTATCACGATTTCGTGACATGTTATGCCGTCGCGGCCTTTGGAGGTTTGTTGTCACGATTTCATGACGTGTTGCATCGTTGTGGCTACTGCTGGATTTTTGTCGCAATATCACGACATGTTACTTCATCGCGGCCAAGGTTGGATTTTTGTCGCGATTTCGTGACAGGTTGACTTTTTTGCGGCCAGATGAGTCTTGTGTCACGATTTCATGACTTGTAGATTTTTCGTGGACAGAGGTGCAATTGGTGTTTGCTGTGTGTTTTCGCGATAAGTTGTTGTATCTGACCTATCAGCTCTCTCAGCTAGCTTGATATTGGTTCAAGAGATTTAGATCCAGTGCAACTCTTCCTCTTCTCTTGTAATCATGTGCTCTCATTGTTTTCGGCTGGGATGTATCTTATCCCAATTGTAACTGATCAATGTTTTAATACAAGTTTTTTTCAATTTTTTCAAAAAAAAAAATCTTGAAGATAAAAGAAACTAAGGCACTACATCGTGGTCATATGAGGGTCAATTCACATTTACTTTTATTTTGGTTTCATGAATAATCATTAAAGTAGCATGGTAAAATAAACCAACACATGCCCCTTGTTTACAGTTACTTGCAATCACTAAGGTGTTCCTAGCATTGAATTGATATATTTTTATTGAGATTACTAATACACATGAAAATGCTAATATAGCGAATACTTTGGAGAAGTTGTTTGTTTAAGTTCTTTGCAAGAGAGTTTTTTGGGATCAAAATCCTAAGGGAAAGTGGAATTTTACAATTGGATAAAATTAACACTCAATATTTTGGGGCTAGAAGGAGGGCATGAGGTGGTTTATTTTATTGTGATTTTAAATACTATAGGGATTTAAATTGTGGAATGTTTCATGCCCTATTGACTATTATCTTTAGGCCTTTTTTAACACTCAATATTGTGGTGCTAAAAGAGGACATGAATTGGTATTCATTGATCTAACGCTTTTGGATTGTTCATACAAAAATAATGTGATTTGGTATAATTTTGGAAAACTTTTGAATTGCTAAATATTTCAAGTTCATTTGATTAGCATCTTTGGCTTCCTTTAGCATTCAATACTTTGGGAGCTAGGAGGACTTGCATTGATTTATTTTATTGCCATTTATATGCTAAATTGTTCATGTTACTTGAAATATTTATTTAAAAACATTGGTCTTGACTAACGAGGTTTTGTTTCCATATGATTACTTTTATTTGATTCTAACATTCTCTATTTTTGATGATGCATTAATGCTAATATTTTGTAAATTTGAGAATGTTCTTCAATTTCATTGTTTAATGGCTACAAAAATTTTGGTTGATGCTAACATGATGATTCATATGTTAAACATTTGAGATTGGTTAGTCGTCTCATGCTTCTTAATAAGAAATCGTTATTTGAATAACAAATTGGTTCTGAAGTTATTCTTTGAGTTTCACTAATGGCTTCAATTACTGGAAAGTGGTATAGGGTGCATGGTAATCCTTTGAACAGTAGTGGATATGTTCATGACTTACCTAAGAGCGTAAAGAAACTTTTACCCAAGTTTAAGCACAATGGCATGATATTAGCCGAGGAGCACATTCAGTCCTATGTCGATATCCTAGTTAGATGGAACGTAGAACATGAGGATGTGGCATGTAGATTGTTTTCTTGGAGCCTAGATGAGACAACATATGATTGGTACATCAATTTACCCACTGGCTCTATTACGTCCTGGGCACAATTGGAAATGACTTTTATCAATCAATTTGGGTTGCCTATAGATCCTGTCATGATTTATTATCAATTTGCTTCTTCTAATAGGGAACCTAATGAGCCATTGAGAACTTTCAACATGATATTTCTAAAGCTCTATGCGATATTAATTGCTTCCCATACCATTGAGGACAGCGGTTCTCTTCAAATGTACTTTGGGGCATTGAATCCATTGCTTGCCATGTTCACTAGGAAAAATCCTTTGATCACTAATCTTGCCTCGGCCTACACGGAAGCTATGATTGTAGATCAACAATTAAGGACACAAGGTTATGGGATGGAGCAATTGCATATGGTAGGAAAACTAGAGGCTTGTAATCAAACCTCGATGGTAAATCAAGCATGGGCACAATAGAATTTGATGTTAAACACTTTACCCCACAATAAATTTTATCCTACCATACCCACTTATGCTTCCATATGCGCTTATACGAGTATATCTATCCATAGAACCACTCCATGATTAGTGAACTATGTGGTCACTCATGGAACCATTACAATAACTATTCAGGCTTTACCTGTTGATATCAATCCAACTAATCCTACTACTTCTACCACCCAATCCAAGGAGCTCATGTCAAAAAAAAAAAATTAAAATAAGTTGGTTAAGAAGTTAAGTAGAGATGTGGTTCTATTATGAAAAGAAGCACATCAATGTGTGCTTCCAAATCATCCTAGGAAGAAAATTCATGATACTAATATTAGTGATATTGCATGTTATGCTCCTTCATATGATAGAAGAGGCCTAGATGTGACTTACATTGAAGTAAATGCCTATTCAGAATGTCCTGAAGAGAATGAATATTTTGGAGAAGAAATTCTATGGATGGGTAACAAGGAATTGGAACCAAATTATCACCCTTTTGCTTGGACAAGAAAGGATGTGCAAATCTCAAATCCAAGGTCCATTAATGAGGATTGGGATGAACAAACTCATCAGGATATGATTTGGTTAAGTTTACTCACAAAGGAAGATTTGGGCAACTATATGGAGCAAGAGGTAAAATTTGATCCCATTATAGAAACCCCTAAGCCATAAAAAGTGGTTGAAAGTGAATTTGAAAGAGAATCAATAAATGAATTTGAAGACATAACAAAATTTCACCACTTGTTCTCAAAAGATACTTTCGATGATATTGTTGAAAATGATGGCCAAGAAGATTCACACCTTCCAAATCGTGATAAAATTGAATCATGGGTTACCAATTTGGATTATGATAGCCTTACAATTTTGAATTCAATAAATAACCCACTTTTGGAGATAATTGAACCATCTAAGGAAGGTGAAGATGAATTAGATGAAAAACTTGTTTATGAATCAGAAGATGACAAAGAAGTAATTGAGTGTTTTGTAAGATGATTACTATGATTCTTGGAAGAAATTGGAAGAATATGCTCGCTCTAAACCTTCTAATGAATTTTTTGTGTCAATTGATATACAAGATAATATGATTGTTTTCTCTCATGAGGATATTACAAATCCTGTACAATTCGAGAAATTTTTGGAAGAAGGATTCGAATCTCATAAAATGTTGGAAAGTGAAAAAGATTATACAACCATGGATAAAGAATGAAAACCATTTGCTTTTGTCTCTTTGAGGGAAAAAAAATTAAAAATCTTGATCCACTTATTGGTCCTACAATATCTATGCCATCTCAGAATGAGAAAATTTCAGAACTTGAATGGTTTTGGTTTGATATCACTGATGATCCAATTGAAAATGTCATGTTACCTGAAACAACCCAAGTGATCGATCATGGAGATGTGTTAGTTGACCCATCCCTAGATAGATAAGACTTATGGTTTGAAAAGGATGGACATGTTTTTAGTTGGGTACCTAATTTTGGTGTCTTTTATAAATAGGTCATGGACAAAGAAGAAGTACTACAAGATGACGATGATGATTATCATGAGAGAAAAGAGAAATTTTCAAATCCTCTCCAAGTTTTGGTAAACAAAAATCTGCCAAAGGTAAAATCTCACCTTTTACTTTCCACCATTCAAAATCCAGGTGGAGGTTTGTCTAATGGATTGTTGGATTCAAATACTATCAATGATGAAATTCCATTTGTGGTTGATAAAGAAAATGAGTTAATTTCTTCTCACTCCACTAATGATATTGCTTTGTTGAATGAAGAGGAAGTTGATATGCTTGAATCGCTAATTCAAGTTCATAATCAATTGGTCATTGAATCTAGGATACAAACTTACGATAATCCTCACTTAACAAATATCCTAGATGCTTGTTGGTTATGTAAACTTGATTGGCCTACAAATTTAGAAAATGATTTGGCTTTAAAGTTCTTAGAAATAGGTTTTTGTTTGCAAGGTCTCATATCTAAAAAGAAAAATCTAATTCTAAATCAGGAATTTAATTGTGAAATTGAAGTTTTAAAGAATAGACAAGAAAGAATTGAGAATCAAATTTTGTCTAATCAATTTAATTATTTGAAGCTCACCTATGGAATCATTGATATAACTAAGTCTAATTGGTGGGGTAAGATAGGCAAGATGAAAATTTTTGAATCGTTTGGCTTAATATGGTTTCTTTTGGATGTCTGTAAAACTTGGCTTGCATATCATGTTATATGTCTTTTAAAGTGCGCTAATCATGTTTGGGATCCAGGGAAGTAATAGTTCGAGCTTTGCACCATCTTGTACCATATTATACATTTGTATATAGTTTTGGTTTGTGTTTTGAGTTTTGTGTTTTGGGGTTGTTCCATTGTTTTGAGGTAATATTTTGTGGTCGCTAACTTATGGTCTCTAGCCTATGTTGAAGCTCCTTTGCTTAGTAGGTTGGAGTACATGAGTTGAAAACCGATGAACCCAAATAAAAAAAAAAACCGAGATTGTGGCTTTGTTTTGATGTTTCTTTTCTTAGTAGGTTGGAGTACCTGATCTGAAAGCTGATGAACTCAAGAAAATGGGGATGAGTTATTTGGTGATCATGCTCAAATTTTAGGACCAAAATGGTGGAAAGTAGAACAATGACAGATTAGTCAAAGGTCCACATGGAACTCACACACACGTTAAATGGTGTTTTTGGAATTAGGAAGAATGAAGTTATATTGATCTACAACCCTAGGTGAAAATCTAAAATGTTCCACTTGTAGGCTGCCTTACCCCAGTGATGATTGAAGCTTTGTAAGGTTGTTCTTTTGAAAAGGAAAAATTTATATATATAAAAAAAGAAAAAAAAGAGAAAAAAAGAGAGAAAAATGAAAAGAGAAAAAAAAGAGAGAGAAAAAAGAAAAAAATAAAAGAGAGAGAGAACGAGCATTGAAAAGCTTGATCATATTAGTCACAAGATCTAGATAAACTCTACCAGAGCTATGGATGCCTGATCGGTAGTAGGGCTCTGTCTAGATATAGCTCGGGTAAGAGGAAAATCTTTGCAAAGCATTGAGCAAGCATAGGGGTGAGTTAGATAAACCTCATCGAGGCTATAGATGTCTGATCGGTAGTGGAGATCTCGTCTAGAGCCATTTCATTATGAGCGATACTTATAGCCTAATGCAGAAATGAATGATGGAATCTAGAGGATTTTCAAAAATGCGAGGAATGAATCATTTTTGCACACACTAAGCAAAGGCAAATGGATTAGTTGTTTTCATTTTGAAGCTGTTTACCCCCATCTTCTTGGGATGTTGCTAAATTATTGTATCTCGCTGATCTTATGCATTTTAATTTCACGTAGGGTTTTCACCGAAATACCCAGGAGCATTTCCCAGCAGAGTCACCATTTGTTGTGGTTGCTCCACAACTAGCCCTAAAATTGGGGACCCACATTTAAGTTTCATTGTTTTAGAGTTTTGATTGGTTTTGAGTGATAGTTTTTATAGTTTCTTTCATGTGAGTGTGTTTTGAGTTTCGAGGTTTGTGCTTGGGCTGTGTAGAGATTTCGATTGGTTTGCTTGTTTTGATTTTGAGGTTGGCTTTAAAGTTTCTTTTAATTTGGATTTCAGTGGTCAAAGCTTCAAGGATAGTTTATTCCTATTTTGTAAATAAAATAAACAAATTAATAATAAGAAATTTATAATAAAAATAAAAAATAATATATATATATATATATATATATATATATATATATATATATATATATATATATATATATATATGTTTTAATATTATATATATATATAAAAATAAAATTGACATAAAATATATTATTATTATTATTATTATTATATATTTCATATATATAATAATAGTAATGTATATTAAATATATGTGGTTTCAAAAAAAAATAAAAATAAAATTAAAATATATTAATATATACACTTTATATATATTAATATTAAATAAAAAAACATGAAATATATATGTCTATTAATAATTAATATTAATATTAATATTATCAAAACAACTTTGAATATATTTTAATAGTCTATAAAGGTGTGATTTCATATTCTATTTGACCGAGATGTTGGTTTCATGCAGGTTAAGCAGACTATGCGAGCATCAACAAAAATTTCATGATGTGGCAAAGTGGACTCTAAAGAACGATGCGACAATGGGTATTGCGGAAGACACACCAGATGTGGATGTGAAGACGCATGTGCGACATCGATGACATCACGATTAACATGGGTAAACCTACGCCGGACATAGTGGATGAATTATATTACAACGAGACCAGAAGGAGTCCACTGCGGTTGTGGACTAAGACACCTAGGCTTAGACAACGGGGCACCATGTGATGATGTTGGTCGAGGCAGACGGTAACTACCATGATAGAGCACAAGTAGACATCAATAGCATTTTTGGAGGGTGCAGCCTCACACGACTATAGAAATGAAGATAAGAAAGCATGTAGGTGGACGACAAGGCTGGTCAAGAGAGAGATAGACATAAAATCGAGTAGGTAATGTTATTGTCTAGGCCTCGTAGGATGCATAGGGAAGATAGTTTCAGTTTTAGAATGCATAACCCACACCAAAATCAGTGTTAGGAACAGTTGAATACCGGATAAGGATACTAAGAAAAATTGTTTTCAAGAATAGACAAGAAAGAATTGAAAATCAAATTTTGTCTAATCAATTTAATTATTTGAAGCTCACCTATGGAATCATTGATATAACTAAGTCTAATTGGTGGGGTAAGAGAGGCAAGATGAAAATTGTTGTATCGTTTGGCTTTATCTGGTTTCTTCTGGATGTCTGTAAAAATTGGCTTGAATATCATGTTATATGTCTTTTAAAGTGCGCTAATCATGTTTGGGATATAGGGAAGTAATAGTTCAAGCTTTGCACCATCTTGTACCATATTGTACATTTGTATATAGTTTTGGTTTGTGTCTTGAGTTTTGTGTTTTGGGGTTGTTCCCTTGTTTTGAGGTAATGTTTCGTGGTTGCTAACTTATGGTCTCTGGCCTGTTTTGAAGCTCCTTTGCTAGTAGGTTGAAGTACACGAGCTGAAAATCGATGCACCCAAATAAAATAAAAAAAACCTTGGTACTCTGGCTCTATTTTGATGTTTATTTACTTAGGAGGTTGGAGTACCTGATTTAAAAGCTGATGAACTCAAGAAAATGGGGATGAGTTATTTGGTGATCATGCTCAAATTTTAGGACCAAAATGGTGGAAAGTAGAACAATGACAGATTAGTCAAAGGTCCACATGGAACTCACACACACGTTAAATGGTGTTTTTGGAATTAGGAAGAATGAAGTTATATTGATCTACAACCCTAGGTGAAAATCTAAAATGTTCCACTTGTAGGCTGCCTTACCCCAGTGATGATTGAAGCTTTGTAAGGTTGTTCTTTTGAAAAGGAAAAATTTATATATATAAAAAAAGAAAAAAAAAGAGAAAAAAAGAGAGAAAAATGAAAAGAGAAAAAAAAGAGAGAGAAAAAAAGAAAAAAATAAAAGAGAGAGAGAACGAGCATTGAAAAGTTTGATCATATGAGTCACAAGATCTAGATAAACTCTACCAGAGCTATGGATGCCTGATCGGTAGTAGGGCTCTGTCTAGATATAGCTCGGGTAAGAGGAAAATCTTTGCAAAGCATTGAGCAAGCATAGGGGTGAGTTAGATAAACCTCATCGAGGCTATAGATGTCTGACTGGTAGTGGAGATCTGTCTAGAGCCATTTCATTATGAGCGATACTTATAGCCTAATGCAAAAATGAATGATGGAATCTAGAGGATTTTCTGAAATGCAGGAATGAATCATTTTTGCACACACTAAGCAAAGGCAAATGGATTAGTTGTTTTCATTTTGAAGCTGTTTACCCCCATCTTCTTGGGATGTTGCTAAATTATTGTATCTCGCTGATCTTATGCATTTTAATTTCACGTAGGGTTTTCACCGAAATACCCAGGAGCATTTCCCAGCAGAGTCACCATTTGTTGTGGTTGCTCCACAACTAGCCCTAAAATTGGGGACCCACATTTAAGTTTCATTGTTTTAGAGTTTTGATTGGTTTTGAGTGATAGTTTTTATAGTTTCTTTCATGTGAGTGTGTTTTGAGTTTCGAGGTTTGTGCTTGAGGTCGTGTAGAGATTTCGGTTGGTTTACTTGTTTTGATTTTGAAGTGGGCTTTAAAGTTTCTTTTAATGTGAATTTCAATGTTTAAAGCTTTAAGGATAATTTATTCCCATTTTGAAATAAATTAAACAAATTAATAATAAGAAATTTATAATAAAAATAAAAAATAATATATATATATATATATATATATATATATATATATATATATATATATATATATATATATATATATGTTTTAATATTATATATATATATAAAAATAAAATTGACATAAAATATATTATTATTATTATTATTATTATATATTTCATATATATAATAATAGTAATGTATATTAAATATATGTGGTTTCAAAAAAAAATAAAATTAAAATTAAAATATATTAATATATACACTTTATATATATTAATATTAAATAAAAAAACATGAAATATATATGTCTATTAATAATTAATATTAATATTAATATTATCAAAACAACTTTGAATATATTTTAATAGTCTATAAAGGTGTGATTTCATATTCTATTTGACCGAGATGTTGGTTTCATGCAGGTTAAGCAGACTATGCGAGCATCAACAAAAATTTCATGATGTGGCAAAGTGGACTCTAAAGAACGATGCGACAATGGGTATTGCGGAAGACACACCAGATGTGGATGTGAAGACGCATGTGCGACATCGATGACATCACGATTAACATGGGTAAACCTACGCCGGACATAGTGGATGAATTATATTACAACGAGACCAGAAGGAGTCCACTGCGGTTGTGGACTAAGACACCTAGGCTTAGACAACGGGGCACCATGTGATGATGTTGGTCGAGGCAGACGGTAACTACCATGATAGAGCACAAGTAGACATCAATAGCATTTTTGGAGGGTGCAGCCTCACACGACTATAGAAATGAAGATAAGAAAGCATGTAGGTGGACGACAAGGCTGGTCAAGAGAGAGATAGACATAAAATCGAGTAGGTAATGTTATTGTCTAGGCCTCGTAGGATGCATAGGGAAGATAGTTTCAGTTTTAGAATGCATAACCCACACCAAAATCAGTGTTAGGAACAGTTGAATACCGGATAAGGATACTAAGAAAAATTGTTTTCAAGAATAGACAAGAAAGAATTGAAAATCAAATTTTGTCTAATCAATTTAATTATTTGAAGCTCACCTATGGAATCATTGATATAACTAAGTCTAATTGGTGGGGTAAGAGAGGCAAGATGAAAATTGTTGTATCGTTTGGCTTTATCTGGTTTCTTCTGGATGTCTGTAAAAATTGGCTTGAATATCATGTTATATGTCTTTTAAAGTGCGCTAATCATGTTTGGGATATAGGGAAGTAATAGTTCAAGCTTTGCACCATCTTGTACCATATTGTACATTTGTATATAGTTTTGGTTTGTGTTTTGAGTTTTGTGTTTTGGGGTTGTTCCCTTGTTTTGAGGTAATGTTTCGTGGTTGCTAACTTATGGTCTCTGGCTTGTTTTGAAGCTCCTTTGCTAGTAGGTTGAAGTACACGAGCTGAAAATCGATGCACCCAAATAAAATAAAAAAAACCTTGGTACTCTGGCTCTATTTTGATGTTTATTTACTTAGGAGGTTGGAGTACCTGATTTAAAAGCTGATGAACTCAAGAAAATGGGGATGAGTTATTTGGTGATCATGCTAAAATTTTGGGACCAAAATGGTGGAAAGTAGAACAATGAAAGATTAGTCAAATTTCCACATGGAATGTTGGACAAAGTCAAGAAGAAAATTGGAAAGTGGACCAACAAGTGGCTTTCTTCTGGGGGTAGAATCACCTTGGTAAAATCGGTCCTTCAAGCTATTCATATTTATGTTTCTTCTGTTTTGAATATCCCAAAGGTTGTTCTTCGAGAATTGGATCAAATCAATCATCGTTTCCTTTGGAGTGGTACTAAGGAGAAAAGAAAATGGGCCTTGGTGAAATGGTATACTTTATGTCTTCCTAAAAGTGAAGCAGGGTTAGGATTATGGTATTCAATTAATAACAACAAATCTTTAGCTGCTAAATTATATTGGAGGATGTTGTATAACCCCAATGCTCTTTGGGCCAATAATCTCCGTGCTAAATATGCTAAGAACAAAAGTCCTGAAGACCTTGTTCGCTATCAACTTCCTACCAAAGGTTCTCCCATTTTAGTAGTTCTTAAGACTGGTGAGGATTTCATAAAGAAATAATTATTTTGGATCATTCATAATGGTCAACATGTAAATTTTTGGAAAGATTCTTGGGATGGTCACAAGCCTTTGATAACTTAGTTTCCTGATTGGAGGCCTTGGATGGAGGAGCTTCACCGAGCTAATTGGATAAAGGTGGATAATTACTGTCGGTACCATACTGGTAATTCAAATGTTGGTAGATATTGGATCCCTATTGAGGACTAGCCTATTCAAATCCCAGAAAGGCAAAGACAAGATATCCAAGGCATCCTTCATATGAGATCCCTCTCTTGGTCCCATGAAAAAGATTGTTTTGGATGGAACAACACTACTAAGGGTGAGTATTCAGTTGCTCAAGGTTATTTGACCTTATGCCATAATAATCCCAACCATTATTTTGACATATTTTCTCAATTGTGGGCTCAAAAGCTCTGGCCTAAGGTGAGGTTCTTTAATTAGCTTTTATTGCATCGTAGGGTTCTTACTGGTGAGCAACTTATGAAGTGTGGTTTTCATGGCCATTTTAGATGTGAAATGTGTGAAGAGAATGTAGAAAATATCAACCATATTTTTATTGAGTGTACTTTAGCCTCTGAGCTGTGGAGGAGAATGGCCACTTTACTTGGCTTACAATGGTCCAATTTTTTACTTTTGAACAGCTTTGGAGGGATTGGCCGAATCAAGAGAGTGTTGATCATTTTATTAGGCAGTTAGTTTGGATGGGTTCTACCATTCTTCTTTGGAATATTTGGAATGAAAGGAACAACCAAATTTTTAATCAAGATAGGAAGGATATTTACTATATTTGGCAAAAGACCATAGCCAAATTAGTTGAATCAGTCCATCATTTCCTTAATCACCCCCAAAACTCCCACCAAAGATGGCATCAAGTGATGCAAAGATTGAAGATTAAACCTTCTAAGGGCAACCAACTTAAAGGGAATGTGAGTATTAGTAAAATAGATAGGAATAGAAATTGGCAACCTCCTCCTAAGAATTTTGGAAAAGTCAATACTGATGGAGCCTCTAGAGGGAACCCTGGAAAATCCAGTGTGGGAGGAATTGGTAGACTTTCAGATGGCTCCCTGGTTTTTACTTTTGCTGAGAATTTCGATATTCTTTCCAATAACCTTGCTGATGGGTATGGTATCCTCAGAGGTCTTCATGAGGCTACTAATGTTAGATGGGAAAAGGTGTTAGTTGAGTCTGAATCTCAACTTATGATTAATCTCTTGAAGAATCATTCTAAGAATCATAAGGTGGATTGGAGAATAAAAAGAATTATTGAGAAGATTCAGTTAATCCAGATGGGATTTTTGAAAGTTGATTACAATCATGTGGTCGAGAGATCAAAAAAGAGTCTTGATGCTTTAGCTAATTGGGCTTTGGACAAAGGTGATCTTACTTGTTATGGCCACCCTCCTATATGGTGGGCTTCTCAAATTAGGGAAGCTCTTATTTCTATCATTTCTTTGGATGGCTCCAGTTCTGAAGGCACCTAGTTCTTCTTGTTTTTTGCTTCTCTTTGGTTCATTCAGTTTTTTTTAAGTTCCCTAGCTCGTTCTATTCTTTATTTTGTTTCCTCTGTTGATTCTTGCATTAATAGTCTTCTGGTCTAGATAGGTCTTTGTTTTGTTCATTTTTTATTTATTTTTTCTTTTTTGTTTTTTTTGTTTAGCTTTTTAAGGTGGGTGGATTTTTTTATTTTGTTTTGTTTTTGTGTTCTTTGTGTTTTTTTTTGTTGTGTTTTTTATTGTTTTGTTTTGTTTTTTTTTTTGTTATTGTTCTTGTGTTTTTTTTGTTCTTGTTTTTGGGTTTCTCTTTGTTTGTGTTATTTCGTGTTGTTATTTCGTGTTTTCTATGTTTTTTGTTTTTGTTTATTGTCTTTTGTTGGTTGTTTTTTATTTTTATTTTTATTTAATTTTTTAATTTTTTAGGTTTTGGTTGTGTTTATTTTTTTTTTTTTTTTGGGTTATGTCTTTGTAGTGTTCTGTTGTTTTTGTTTTGTTTGTGTTTTGTTATGTGGTTATTGTGTTTTTCTATGTGGTTTGTGTTGTGGTTTCTTTTATCATATTGTGTGTGTTTGGTTATGATTTTGTTTTTGACACACTCAAGGAGCATGTGTTTTATTTTATTTTATTATTTTTGTTGTTATTTACTTATTTTTAAATTGGTTTTGTGTGTTTGTTTGCTCCTTGAGTATGTCAAAGATGGTAGGCCAAGTCCGAGTCCTGGGCATTTTTGGCGGAATGGATACCCTTGCCTCCTTGGGTCTTACCCGAAAGTGGCATCCCTTTTGGGATGTTTTCCACAAATAAAAAAAAAATGTCCACATGGAACTCACACACACGTTAAATGGTGTTTCTGGAATTAGGAAGGATGAAGTTATCTTGATCTGCAACCCTAGGTGAAAATCTAAAATGCTCCACTTGTAGGCTGCCTTACCCCAGTCATGCTTGAAGCTTTGCAAGGTTGTTCTTTTGAAAAAGAAAAATTTATATATGTAAAAAAAAACAAAAGAGAAAAATAAAAGAGAGAGAGAATGAGCATTGAAAAGCTTGATCATATCAGTCACAAGATCTAAATAAACTCTATCGGAGTTATGGACGTTTGACTGGTAGTAGGGCTCTATCTATATATAGCTAGGGTAAAAGAAAAGGCTTTGCAAAGCATTAAGCAAGCATAAGGGTGAGTTAGATAAACCTCACCGGGGCTATAGATGCCTGAATGGCAGTGGGGCTCTGTCTACATCCATTTCGTTATGAGCGATACTTATAGCCTAATGTATAAATGGATGATGGAATCTGGAGGATTTTAAGAAATACAGGAATGAATTACGTTTGCACACACTAAGTAAAGGCAAATGGATTAGTTGTTTTCATTCTGAAGATATTTACCCCTATCTTCTTGGGACGTTGTTAAATTATTATGTCTCATTGATCTTCTGCATTTTCGTTTCGGGTTGGGTTCTCACCGAAATGCCCATGAGCATTTCCTAGCAGAGTCGCCATTTGTTGTGGTTGCTCTACAACTAGCCCTAAAATTGGGGAACCGCCTTCAAGTTTCATTGTTTCGAAGTTTTGATTGGTTTTGAGTGATAATTTTTATAGTTTCTTCCCCATGAGTGTGTTTTGAGTTTCAAGGTTTGTGTTTGGGTTGTGTAGAGCTTTTAGTTGGTTTGTTTGTTTTGATTTTGAGGTCGGATTTAAAGTTTCTTTTAATTGGGATTTCAGTGGTGAAAGCTTCAAGGATAGTTTATTCCTATTTTGGATATAAAATAAACAAATTAATAATAAGAAATTAAAAAATATATATTATTTATATATATATATGTTTTAATATTATATATATATATAAATAAAAATAAAATATATTAATATATACACTTTATATAGATTAATATTAAATTAAAAAACATGAAATATATATGTCTATCAATAATTAATATTAACATTAGTATTAATATTAATATTAATATTATCAAAACAACTTTGAATATATTTTAATAGTCTATAAAGGTGTGATTTCATATTCTATTTGACCAAGATATTGATTTCGTGTAGCTTAAGCAGACTACGCGGGCGTCAACACAAAATTTATGACGTCGCAATGCGGACTCTGAAGAACGATGCGACATTGGGTATCGCGGCGGACACGTCGGATGTGGACAGGAAGATGCATGTGTGACATCGACGATGTCGCGGTTAACGTGGGTAAACCTACGCCGGATAGAGTGGACGAATTAGATTACAATGGGAATAGAAGGAGTCCACTGCGATTGTGGACAAAGACACCTAGGCTTAGACAACGGGACACTGCGTGACGATGTTGGTCGAGGCATACAAAAACCACCATGAGAGACCGCAAGTTGACGTCGATAGCATTTTCGGAGGGTGTGGCCTCGCAGGACTACAACAATGAAGATAAGAAAGCGTGTGGGCAGATAACAAGGCCGGTCAAGAGCTAGATAGACATAAACTCGAGTATGAAACGTTATTTCCTAGGCCTCGCAAGATGCATAGGGAAGATATTATTGGTTTTTAGAATACATAACCCACACCAGAATCAGAGTCGGGAGTAGTTGAATACCGGATAAGGATACAGAGAATATGGCCACCTAGTTGGGTGTTCGAAAGCACATTCATCGACATAGAGAGGAACCAACAGATGTATTGGAAAAAAGTCATGTTGTTTAAAAGACGTACATCATCAACATACGAGCAGAGATGTGGTAATATCAAAGCGACGACGCATTGAAGACCAAACCCAACAACGGTAGCAAATATCGTATGTCGCGATTCCATCCGATGCGAACAACATGAACAACTCAAAAACGATGGCGAGAAACAAGAAAATTTCATAGAAGACTGTTGGGAGTTTCACAGAGGGAGGCCATGGACGAAAGACACAGAGGTACGAATCGGTAAGGAGGTTAGGGAGTGATGAAGATAGAGCCCTACTACGATGAGGTTGGACCGTGACATGGCAGAATCTCCTGGTGATATGGACGACGACAAAACATGCCCAGACAGGTCTTTGACATTGGAAGAGAGGCACATAGTAGGGTTGTATGGAGACGGAGATGATGGACCAGATGAGACGTGATAGATGTGTTTCTTCATCCGAGGATTCTGTGAACTTCATCGGTATCATGGGATTGCTATGGGGCATCATTGTTTCAAACAAAAGTTGAAGCCAATGAAAGGGGGGATCAGAGAACATGGCGTCGATGGCAGGCAACAACGGTCTGCATGGAATTTAGATGCTGATATATCCTGAAGTGGTGTTATACGTGGCCGGTAGACCCACGCTGCGAGGAACATCGGACCAGAGGGTGATGTGGTCTTTACTGGACAAATGAATAGTAGAACATAGTGGAGTTTAAGACGGCCCATATGAGATGCCAACGTAGCAAGCCAACACAGATTGGAAACTAATTACGAGGACGTCCAAGGGTTAGATACCATCAAGTGGACGAATAACAGATGAGCAATAATTTTTAAAATATATATGACATGGCCAAGGATCGAAGGAAAGCCTTCTACTAAAAGAGTGGACAACGTAGCAAAGGGGCAACATCGGCAGCGATGGCACTGAGTAGACGAATAGTGGTGGTTTCATGGGTATCTAATATTACATACGAGAGAAATATGGCGTCGAGAGCATAGGCGAATGCACCGTTGTTGGTATTTTGGGTGCTAAGGTGTTCGTAAATGTAAAATTTTTATTAATAATACTTGGTGTTAGTACATAGTCAAATAAAAACAAAGACCGCATGTGCATCAAAGAAACCATATGTTCATAGCGGAGGGCCCCATTAGATTATATGGTAAGGGAATATTATCATGGGTATTTGCCACGTTTATGAATAATAATGAAGGTGGGTTT
This sequence comes from Wollemia nobilis, assembly GCA_028583015.1. Lineage (NCBI taxonomy): Eukaryota > Viridiplantae > Streptophyta > Pinopsida > Araucariales > Araucariaceae > Wollemia > Wollemia nobilis. Next base: position 11,227,694 of record JAQPPZ010017213.1, read on the forward strand.
TTGATTTATAAAGGCTAATATAAGAATAAAGTACCCCACTTTAAAATAGGAACTTTGGAATTATTATTCCAAGGCGTTACTTAAGAGAAGGAACACAGGAAGAAAAGGATAGCGAATAGAAATGATTCGTTTGGAGAAACGAAACGAACCAGTAAGGAGGAAATGAAACCAAGGGTTTTTGGAAAACTTTAAAAAATAGTTGAAACGCAGGAACAAGGGCTGGAATTTCTGGGAGCTGGCTGGACATGGAGGCCAGATTTTTTGAATTTCTTTTGCCATCCCACTGGACCGATTTTCATCATTTGATGCCTATTTAGGGGCTGTAATTTTCTGCACACATTGTAAACATTGAATACATCTTTTTAATGCAATATAATGGAGATATGGCAGATTTTATGCATTCTTTAATGGTTAATTTGTTTTATTTCTATTTTATTGCACCCATTCCTTAGAAGCTCGCACCGCATTAATTGTTTGACTGCGTAATAGGGTAACGTTAATGCTGGTTTTTGTGCAGAATTTTCATGCTTGCAGGGTCTGTGGAGAAATTCGGAGTTGCAGCATTTTTTTCGTTTTTCATTTTTTTTATTTTTCTAACTTTATTTTTGTAGATTTTTTTAATTTTCAGACATTAAAATAAAAATTAAAAAAAATTCAAAATCCAAAAATAATTGCACGGCTGCGTAGAATGTACTTCAAAGTTTCATTTTGCACATTTACGTTTTTGTTCCGGAGTCATTTCGAATTTTAAAAAATTATTTAAAGTTGTTGTTTTATTGCAGATTTTTTAAATTTCAAAATTTCAGATTTTTCCATTTTGAGGCCAAATCTGATTTTTTTCAGTTTTATATTTCAATTGCAAGCATAAAATGAACTTCCCTTTACGAAAATTTCAATTTCATCAAAGGGGGGTAAATTTTAATGACATTTCATAAGCTACCATTTTTGGAGCCTTAAATTGCCTTCTCTTCATAAAAATTCTGATTTTATCAAAGAGAGGTAATTTATGCATTACATTGAAGGTTATTATTTTGAAGCATTAAATTATTTTTCTTTATGAAAATTATTTCATTAAAGAGGGATAATTAAATGACATTTTAAAGCCATTATTTCAAGGCTATAAATTATTGTCTCTTTGTGAAAATTAATTTCACCAAAGAGGAATAATTTATTATTCATATCAAAGGCTATCTTTATCTTCAATGATAAGAAGCTACATTTAAGGAGCCTATTCATCATTTCGGATTCACATTCATAGATAGATTTTAATCTTTACTTTCATGTTTAAAGTAGGATTTAATGCAAGGTAAAGCTTGATTAAAATCCACTTAATAAGGGAAGATAAAATCTACCTTAAAATCCTCAAGATAAAAGGAACTAAGGCACTACATCGTGGTCATATGAGGGCCAATTCACATTTACTTTTATTTTGGTTTCATGAACAATCATTAAAGTAGCATGGTAAAATAAACCAACACATGCCCCTTGTTTACAGTTACTTGCAATCACTAAGGTGTTCCTAGCATTGAATTGATATATTTTTATTGAGATTACTAATACACATATGCAAATGCTAATATAGCGGAGACCTTGGAGAAGTTGTTTGTTTAACTTCTTTGCAAGAGAGGGTTTTGGGATCAAAATCCTAAGGGAGAGTGTAATTTTACAATTGGGTAAAATTAACACTCAACATTTTGGCGCTAGAAGGAGGGCATGATGTGGTTTATTTTATTGTGATTTTAAATGCTATAGGGATTTAAATTGTGGAATGTTTCATGCCCTATTGACTATTATATTTAGACCTCTTTTAACACTTAACATTGTAGTGCTAAAAGGAGGACATGAATTGTTATTCATTGATCTAACGCTTTTGGATTGTTCATACAAGAATAATGTGATTTGGTATAATTTTGAAAGCTCTTGAATTGCTAAATATTTCAAGTTCATTTGATTAGCATCTTTGGTTTCTTCTAACACTCAACACTTTGGGAGCTAGGAGGATATGAATTGATTTATTTTATTGCTATTTAGATGCTAAATTGTTCATGTTACTTGAAATATTTATTTAAAGACATTGGTCTTGACTAATGAGATTTTGTTGATCACTTTCATTTGATTCTAACATTCTCTATTTTGATGATGCATTAATGCTAACATTTTGTAAATTTGAGAATGTTCTTCAATTTCATGGTTTAATGGATACATATCTTTGGTTGATGCTAACATATGATTCATATATTAAACATTTGAGAAATTATTATTATAAGAAATTATTATTTGACTAACAACATTTGGTTCTAAAGTTATTCTTTGATATTTCACTAATGGCTACAAATACTGGAAAGTGGTATGGGATGCATGGTAATCCTTTGAACATTAGTGGAGATGCTCATGACTTACCCAAGAACATAGAGAAACTTTTGCCCAAGTTTAAGCACAATGGTACAATATTAGCCGAGGAGCACATTCAGTCCTATGTGGATATCCTAGTTAGATGGAATGTCGAACATGAGGATGTGGCATGTAGATTGTTTCCTTGGAGCCTAGATGAGGTGGCATATGATTGGTACATCAATTTACCCACTGGCTCTATTACGTCCTGGGCCCAATTGGAAACTGCTTTTATCAATCAATTTAGGTTGCCCATTGATCCTGTCATGATTTATCATCAATTTGCTTCTTCCAAGAGGGAACCTAATGAGCCATTGAGAACTTTCAACATGAGATTTTGAAAGCTCTATGCGAGATTGATTTCTCCCCATACCATTGAGGAGAGTGGTGCTCTTCAAATATACTTTGGGGCATTGGATCCATTGCTTGCCATGTTCACTAGGACAAATCCTTTGGTCACTAATCTTGCCTCGGCCTACATGGAAGCTATGATTGTAGATCAACAATTAAGGCCACAAGGTTATGGGATGGAGCAATTGCATATGGTAGGACAACTAGGGGCTTGCAATCAAACCTCGATGGTAAACCAAGCATGGGCACAACAAAATTTGATGTCAAACGCTTTGCCCCACAATCAATTTTATCCTACCATACCCACTTATGCTCCCACATGTGCTTATACGAGTACATCTATCCATCCAACCACTCCATGGTTAGAGAACCATGTGGTCACTCATGGAGCCATTGCAACAAGTGTTCAGGCTTTACCTGTTGATATCAATCCAACTAATCCTACTACTTCTACCACCCAACCCAAGGAGCTTGTGTCGAAAATAAAAGATCGAAAGAAGTTGGTTAAGAAGTTAAGTAGAGATGTGGTTCCATTACGAAAATGAGCACATCAATGTATGCTTCCAAATCATCCTAGGAAGAAAATTCATGATACTAATCTTAATGATATTCCATGTTATGCTCCTTCAGATGATAGAAGAGGTCTAGATGTGACTTACATTGAAGTAAATGCCTATTCAGAATGTCCTGAAGAGCATGAAGATTTTGGAGAAGAAATTCTATGGATGGGTAACAAGGAGTTGGAATCAAATGATCACCATTTTTTTGGGAAAGAAAGGATTTAGAATCATTACCCACAAATGAGGATTGGGATGAACAAACCCATCAGGATATGATTTGGTCATGTTTACTCACAAAGGAAGATTTGGGTAACTATTTGGAGCAAGATGTAAAAATTGATCCCATTATAGAAACCCCTAAGCCATCAAAAGTGGTTGAAAGTGAGTTTGAAAGAGAATCAATAAATGAATTTGAAGACATAATAGAATTTCACCACTTGTTCTCGAAAGATACTTTGGATGATATTGTTGAAATTGATGGCCAAGAAGATCCACACCTTCCAAATTGTGATAAAATTGAATCATGGGTTACCAATTTGGATTATGATAGCCTTACAAATTTGAATTCAAGAAATAACCCACTTTTGGAAATAATTGAACCATCTAAGGAAGGTGAAGATGAATTGGATGAGAAACATGTTGATGAATCGAAAGATGATGAAGAAGTAGTTGAGCATCACAACTTGATTTTGGAAGATGATTACTATGATTCTTGGAAGAAATGGGAAGAATATGCTCGCTCTAAACCTTCTAATGAACTTTTTGTGTCAATTGATATACAGGATAATACGATTGTTTTCTCGCATGAGGATATTACAAATCCTGTACAATTTGAGAAAGTTTTGGAAGAGGGATTCGAATCTCATCAAATTTTGGAAAGTGATAAGGATTCTACAACCATGGATAAAGAAGGAGAACCATTTGCTTTGGGTCCCTTTGAGGGAAAAGAAATTAAAAATCTTGATCCACTTATTGGTTCTACAATGTCTATGCCATCTCAAAATGAGGAAATTTTAGAACCTGAATGGTTTGGGTTTGATATCACCGATGATCCAATTGAAAATGTCACGTTATCTGAAACAACCCAAGTGATTGATCATGGAGATGTGTTAGTTGACCCATCCCTAGATAGACAAGACTTATGGTTTGAAAAGGATGGACATGTTTTTAATTGGGTGCCTAATTTTGGTGTCTTTGATAAACAGGTCATGGACAAAGAAGAAGTGCTACATGATGAAGATGATGAATATCATGAGAGAAAAGAGGAAGTTTCAAATCCTCTCCAAGTAATGGTAAATGGAAATGTGCCAAAGGTAAAATCTCACCTTTTGGGTTCCACCATTCAAAATCCAGGTGAAGGTTTATCTAATGGATTGTTGGATTCAAATACTATCAATGATGAAATGCCATTTGTGGTTGATAAAGAATTTGAGTTAATTTCTCCTCACACCACTAATGATATTGCTTTGTTGAATGAAAAGGAAGTTGACATGCTTGAAGTGTTAAATCAAGTTCATAATCAATTAATTATTGAATCTAGGATACAAACTTATGATGATCCTCATTTAATAAATATCCTAGATGCTTGCAAGTGGTTGCATAAATTTGATTGGCCTACAAATTTAGAAAATGATTTGGCTTTAAAGTTTTTAGAAATAGGCTCTTGTTTGCAAGATCTCATATTTGAAAAGGAAAGCCTAATTCTAAATCATGAATCGAATTGTGAAATTGACATCTTAAAGAATAGACAAGAAAGAATTGAAGATCAAATATTGTCTAATCAATTTAATGATTTGAAGCTCACCTATGGGATCATTAATGGAACTAAATCAAATTGGTGGGGTGAGAGAGGCAAGTTGAAGATTGTTGTATTGTTTGGCTTAATCTTGTTTTTCTTGGATTTCTATAAAACTTGGCATGCGTATCATGTTATATGTCTTTTGAAATGTGCTAATCATGTTTGGGATCCAGGGAAGTGATAGTTCAAAGCTTTGCACCATCTTGTACCATATTGTACATTTGTATATAGTTTTGGTTTGTGTTTTGAGTTTTGTGTTTTGGGGTTGTTCCCTTGTTTTGAGGTGATGTTTCGTGGTCGCTAACTTATGGTCTCTGGCTCACTTTTGAAGCTCCTTTGTTTAGTAGGTTGGAGTACATGAGCTGAAAATCGATGAACAAAAAAAAATTTGGCTTTTTGAAGTTTCTTTATTTAATAGGTTGGAGTACCTGATCTAAAAATTGATGAACCCGAGAAAAGGGGGATGAGTTATTTGGTGATCATGCTCAGATTTTGGGACTAAAATGGTGGAAAGTGGAACAATGAAAGATTAGCCAAAGCTCCACATGGAACTCACACACATTAAATGGTGTTTCTGGAATTAGGAAGGATGAAGTTATCTTGATTTGCAACCCTAGGCGAAAATCTAAAATGCTTCACTTGTAGGCTGCCTTACCCTAGTGATGCTTGAAGCTTTGCAAGGTTGTTCTTTTGAAAAGGAAAAATTTATATATAAAAAAAATGAAAAAAAAAGAGAAAAAAAGAGAGAAAAAGAAGAGAAAAAGAAAGAAAAAAAAGAGAGAGAGAAAACGAGCATTGAAAAGCTTGATCAAATCAGTCACAAGATCTAGATAAACTCTACTGGGGCTATGGATGCCTGATCGATAGTAGGGCTCTATCTAGATATAGCTCGGGTAAAAGGAAAGGCTTTGCAAAGCATTGAGCAAACATAAGGGTGAGTTAGATAAACCTCATCGGGGCTATAGATGCCTAACTAGCAGTGGGGCTCTATCTATAGCCATTTCGTTATGAGCGATACTCTATAGCCTAATGCAGAAAGGGATGATGGAATCTAGAGGATTTTTAGAAATGCAGGAATGAATCACTTTTGCACACACTGAGCAAAGGCAGATGGATTAGTTGTTTTCATTCTAAAGTTGTTTACCCCCACCTTCTTGGGACATTGCTAAATTATTGTGTCTCGTTGATCTTGTGTGTTTTCATTTCAGGTTGGGTTCTCACCCGAAATGCTCAGGAGCATTTCCCAGTAGAGTCACCATTTGTTGTGGTTGCTCCACAACTAGCCCCAAAATTGGGGACCCACCTTTAAATTTCATTGTTTTAGAGTTTTGATTGGTTTTGAGTGATAGTTTTTATAGTTTCTTCCCTATGATTGTGTTTTGAGTTTCGAGGTTTGTGTTTGGGCTATGTAGAGCTTTGGGTTGGTTTGCTTGTTTTGATTTTCAGGTTGGCTTTAAAATTCCTTTTAATTTCGATTTCAGTGGTCAAAGCTTCAAGGATAGTTTATTCATATTTTGGAAATAAAATAAACAAATTAATAATATAAAATTTATAATAAAATTAAAAATAAAAATTTATTTATATATATATCTATATATCTATATGTTTTAATATATTATATATATAAATAAAAATAAAATTGACATAAAATATATATCATTATTATTATTATATATTTCGTATAAATAATAATGGTAATGTATATTAAATAAATGTGGTTTAAAAAAAAATTAAAAAATAAAATTTATTAATATATACACTTTATATATATTAATATTAAATTAAAAAAACATAAAATATATGTCTATTAATAATTAACATTAATTTTAATATTAATATTATCAAAACAACTTTGAATATATTTTAATAGTCTATAAAGGTGTGATTTCATATTCTATTTGACTGAGATGTTGGTTTCGTGCAGGTTAAGCAGACTACGCGAGTGTCAACAAAAATTTCATGATGTGGCAATGTGGACTCCGAAGAACGATGCGACAAAGGGTATCACGTCGGACACGATGAATGCGGATGAGAAGACGCATGTGCGACATCGACGACATCATGGCTAACGTGGGCAAACCTACGTCGGACAAAGTGGACGATTTAGATTACAATGAGATCAGAAGGAGTCCACCATGGATGTGGACCAAGACACCTGGGCTTAGACAACGAGGCACCGTGTGACAATGTTGGTCAAGGCGGACGACAACCACCATGAGAGAGCGCAAGTCGACGTCGATAGCATTTTTGGAGGGTGCGATCTCACATAACTGTAGCAACAAAGATAAGAAAGCATGTAGGTGGATGACAAGGCTGGTCAAAAGCTAGATAGATATAAACTCGAGTAGGAAACATTATTGCCTAGGTCCATAGGGAAGATATTGTCGGTTTTAGAATGCATAACCCACGCTAGAATTAGAGTCAGGAACAGTTGAATGTCGGATAAGGATACAAAGAAGATGGCCACCTAGTTGGGTGTTCGAAAGCACATTCATCGATGCAGAGAGGAACCAACAGATGTATTTGCAAAATATCATGTTGTTTAAAAGATGTACATCATAGGAATGCAGGTAGAGATGTGGTAATATCAAAGCAGTGACGCATTGAAGACTAGGCCCAACAATGACAATGAATACCAGATGTTATGATTCCATCCGATGCAAACAGCATGAACGACTCGAAAGCGACGACGAGAAATAAAACATTTTCACAATAGACTACCACGAGTTTCACAGAGGGAGGCCACAGATGAAAGACACAAAGGTACGAATCGGTAAGGAGGATAGGGAGTGATGAAGAAAGAGATCGACTATGATGAGGTTGGACCGTGACATGGTGAAATCTCCTAGCGATGTGGACGGCGACAAAATATTCTCGAATAGGTCTTTGAAGTTGGAAGAGAGGCGCATAGTAGGGTTGTATGGACACGGAGATGACGAACAAGATGAGATGCGGTAGACCCACGCTGCGAGGAACAGTGGACCAAAGCGTGACTTGGTCCTTACTGGACAAATGAAAAGCAGAACACAGTGAATTTTAAGATGGCCCATACAGGATGCCAACGTAGATTGTAAACTAATGATGAGGATGTCCAAGGGTTAGATACCACCAAGTCGACGAATAACAGGTGAACAATAATTTTCAAAAAATATATGACATGGCCAAGGACCGAAGGAAAGCTTGTTACGAAAAGAGTGGACAACGCAGCAAAGGGTCAACATCGACACCGATGGCACTGTGTAGACAAACGACGGTGGTTTCATCAACATCTAAAGGGAGCATTCGAAGATTACACATGGGAGAAATACAATGCCGAGATCATAGGCAGATGCGTCGTTGTTGGTATTTTGGGTGCTAAGGTTTTCGTAAATGCAAAAGTGTTATTAATAATACTTGGTGTTAGTACACAGTCAAATAAAATCAAAGACTGCTCGTCCATCAATGAAACCATATGTTCATAGCGGAGGGCACCATTAGGTTATATGGTAAGGGAATATTATCATGGGCATTTACCACGTTTATGAATAATAATGAAGGTGGGTTTTGATTTATAAAGGCTAATATAAGAATAAAGTGCCTCACTTTAAAATAGGAACTTTGGAATTATTATTCCAATGCGTTACTTAATAGAAGAAACGCAGGAAGAAAAGGACAACGAATAGAAATGAATCGTTGGGAGAAACGAAACGAACCAGCAAGGAGGAAATGAAACCAAGGGTTTTTGGAAAACTTTAAAAAACAGTTGAAACGCAAGAACAAGGGCTGGAATTTTTGGGAGCTGGCTAGACATGGATGTCAGAATTTTTTAATTTCTTTTGCCATCTCACTGGACTGATTTTCACCATTTGATGCCTATTTAGGGGCTGTAATTTTCTGCACACACATTATAAAGATTGAATACATTGTAATATAATGGAGAAATAAGATTTTATGCATTCTTTAATGGTTAATTTGTTTTGTTTCCATTTTATTGCACCCATTCCTTAGAAGTTTGCACCGCATTAATTGTTTGACTGCATAAAAGGGTAAGGTTAATGTTGGTTTTTGTACAAAATTTTTATGCTTACAGGGTCTGTGGAGAAATTCAGGTTGCAACATTTTTTTTTTCGTTATTTTTAATTTTTTATTTTTCTAACTTTATTTTTGCAGATTTTTTTAATTTTTAGATATTAAAAAAAAATTAAAAAAAAATTCAAAATCCAAAAATAATTGCATGGCTGTGTAGAATGTACTTCGAAGTTCTATTTTGCACATTTACATTTTTGTTCCAGACTCATTTCGAATTTTAAAAAATTATTTAAAGTTGTTGTTTTATTACAGATTTTTTAAATTTCAAAATTTTAGAATTTTCATTTTGAGGCCAAATCTGATTATTTTTTTTCAGTTTTTATATTTCAATTGTAAGCACAAAATGAACTTCCGAAAATTTCAATTTCGTCAAAGGTTAATGACATTTCATAGCTACCATTTTTGAAGCCTTAAAGTGCCTTCTTTTTATAAAAGTTCTGATTTTATCAAAGAGAGGTAATTTGTGCACTACATTGAAGGTTATTATTTTAAAGCATTAAATTATTTTTCTTAATGAAAATTATTTCATTAAAGAATGATAATTAAATAACATTTTAAAGCCTCTATTTCAAGGCTATAAATTATTATCTCTTTGTGAAAATTAAATTCACCAAAAAGGGATAATTTATTAATAATTTCAAAGACTATCTTTATCTTCATGATCAGAAGCTACATTTCAGGAGCCTATTCATCATTTTGGATTCACATTCATAGATAGATTTTAATCTTTACTTTCATGTTTAAAGTAGGATTTAATGCAAGGTAAAGCTTTATTAAAATCTACTTAATAAAGGAAGATAAAATCTACCTTAAAATACTCAAGATAAAAGGAACTAAGGCACTACATCATGGTCATATGAGGGTCAATTCACATTTACTTTTATTTTGGTTTCATGAACAATCATTAAAGTAGCATGGTAAAATAAACCAACACATGCCCCTTGTTTACAGTTACTTGCAATTACTAAGGTGTTCCTAGAATTAAATTGATATATTTGTATTGAGATTACTAATACACATATGCAAATGCTAATATAACGGAGACCTTGGAGAATTTGTTTGTCTAACTTCTTTGCAAGAGAAGGTTTTGGGATCAAAATCTTAAGGGAAAGTGTAATTTTACAATTGGGTAAAATTAACACTCAACAAGCTACAAGATTAGGTTTTCGTTTGCACGATTGTGGGTTTCCTCTCCATGAATTATCCATCTCCGGTAGGTTTATTTTTTTTAGTTCGACAAGGAAATACAATAGATAAAATTTATGGCTATCCGTTGATAATTAACGCACGAAAATAAAAGAATTTTTTTTTAAACTAAAATCAAATCCTGTTAAAGCGTGATTCAAAAATATTCGATGACGTTTCTCCAGTGCATAGATTTTTAACACCTGCATGCGTTCTCGGCTAGAGGAAGCATAAACCACTCACACCATACACTATTAGATAATCGACACCCTTGTGAGTCTCATACAAATCATGCAAGACTATTTAAAGTTATTATCAAGATATCATTTTGTGTGGTGCTCTTCACGGGCCGGACTGACGTTCCATGGTGTTTCAAAATCTTGCAAATAATTTTCAAAACCACTGACATAAAAGAGTAACCTTAACTGTTCCACCGTCAGCTATTCATTTTCTAGTTGTCTCATCATATTCATATTCATTTTTCAAATCCGCATTCATCCTTTCCTAATATTCCAACTACCTGTATCCTTTCCCATCTTCTAATCGTGTGAGTTAGAGAAAATTTGTTACTCATGGTAATCCATCATCGTTCTCCTTACCTAGCTTATGTATCAGCTAGACAACAACAATTGCATTACATTTTTGTTGACAATCTCTACAGTCAAAAGAACACTTCCATTTATATCTTCTTATTTTTGAAGTTTGCTTTCATTCATGTTTTTGCAGGGAATCAAAGCTTTTAAATATGTCTTACATATTGCTCGCCAATTTATATAATCTGACTGTCATCTGATTCCTTTCATCAAGGCATTGCCATCCGGTCGCAATCATGGAGTAACTATTTTTGAATTTTCAAGTTCACTAGTCCAAACGTGAACTGCCTAAAAATTCGAAAGAACATCAATAACTTGTTTATGTTTCAATTGACGTCCATTGGCGAACAATAACAGTGAAGCAAAACTTCACCGTTTCAAATCTGTAGTCATTTAAAGCCAATCCTAATATGTTTTCAAGGAGTGAAAGAAAATACAGACGTAAAAATATTCACTAGCAATATTGCTCATCGATATCTAAATAATTTTACGTACTTTAGAGACTTGGTTCCTTACAGCATTAAGTTTCATGTCCATCACCTTCAATGTTAGTTTTTGGGTGAGAAATCATAGAAAAGTTTCAGATAACCTATCTGTCTGACAAGAGTCCTATAAATTACCTACCTTAGGCGATGATCAACTAAGCCAGAAGCTATAATTTCCACTATGCAATTATCCCACCAAAATTCGTAGAAATTTTAGTGCAAATAATTTCACTAATATTTGTACTCAAATTTTCTTTCTCCAACCAATCACGTCATAGATAACTTATTCTTTTTTTCTCGTCACTAAAATATCTGCCTATTCCATGTCACGTATCAACCACTTGCCTATTCCATGCAATATCACTCACCGTTTTTAACCAATGTCTGCACTTGTCCTTGCGCTTGTCAATTTCACATCTCTATAATCTACCTAATTAAATCACAGTGAATGAACCATTTTGACTGTTGGAATCTCTACCATTAGAGGTTCAAATTATAACCACATCCATTCTACTGTTTCCTGTCATAGTTCCTTAAGCGGTTGCTCTCCATACCACGCATGAAGTCTGGTAAAAACTTTCTTTCTCTTGGCCAATATGTCCACGTTCGCACTACCAATTTATCCTATTCAAGCTTGTGTTCAAACCACCAATCCATTTCATCTACTTCACATCACCCGTTATTTCACAGTTCTCACTTGCTCGATCACCTCTTCCAGTCATCAAGTATCAACTTCTTATTTTTAAAATACTTCATGAGTTTTCCTATTCAGCCAGAGGAGTCCATCTCATATTATTCCCAACCCTGCTAATCTTATTCCATTATCGTCCATTCACTCGTTGACACACTCGACTACTCGTTGATCTATCCCAGCTCTACTTGCATTCGTGTGATCATTTCTATGTGATAATTTGGTTGCTGACTGTTGTGCATCTAGTCACCGTGACCATTGGCACTAAGTCATCATGATATTTTGTGTCTAATCACCATACTCTGTCAATTGTAAGCATTATAATTCAAAATTTAAATTATATCCACCAATTACTGCCATCTATAACGTGCTCATGAACGTTGTGATAATACCCATCCCTGAAATCAATTTGTTGGATAATCACAAAAAAAAATTGCTAAAAAAATTACAATAAAAAGTTGAAAATAGATTTTATTCGATCTTGATGATCTGAAATTTCAATGGGTCACTTCCCTCTATCGATGTAGGCGGCATGTACTTGAGGCCGCACTGTTTTTTGTCCTCGAGGAATGCGATGATTTTCCTCGTACTCCCTTTCATGTTGGCTCTCCTGCATAGTGTGTTGGAACAACTCATCCTCCTGGCATTGAAGGTGCTCTTTGTTAATATAGTACAGTTCCTCTAAATGTAGTCGCTCTAGTTGCTCTAGCTCAAGTTGCATGAATTACATTTGGCGTGCGACGTGCTTGACAGATTCTAAGATGGTTGGTCCTGTCGCCTCATGTCTAGAAGGCCTACAGTAGGATGATTTCCAATTGAAAGCAGATTGGCCGACTGTCTCAGTGGCAATGGCCTGTTGGTAACATTTTCTGTCTTCTGGCAAGTTTTCAGGCTGTTTAGAATCATTTTGTTTCCTGTTTTAGATAAATGTTTGCATGCATCTTTTGATGATTTTAGAAGAACGAACACTTTTCACTTGCAGCAGGTGCTACTGACATCTTGGTTGTTTCTTTGTTCGCAGGAGAAGTAGCGGACGATAAATTGACGAATTCTTGACAACTTTTTTGCTGTGAAAATTGTCGATGACTTTTACATAATTCTTGACGATAATTTTTTAGTGACTTTTATTGACAACTTTTTGAAAATATTATCGACAATTTTTGCTACCAAATTTTGATGACGATTTTTAGCAAATTTTTGTCAACAACTTTTTTGCGATGATTTTTTATGATAATTTTCAAAAAATTAGTGACAACTCCCAATGATGACTACGCAAATGGCCGATGTCAAGAGATCACAATCGCAGGTACCTAACTTCAGTGAATTCATACAGGAGGTTCACCAATGGAGGGAAGAACTTCAAAATAGTAATATACAAAAAGAGGAGTTCCGCCAATGGAAGGACCAAATTACAAAACTACCTATATCGAAATCATAAAATACTTACGCCACCCCAATACTTACCCGAATCTTACCCATTAAACGTATCAACTCCTTGGAAATGAAGGCACGACGAGAAAAAGAATTTTTTCATTGCAATGAGAAATTTATACGTAATCATCAATGTATTACACTCAAGTTATATATTCTGGATACAACTATTCCTTGTAGTTCAACCAACGATGCAAATGCCATCAAGTTAGAAATGGTGATGGATATACCTGAAGATAAAACTGAATATGAGGAAGATAAGGAATATAAGAAATATGAGGAAGATGAGAATGATGAGGAAGATGTGGAAAATGAGGACCATGAGCAAGAAATACACAAAATACCTAATCACTGCCATGAAGACAGTAAAGTTGATATACACAAAGTGATCAATGTCCCAGAACAAGATAAGGCAAACATACATGAAATGACCAAAGAAGGCCAGCCATACACTCCAACAAGACTACCCCCAAATTCCTCACACATAGTACGTTCTCCCCACATGGTAAACCCTATCCGACAACAAGGTAGAAAGTGGACTACACACTCATTTTCATTGACTCTCCCAAGGAACCACAAAAATATGTCAAAATGTTACCGCAACTTTTGGTGCATCCTTATAAATTTTTTAAAGAACCCCTAGATTTACCCCCCACCGTCGTCTCGCTCCTACTCTTCTTCTTGGCAATCCACCACTCACTATTCCACCTTCCTGATATCCCAACTTACGAAAAGATGACATTAAATTTGTGCAAGAACATGAGCAAATGCTTCTTAGAAAACAAAGGATGAAGTTTTCCCTTTAATATTTGAGGACAAAGCTTTATAAGGAGGGTGGCTTGTTAGGATCCTTATCGTAAATCCTATTTTATAACTACTCACTCTAATTAATTATGGACCAAGGTGCCTTTTCATATCATAATCCTCGGTAGGTATATATGTGTATTCACAAAGGGTATCATAGGGCATCCAAGAATAAGATTTATTAATCTCATTGAGAGCATTTGGCAGGGAAACCTCCATTTGAAACAATGATATTTAACAAAGTGATTGGTTTATTTATTTGTTTGCAATCATTTCCACTTGTTCCCCATTGTTCTCCATTGCTAGAAACTAGGTTTCTAACAAACATTGTATCTACTACTAGGGTTTATAGAAATAATAACATTTTTCTCTAGATGCAACCATGAACGTATAAAATAAAAAAATTAAAATTAAAAAATTCCCTCTTACCACTCTTTGACTTATTTGATACCAATAATATGGTTCTTTCAATTTGCATGTTGTCATCTACATTTTTTTTATCATCTTTATTCATTTTTTATTTGTTCCTCTTGAATCCTATTTACCTTTTCTATCAACATCATATTTTCAAAATTTTCTACACAACCTTAGGTGTTTTCTTCAATCTATATACTATCATTCTTCTCTTTTTCTTTTACCGAGTTTTTGCAAATTATTTGTTTCTTTATTTCTTCTATACCTTTTTCACATTTTCATTTTTTTTCTACATAGAATTTCATCCTTCTCTTTTTCATTTTCCAAGTTTTTGCAAATTATTTGTCTTTTTATTTCTTCTACCTAGTGTTTGTTTTGCATGTTTATTTTATTTATTTCTTTTGTACATTTTGGTAAACACAAACCTTTTTTAACACTATTCAACTTATCTGATATCCAAGTCGTGCTTCTTTCTATCTGCATATTTTCAACCTTATATTTTTCTTCTACTAACTTCTTGATTTTTTTTAACTTTCTCTTTAGTATTAATTGTTCAACTTGGGTTTTAACTTCAGTTTTCCCAAACACCCATTTGATTAGGAATGCATCTTCAAATTCCTCTCGTGTGAATTTATATTGATGGGTCCATTGAAAGTTTATAAGCCATGATGCAACTGCTCCATCAAAAGAATTATAAACCTTACCTTTCCATTCAAAATTATTTAAATATTTAAAAATTATCCACCGTCCCTTAGCATCATCATTACTTCAAATGAACACTGGTAAATCCATGACCTCAAATCCAAAAATTTCAAGACTTGGATTTTTTTAATTGTTCCAAAATACAAATTTGTTTTTTTTAATGACAAAATACCACTTCAAATTTCTACCAAACTGTGGAATTTTGTTTTTTTTTAAATTTTTACCAAACTATAGAACCCCTCTTTATTTTTCAATTGCTACTGAATTGCAGACTAAGTATTTTAGCATTGCTACCAAACTACTATTGAATTGCAGATTGAGTATTTTAGCATTGCTACCAAACTACTATTGTTATTTTATGGACTATTACCAAAATGCAAGTTGGTATTCTACAATTTTTATATATATTAATAACAACTTGCTCTACAAACTATATATATATTATTATGGCCAGACTGTAGACTTCTCTCTCTATTTTTTTAAACAATTGTCGTGTTCATATTGTTGGTAGACTGCAAACTATCTACTCTATTGAAGTTGTGGAACTATAGAATCTTATTGAAGTTGTTGTCGATGGGCACTTCTATGAAATTTATGGCAATGAACTAGGCCCTAGATTTTAGCTTCCTAGTGGCTTAAGGTAAATCTCACTAGCCACAAAGGTTGTTTAAGTGAGTACCACTCTCTGATTACCAACAATATTTCCCTAAGGAATAATTGTTGATAAACTAGCTACAATTTTACCTCTAAATATTAGTTCTTTGTATACTCATAGGGTAAAAGTACTACTAACAAGGTGTGGGACCGTTGACCCTTTTCACTGGTGACACACTCGAACCAATTACTTTGGGGTTCCGTGGGTACTCCTCATAATGATATTTAGCTATAGTACTAAAGCTTCTGCACCAAAACACAACCCTAAAAAATACTCTAATACCACTTGTTACGACCTTCATTACTTATTACAAAATAGTATTCGCATTTTATTGAAATAACAACATTAAAATATAACTTATTTCTCACACATAGAAATGATTAAAATTTACAGAAACACCACAATGAATAATAAAATAACACAATCAATGCAAATTACTCAAATGTTCCCAATTTATATTTTAAACCTTTAAGGTAGGGCAACACTATACAATGCTCCTTATTGGAAGGAAGCCACTCCTTAAAATATCTCAACTTGAAATAAATACAATATTCTATCTTCATCCCCTCTTTATGATTTTTTACCTCTATTTATAATGCCTAACTACCCATCACTCCCACTTATTGATGCATGTGCAATAATTACATCTAATATAATATTAACATTACCTTTGTTATAGATAATATAATAAGATTTATTTAAGTTTTTATGAGATATACATTGAGAGCAATACGATGCTCAAAAAATGGTTCCAATCATTGGAGGTGTTTCTTTGAACAAACTTGGAATTCAAGTAGATGTGATTGACAATCTTGTGCAGCAAATGGACATTATTTTCAACTCTACAACTAATACCAATTTTGATTTGATTTTTGATGTTGTCGATAATATTGATACCAAATTTTAGATTTATTTAAATTTATATTTTTAGATGATAAATTTATTTTTATATATTGTATATAAAATAATTATATCTAAATCTATATATAAGTTCAGGTGTACAATAGAGAATGTTTAGTGGTAATGATCCATACCCATGTACTTTGCTTGGTTATAACAAATAGAAAAAATAATAATAATAAATAAATGTTTGTTCTATTTTCTTTTATTTTTTATTTTTTGAAGAAATTAGATTATATTAGTTCATTAACCAAAAAAGTATGTTATTATGGTGTTAATATTTTCCACCAGTTAAAAAATAAATTGATTTGGATGAGTAAAGCATCAATAATTGAATATACATAAGAATAGAAACTAATAACAACAAAAATATTATAGCTATATCTTGCTGCAATACACCATCTGCACTAATTTGTGGGAGATATTGTTATATGGAGAAGTTTTGGGTGTGTCTTCCATGATATATTTTGAAGCCTTCAAAGAAGAAATAAAATTAATCAAATCCTGAACTTGCTTATCTTTTCTAACCGCCTTCATTTTAATTTTTTGTTGGACCTTCTAAATATCCCGAACCATGTGATAAAGCTGATGAAGTGTGTCAATAATAACATCTTGTGGTGTATTGGAAGTTCCATAGGCTTGGGAATGAATGTGTCCCACATGTAACAAAATATCAAAGGTCAAGTATGCTAAAACTATATCCCATGGAGGAGCATAACCAGTAAACATATTTTTGCATCTGCACTTCTAAATGTGCTTGAGAAATATGAGTCTACAAACATCCTAGAGTTTAAGGCATTGATCCAGCTGAGAAAAAACCAAGAAGGGAAATATTCCAATATCTATTGAAAGAGATGGATAAAAAGTGTAGAAGACATCTGAAAACTATTTAACCATGTCACAAAAATCAAAATAAGTGAATTAGAGTTTCTAAAGCATTACAAAAATTACATTGAGGAGAAATGAAGCTAGAATTTAAGAAGTTAGAAGTTCTTGATGCAAAATCCACCATACAAGAAGCTGAGGTTTGGATTCAACAGAAACTTTTCACTTTCCAAATTTGAGTAATAAGAGACTTCCATTGGACATTGGTAAAATTCACTTGACATTGAGCTTAGAGTCTAAAGGAGGAATACACAAAAAAATTTTCTATCCAACTAAAAGTAATGGAAGAGATTATATGACCATTAAGTCATCCTCATTTATTCTATATATTTTATTCCATATATTATGGGCAGTTGTTCCCAACTTTATAAGGACCTCACAAAGTATGGAAGCCACAACTAAATCATAAGACTCTTTGAACCTAAATGGAAGGAAGTAATAATAGTAAATCTGGTTTTAGATAAGAATTGATCAGCTACCCAAATAACAGATATTTCTAATTCTATTAATGTCTTTATTCAAAAATGCTAGACCTTAAATAGCATTGCATAAAGCTAAAGATTTATTATTATTAAGGATAAGTTTATTCAATTAAAGGCTGGAATAGCATTGCATAAAACTAAAAGTTTATCATTATGAAAGATAAGTTTATTCCACCAAAATTATTTAAACTGATGTTAGAATTCCAAATGAATAAATAAGAAATTGATTTCTACGCATAAATAAATGCTTCACAACATCGCACGCTTAGACCATGTGTTATAATTCTAAACCAATAAATTAGATATTGATTGCTAGGCATAATGCTTCACCGTAGTAATAATTGAGGTAAGTGCAATGGAGGAGAGGAGGAGCGGAAGCGGTCAATGCGGTAGAGGGATTTCAAACATTTTGGGCGGGAACCTCGAACAAGGCAGTAGAGCAGGTACGGAGGTTTCGGGCAGGAACCTCGAACAGGAGGCAGGTGAGGACCCAGAGGAAGACAGGGCCTCTACGGGAGGAGGAGTAGTCCAAAGAGGGTTCGACCCTCCTCAAAAATATCCTGACAAAGGGACCCAGAAGGGCGTCGAGGGCCCCAGTAGGGGTTGGTCTTTCATGGAGAAGTTAAAGGGCAGAAGGAAGGAATTTCTTTCTCTTCCTCCCCTTATATCGGTGAATAATAGGATAATGGCACCTGTAAATACTATGGGTCCATTTCTGTCCATGGAAGAGTTCTCGCTTGTGGGCAAGTTTTTAGGAGGAAGGCCTGACATAGAGACCATTCGGTCTTGGGCTCTATCCAAGTGGAGAACAATGGGGAGCATGGAGATTGTTGCCCTTTCCAGAGGATTTTTCATAATAAGGTTTAACAACAAGGAAGATGTGAACCGCGTCCTAACTGGAGGACCATGGTTCTTGGGAAAGCGGAGTCTGTTCCTCAGACAGTGGGGGGAGGATTTCGACCCTGAAAAGCAGAGCATCAACATAGCCCCTATTTGGGTCCGCCTTCCAAACCTTCCAGCCTAGTTTTTCAATGAGTACTGGCTACAAGGTATTGCCAGAGCCATAGGAGAAATGGTAGCCATAGACCATGCAACCTTGGCAAGGACGAGGATGACGCATGCAAGAATATGTGTCAACGCTGATTTAGATTCGGAGCTACCAAACTTTGTTGAACTAGGGTACGGTGATTACCTGAGAAAGCAAGCGGTGGAGTATGAAAATAGGCCAGCATTCTGCTCAGAATGTAAAACTCAAGGACACCTGAGGAACCAGTGCCCTAATCTAGCAGTCAACAAAGAAAATCAGAGGACGGAAGGCAAATGTGCAAATGACAAAAGTTTTCCTAGGGATTTTCCTCCAAGAGGGGGCCCATTTGGTAGAGGAGGCTTCAGGCCAGCTAAAGGAAACTACATTTATCAAGAAAATCCAAAGGACGGAGCAGGGCAACCTCAGAACAAAGACAAGCAACAAGTCACCGGAGAACAGGAGAACCAGGTAAGCCCCAAAAATCCGAGCTCGAATAAGTTTGAAATTCTAGCTAATTTAGGGGAAGAAGGGGAGGCTGAGGATTTTGAGGAAGGAAACCTGCAAGTTGAACTACCAAAAACCCTAGAATCCCCATCAAGGGTAGGCCCCTCAAACCCTAGGATGAAGAGTCCTCTAAACGGTCAAGAGGGTGTGAATTTCAACCCTGGAGATTATAGGAAACGGTTGGAGGAAATAGGAATATCAAAAATAGTCCTTCCCAACATCAACACAAGCAACCCGACAAACCAGGTCGAAGGTTCAATGCAAAAACCAGGAGAGTACAGGAGAAATATGGAGGAGTTAGAATCGAGGATTGAGGTGGTAGGAATGAATAGGGTCAAGGAAGACTATGTCCTTGAGCAGATCACCCACCCACATTTTAGCCCCAAGCAGACCAGGAGTACCACCAAGTCGCCTATTGACTATGGTAGTGAGAAAAAGAGGGGGAGGATGTCAAATGCAGATCATAATAAGTTGAGAACCAAAAATGAAATAGCCAGTGGCAAGCAGAAGACGTTGATACAACAAGTTATCCCAGGGTAAGAAGATAACAAATCAGGAAAACCTCCACAAGGGAGGGGGAGGGGGAAAAATTCTAAACAATCTAAATGAAGGTTCTCTCATGGAACGTGAGAGGCCTCAATGGCCTACCCACTCAAAGGGTGGTTAGTTCAATAAGAAAGCAATACAATCCAACAATTTTGATGTTGCAAGAAACAAAATTAGATGAAGCTCAGTCAAAAATAGTAGCAAAAAATATTTGGAGTCAAGGGGGCATGGTGTGCAATCCAGCTAAAGGAGCCTCAGGTGGTATCATGGTGTTGTGGGATCCTCGAGTGGTGGAAGGAAGCCTTATTCAGGATGATGATAGGGTTCTGAGTGTTTTTTTCCATAACATTGACAGTAATAGATCGTGGATTTTCTCAAATGTGTATGCTCCCAATTCAGTTCAAGGGAGAGCGTCTTTGTGGGAGTACTTGGGTAAATTGGGTGATGCTTTCCATGATATACCATGGGTGGTAGTAGGAGACTTCAATACCCCCTTATACCCCTCAGATAAAAAGGGTGGAGCAGGACTCCCATCCAGGAGTATGGAAGATTTCAATGATTTTGTGAACTCAAACCAGCTAATGGATGTGAGACTTCGAGGGGCCAAGTATACGTGGAGCAACAGGCGTATAGGAAACCAACTTATTCAGGAAAGACTTGATAGATTTTTTCTATCCAAGGAGGCAATTGTTGTATTTGGAGATTCTACACTGCAAACCCTTCCCAAAATTACCTCAGACCACAACCCCATCCTGCTGGAGGTTTCGAAAGTGAACTCCTTCAAGAAACCTTTTCATTTTCAGTAAATGTGGACTAAGCATCCAGACTTGAAGGAAAATATTTTGAGATGGTGGCAGCAGCCTTGCCAGGGAAGCTCTGCCTTCAAACTTGCTCAAAAGCTAAAACTAGTGAAGGAGAACCTAAAAACTTGGAACAGGGAAGTCTTTGGGAACCTGTTTGAGAATAAGAAACAAGTGGGAGAAAGGTTGAAGGACATTGATAGTATGATACATAATGGTAGCTGTGATGAAGCTACTAGGAAGGAGGAGCAGATCAAGCTTTCAGAATACCATAATATTTTGGCTTGTGAAGAGACTTACTGGCGTCAGAAGTCCAGAGCTTTATGGTTAAAGGATGGTGACTCAAATTCAAAGTTTTTCCATGTCACGACCTTGAGGAACAGGAGCTACAACAAGATTAGATAGCTGACCAAGGCTGATGGATCCAAAACCTGGGACTTGACCGAGATCAGAGAAGAAGCAGTTGGTTATTTTAGCTCCCTCCTCGGGGAGGATGTCCAGTGTTTAGAGGCAGCTAAGGATTCTCTTCTCCAGTTCATTCCTAATCTGGTTGATGAAGCCATTAATGATAAACTCCTTGCCCCTTTCACTGACGAGGAAATCAGGAAGGCTTTGTTTAGTATGGAACCGGATAAGGCTCCTGGTCCTGATGACTTCCCCCCTCGGTTCTATCAGGATTTCTGGGATATTGTGGGAGAGGATGTGGTAGCTACGATTAAGGAGTTTCAGGCAACAAGACATATTTCGAGAGGGTTCAACTCCACATTTATTGCCTTGATTCCCAAGGGGCCAACCCCTGAGACTATGGCATATTTCAGACTTGTTAGCTTGTGCAATGTGTCCTACAAGATTTTAACTAAGACAATGGCTAATAGGATGAAATAAATCTTGCCTTTTATCATTGATCAGTGTCAAGGAAGTTTGGTACAGGGGAGATCAATCTTGGATGGGGTAATCACGGTCCATGAAGCCCTGCATTCGGCTAGGCAAACTAACAAGGCAACCTTTGCCCTAAAACTTGATATGAGCAAAGCCTTTGATCGCGTTAACTGGGAATTCTTGATAGCTATTCTTCTAAAATTTGGATTTCATCCCCAATGGGTGAGGCTCATAAAAGAATGCATATCAAATCCTTGGTTCTCAGTTTTGGTCAACGACACGACAACTGGGTATTTTCAAAGCCATAGGGGGCTTAGGCAAGGAGACCCGATCAACCCGATGTTGTTTATCATAGCAGCAGAGGCATTGGGTAGGACGATTAAAGCAGCATGCAATGCAGGTCTAATTACAGGGATTAAAGCCACCTCTCTCACCAATCTAGTTACTCACCAACAATTCATTGATGACACTCTAATGCTGACTCAATCTTCAGTGGTGGAAGCCAGAAGGATCAAGCATATTCTCCAGCTCTACGAGGAGGCGGCAGGACAGAAGGTAAATTTTGACAAGAGTAAGCTTTACTTCCTTAACACCCCTATTCAAAGGTAAACCAGAATTGCAGTGATTTTGGGATGTTCGATAGCGACTCTTCCCACTTCGTATTTAGGCCTTCCCCTTTTCACTGGTTCTCCCAGGAAATCTATGTGGGATGGAGTGGTAGAAAGAATCCAAAAAAAATTGGTTGGATGGAAAGGACACTTCTTGTCTCAGGCAGGGAAACTCACCCTCACCATGGTTACCTTGCAGAGTATCCCGGTGTATTTCCTATCTATTTTCAAAGCTCCAATCAAGGTTTATCAAAAAATCGAGCAACTCCAAAAGAATTTTCTCTGGTCGGGATCGGAGGGAAAATAGAGAATCCACTTGGTGGGCTGGAGCAAGGTGTGTAGGCCGAAAGAAAATGGGGGTCTAGGATTGCGAAGAATTGCCCACCTAAATGTAGCCTTACTGGGCAAACATGCCTGGCGTCTCATTAACAATGAGGAGAATGAGTGGACAACCATCATCAAAAGAAAATATCTTCAGGGTTTGGATTTCTTGAATGAAGACATTCCCAGAAGAGGGTCAACATTTTGGAAGGCAATCTTAGCCAGTAAAGAGGTCATCAAAAAAGGTCTGAGATGGGTCTTAGGGAATGGCCAAAGAATCAGGTTTTGGGATGACAGGTGGGCCAAGGAAGAAGCGCTATCTCAGGCTCCCCACCTGGCCAGGATCAAAAGAATCACAGAGGACTCCATAGGGAGGAGAGTAGCTGACTTCATGAGACAGGACAGAGGAAGACTCACATGGAAACAGATAAGGATTCAGGGTCTTGAAGCGGAGTCAGAAGAAATCCAAAGTATCCTGCATCAACAATTTATACCTATGAAACCAGAGCAGGATCAGGTTGTATGGGCAGCTACAGAAAATGGCCAGTTCTCAGTAAAATCCGCATACAAGCTAATGCTAGACCCTGAGGACCCCATTCTTCAGACCCAATTGGTGTGGGTCAAAAAACTTATTCCAAAAATAGCAGTGTTTTCATGGCTGGTGATTCAAGGAAGGATCCTCACCATTGACAATATGATACGGAAAGGTATGATTGTTGCTAACCGTTGTTATTTGTGCAGGGCCAATTGGGAGTCCATTCTCCATATTTTCCTGGAATACCCGGTCTCTGTGGGTATCCTTGATGGATTATTCCAAGCTTTTAGTATTTCTTGGGTCAGATTGGATACCATTTTGGAACTTTTCTACCAATGGCCAAATCCCTTTGTGAGCCTTAGGCTTAGGTTTATGTGGAGGATCTGTCTTCACCACTTTATGTGGTAGGTGTGGTTAGAAAGAAACCATAGAGCTTTCCACGAGTCAAGTCATGATGTCACCTCCATTACCACTAGGATCTTGACCTTTTCCCGTGAAAACGCTTGCCTTATCCCTCAAGAAGCTCGAAACCTTCCCCTGGGGGAGAGGCAGATTGCCCAATCCTTAAATTTAATCCTGGTTGAGGATCCTGTGCTCATCAAGACCAACCCTAGACTAGAAGCCAAGTGGAATCCACCCCCGATTGGGTGGTTAAAGCTCAATTTTGATGGGGCCTCTAAAGGGAATCCTGGTAGAGCAGGGGCTGGAGGAGTAGTGAGAGACCACCAAGGTAAGCTGGTAGTGGCCTTCTCTGAGCAGCTAGGCACAAGGACAAATAATGAGGTGGAAGCAAGGGCGGTATGGAGGGGTCTTCAGATTTCTCAAAAGTTTGAAGGTAAATTAATAGTCGAAGGAGATTCAATGCATATCATAAACCTCCTAGGCAACAGGAAAAATCCTCCGTGGCGAGTGAAGACTGTCATCGAAGAGGCCAGGATCTTCTATCAAGCAAGGAATGATCGAATGGCCCAACACGTATTTCGAGAAGCCAATAGAGCAGTTGATAAATTGGCCAACATAGGGGTGGAGGCTGACAGATTGGTCACATGGGAACAGGGGGTCCCAAGTGATGTGGATATCATTGTTCAAAATGATCGTAAATGCAGCTAAGTCCGAGGTGTCTTGGGGTGTGGGGTTTCTGAAGGACAGTAGTATTAGTGGACAGACTGTCCCTAGCAAGGTTTGGTTTTTGTACAACATAATGTTGATCTTTGTATCAGGTCTGGGTGTGGGGTTTCTGAAGGACAGTAGTATTAGTGGACATACTGTCCCTAGCAAGGTTTGGTTTTTGTACAACATAATGCTGATCTTTGTAACAGGTTTTGGGTTCACCTGTAAAACCCGGTATTAGTGAAGATGCTTCTTAATTACAAAAAAAAATGCTTTACCGCAATGCACGAAATTCAATCCTCTTTATGTGGATTTGGTTGTTCCCACTTGTTGCATTTAATTATTCCAAATTAAATGAATAGTAACGATGAAATTTAATTCTTCCCAGAAAAACAAAATTCATACGAAAAAGCAGGAGAGTGGTTAAAAAGTGACTGTGACTATAGGTATCTATTACAACTATAGAAGGGAAGGACTGAACATCCATTTGTAGAAATATATTTATATGATATTTTAGAACTTTTGAACATAGGTTTTAAGATTTACATAGAGTTAAAATTATATATAATTTTTATTTTATTTTTATAATCATAGCATTATTAATAAGTTAAGGTTTAAATTTTAGGTATGTTTGTTTGTAAAGATAGTAGTCTGACTTGAATTAGCAGTTAAGTGTGAGATAACCTAACCACATGGCTGTATCAATCTTAAAATACCAATGATTCATCTCATGTCAAAAGATAATCCCAAAATTTAAACTTGATTGATAGGAAAAAACAATATATCAAAAATATATAAAATAAAATTACACCTCCATGATGTTGTGAGTCATTGGTTCCAATTTTTCCCTTGTGAATGTAGCAAGGTTATTAGGCATGTTCTTTGTCAGAGGTTAAAATATTTTTGGTAGGCTGAGTGTGCCTTGTGAGAGGAGGATTTCATATATTCGAATCCTCACTTGAAACTTAAGGTTTTTAGTTTGTATTAAAAATATAAGTTTAAAAATTAGTTTTAAATTTTTTTAGGTTTTTAAAAATTTGGTGGATTGGTATGTGTTTGTTTGGCCAAGTAGATATTCAGGTTTAAATTTTAATGGGCAACTTGTAAAGGTATTAGTCTGATTTGAATCCTTTGAGTGCGCATTAGAACGACGGTGCAAATTTGTCGTCTCTTTCACGATGACGGTACACATCTTTCACGAAAAGTCAATAATAACGAAGTGGAATAGGTTTGGTGGGAGCAACCCTTGTAATTTAAACCATGTGCTTATAAATTACTAAAAATAGTGTGGTCATGACCAAAAAAAAATTATTAAAATTTAAAATTATTTTATATATTAAATAAAAATATAAATTAAAAATATTTTAATCATTTATATTATCAAATATTTTTGAAAATATGATTTAAATAATGCTTTACCTTTTTACACTTTTTATATTACTTTTATTCTTTCCCATAAATGTAGTAACATCTAAATCTCTCACCCAAGTAATATGAGTGTTACTATTCTTACGTAAAAATCTAAACTAAATCATCTTTAAGTTAATTTTATTTTTTAAATATTTAAAAATTTATATAGAAAAACTAAAATTAAAATTCCTAATAAAATTGTACACCGTGCATTTTAATATATTATTAAAAGGTAATTGGTTTTATAATGTTTATAACTTATTTTCTAAAATATTCCATTATTTAATACATATTAATGTATCTCTATGGTATTTTTAGTATACAATTGTAAATAATAAATTAGGATTGAGTTATAGTTTAGAGTTTGAGTTGTATTTCCTTTTTTGTAAGTATTTTTTTATTAGATGGACAAAGAAGTTTTGAAAGGGTCTCCAAACCTTTTAACAAGGCAGAGCAGTCACCAAAAATGTAATGAAACACTTCAACCAAAGATCAAGCTGCCAAACAGAGAGCTATCAAGCGGTAATTACATCAGCAAAAAAGTTTAAAATTTGAAAATAGAATGTTACCCGGACAAGAAGGAAACTGGCACAAATATTGAAACTAAAAAGTATTTAAACGGGCCAAGAATAGACAAATAAAATCCAAACTACTAGCTAGACAAAAAAGATCAAAACCACCATAGAAAACTACACCGATTTGGCACCCAAAAAACTGCCACTGAATGTAGAGATTAAATCTATCTCCTTCCTGATGAAGCAATTTGGATCTTTACTAGGGGTGGGACACCCACCAATTTGTATAGAAACATTATTTGAATCCTTTCGATTGAGACAATTGGACCTTTGCTGAAAGTTGGAAATCAAAAACCATAACCCCAACTTCCACTCAAAACTGAAACTAATTTCACATTTCACTAGCCCAAGGTAAAATCTTCATTTATGATATTTGATACTATTTCCCCCTTGGGATCAGAGGATTGGAAGAATGAATAAAACTTAAGTTTTTTACCTTTTGGCTCCTTTTTATTTTCAATCTTCGACGGGAATTGATTATCATATGCATCCCATGTATCTATAACAGGAAACCTGGATTGTTTTCCAATCTTCTGCTTTATCATAAATTTGATTGGCCTTTTTGATTGTTTTTTGTTTTAGGTCGAGAATATATTGCCCGTGGTGCTCCCTCCCTAGGGATAGGGAACTGAACATCTTTTTGAGAAACCACAACCTTCAAAGGAGAACCGTGCTCCATCACAACCTTTGAAGGGGGAGAACCACCCTGAGCTACAACTTGAGGAACACCATGTTCCTCTTGAGCCACTTCCTAAGAATTTAAGCCAAGAAAATAATTTTGAAGGAACTCCTAAGGAATAGGAGTTTTAGATTTCAGAACAACTTGGTCAGGTTGAGAATGGCCACTGCAAGAACTATCCATATTCTTCACAACTGCCACTCCTGGATTACTATCTAGATTCTTCACAATTGCCACTCCTAGATTACTAATATCAACCTCCACTAGCTCATCCATGATTATGTCCCCTGCAACCAGATCCTCATGCTCAATATGACCCTAAGACGACATTGGTTGCTTCTTAGCCCAGTTCTATTTGGGAGGATCCCTTTTAAGAGTCTCCATTTTGTTCTAAAAATACTTAGGGCACGCACCAAAGGAATGATCAAAACTACTATAGACTGAGCATATGATAGGTCTATTCTCATAAATTATGGATTAGATCCAGAAATCCTAGCTAGAAATAAGATCAATATGATCTAAAAAATATGCCTCTCGGTCTACCATTACATACATCTTGGCAAGAATCATTCTCGACTTTGCTTGAGTTGTAGAATCAAACAAGATTAAATCCCCAACAGCTTTAGCTATACTTCGCAATATATCTTCACACAAAAAGTGGAAAGGCAAATCTGGTAGCTTAACCTAGAGAGGATCCAAATTAACTTTTTGAGTCCTTGGATTAAAATCTGACCCCCATTTTTGTAGGAAGATCCCCCTTCTACCGAATAACCAGGGCCCTCCCCCAAGGATACGCTGTGAGTCTTCTTCACAGTTGAGTTTGATTAAGAAAAAAACATTGAAAATTGCCATAATCTCTATCCTTCAGGTTTCCACTTGATTAAAGCCAATCTCCTTAAGGCATAAATATTCGAATGACCCCCTTGGAGTTTAACTACCAAATTCCATGAGCCTTCCTCCATGGTGATAGTACTAAGCTCATATAGAATGATCAACTTATTACATGATGGGTAAAGATCAAACATAGCACTAGGGTTTCAAGACTCAACCCTTTGTAGCAACTCAAGCAATAGAAAATGTACCTAGAAAAAGCGGTTATCCAAAACTTGGGGATCCACTTCCATGGCCACCTATAGGGCCCTTTGTCCTTTTTGACAATCGTAAATCACTATTAGACTCTCTAGAAACAACCCTTCTACTCGATCGAATCCTTGACCTACCATCACTAGATTCAAATGCACTGACTATCATCAAAATGTATCTTTATGCGCATTCATGTATGGTAGTAGATATAACTATGAGCATTACAAATTTAGCATTAGGGTTTCACTCATAATAACTGTAGAAGATGCCCAACCTTGAAAATGGAGATGACCCTTAAATTGGTGTTTGGATTTTTAGATTTTGTTACCTCCTCTCTCTTCAAAAAGCTCATCACATAATAGATTTATGCCTCAATTCTCTGCACACCTGCTATGAATGATCCTCCTATCTCCTTTTGTGAGGGTTTCCAGCAAAAGTCACTTTATGTAAGTATGAATGTGAAAGAAATGTAAATTTTCATGTGAGTTAGTGTGCAAGTGTAAGAGTCATGTATAGATGTGCATACAATATAGAGTCAAGTTTTCATAAGTATGCAAGTGTCAAGTAGATAAGCCAAGAGTCATGAGACTTGGCATATGGAAAGGAATAGTAAGTATCCAAATAGTCACACTACTATGGCTATATTATGGAGGTAATACTCCATAACACTAATAATCACATACTATCATTTTTGTAAGAGAAAGAGGAGCAATAAAGATTGCATAAATTTTGAGCAAATAATATTATAAGTTGTTTTTCATGCATAGGACAATAATGGCTATTACATTTATATTGTTGCTTATTATTGAATATTATTTTATTTATTATAATCGTCATATTACATATTAATTTGCTCATATTATTCTACTCATATAATTATCTTGACCTTATTATATTATGGCTACATTATATTCGATATTATGATATTTAACCTATGATATTTGTGGTAGTATTAAGGCTTAAAAATCCACAAATGGTATTAGAGAAACAACCAAAATTTGCACAGGTTGATAGAGTTTATTTTGACCAATTTTGTAAATTGTTTTATCCAGTTTGATAAAGTTGATTAGGAGTTTTTCTAATTTGAATGTAGTAATACTTGGAATCTATTTGAAGGTCGTATTGACTAGAAAGGCTAGGGTATTTCCATAGTTTAAGAATAACCAGTGAAGATAAGTACTCAACTATATTGATTGTAATATGAATCAAATTTAATATAGTTGATCATTTAGGGATATTTCCAACCCTTCACATTGATAGAGGATTTAAGGACATAGATATCCTTTCACTTTAATAGGAGATTCAAGGAAATTCAATGCCACCTTGAAATTGATAGAGGATTTAGGGACATAGATATCCCTTGACATTGATAGAATATTTAGGGACATTCAACGTCACCCTAATATTGACAGAGAATTCAGGGACATTTAAAGTCACCTTGATAGAGAATTCAGGGACATCCAAAGTCACCTTAATAGAGAATTTAGGGACATCCAAAGTCACCTTGACATCATATTGGATTAAATATTAAATTTTTGAGATTAAGAGTTTAAGCAAAAAAATTATGATAAAATTCCTACGAATGATAGATAAGAGTTTTATCTTCTAAGTGCAAATGAAAAGATAACAATGGATTGAAAAGCATTCAAAGCTTCCTAATATAAATAGATAGTTGCAGCAGTTTGAGAAGCACACAAATATTCCTTAGATAAAGAGAGCAAAATATAAATATTAGAGGTTTGATATATTATTCTTAAAGAAATATAAAGTAAGTTTACATCAAGCATTATATTAGTATCTACATTGATAATAAGTTGCATATTAAGAAGATTCAATTTTTGATAATGAAGAAAATAATAGATATAAAGAGAGGCCCTTATAGAAATGGAAAGAGGTCAGAATAAAGAAAGGTATTATATGATATTAAAAGAGGCCTGTGTAAAGTACAAGGAGAGGTCATTATGAAGAACTAGAAAGAGTTCAAATTATAGAAACATTGAGAAAGCATATAGATGATTCATATTGAATTGAAATGGCAGCATAACATCATTATCTTAGACAACATAGCTCCATCATATAAGGTACCATAGAGGCATCATATTAGGAAACATAGTGCCATCATATAAGGCAAAAATGCCATCATATAAAGCATCATAACATCATTGGAACAATATAAATCCATAGGCCAAGATAACAAATAAATAAAATAATTCAAGGTTGAGTTACATAACGCAAGCGTCGAAGCACAAAGGTAGGTAAATATTGAACTACATGACATAAAAGTTGAGATAACACATAGGAAAACATTAAATTATAGAGCACAAAAGCTAATATTAATATCATAGAGGTAGAGGCCAAGAATGGATAAAATTCAAGATAGATCTAGTATAAGCTGACATGAAGACATATGTATTCAAAGGGAAAGGTCACCTGTCATTGTAGGTAGGCATTGTATGTATATGACAAAGGTAACATGGTAAAAGTTACAAAAAATATAAGATCACAAAGAAATAAATCTATGCAGCAATGTGTAATTGAAATCGTAAATATTAGCTATATATCAAAGTATAAAACATGAACCTACAATGCAATTAACATAGTGAGGAAAGAAAACGAGAAGCAAGAGTAACTTGAACGTGGTAGAAAACTCATTCATAGTAGAACCTAAGATCAAATTTTAGTGAAGAAGTCGAATAATTTTTTGGAAGTCGAAAACACAAGAGATGTGAATTTTTGAGGAATAAGAATAATAAGTGGAAGCATCAATTCACATTGAAGCACTAAGTATCAAGCATCGAGCATCAAATTTTAGTCAAGCATTGAAGCATCAAGTGTCAATTCACTTTGAAGAGCCAAACACCAATCTACTTTGGAGAACCAATCTAAGTAATCTTCAAACATTTGAAAATAAGTACAACATTACAACATTGCAAATTCCATTTGGAATAAGGTGTTGTTTGAAGGTTGAGGTGGTAAATTTTTTCAAGAAGTAATACTTTATTCAAATCTCCATGTATACATTGCCCTAGCAGATTATGAAAGCCACTCACATGAATGAGATCTACAAAATATAGAATGAGCACTATAGAATCAAGACGTTGCAAAGTGAAAAATTGAAATCTAAGATTAACATTTTTAAGTTTAGGGTTTTGTACAAGATAATAGGAGATATAAGGATTAATTACGGTTATTTATTTATTTATTAATTTGGAGTGATAAGTTAATTGGGTTAATATGTTTTATTTTTTTCTTGATAATAAGGGGTTGTACTCGGGTCCCCCATCCTTGACAAGTTACATCTCTTTTCTTTAGAGCTTGAGAGTTTACAAATAGATACATTTCTCATCTCAATTAATATGCTATAGCTAGAAACCTACATCATTTTACATAAAATATCTGAATTCTTGATTTTTATTTTCTAGATCTTTTCAAATTTTTGTATGAATACAATTACTCCAGAATTTAGCATCTTTCTTGATATTTTCCTATAGCAGCCTTCACAATGCCAAAAATTCACCTCTACTATCTATGTCTTGCATCTTAGTAGAGTAATATTTCTAAAACATCACACTATCATAGTTTACCAAATCTAAATTTCTAGTTTACTTTCTTACTGAAGTCATAGCCCTTCATTGCTATTCCCATCGTTCGAACCCTAGTTGATAAATTTTTGTAATTTTATTTTTCACAACTTGAAAAATCATCGCTGCCCTTGCTTCAAATGATTGAATTCATAGGGTCGTATCTCCCTCAATATTGCTCATAGTTTTACATATGACCACTCATTTTAAATCTATTAAAATTCTACACAAGTTGGTCCAAGAATCAGTTGAATTAGATAACTCTTCACAAAGATATGGCTCCTAAAAGATGAGATATTTTTAGGAAAAAAGCCTAATCCTTTGCACTTTATAATTCATTTTTTACGACTTAAAAATTCATCACTACCCTTTTTATAAATGGTTGACTTCATAGGGTTGTATCTCCCTCAATATTGCTCATTTTGTTGCATATGACCACTTATTTTAAAGCTATTCAAATTCTGCACAAGTTGGTCCAAGAATCAACTGAATTGGACAACTCTTCATGAAAATATGGCTCCTAAAATATGAGATATTTTTCAGGAAATAAATTTAATCCTTCATACTTTGCAATTTTATTTTTCTCATTGTAAGCATCCTTCCACGCTCCTTCAGCCTTCCCAGCCTTCCACTCAGCATCCCAGCATTCCATTGCAACTTCTTCAACTGGCCTATCCTTCCATACTCCTTTAGCCCTATCATCCTTCTAGGTTCCTTCCACTCAACATCCCAACCTTTCATTGTACTTATTTCAACTAGTCCATCCTTCCATGCTCCTTCAACCAACCTATCCTTCCATACTCATTTAGCCTTGACACTCCAAATATAAACTCATAATTTAACCTTCCACACTCCTTTAGCCTCCAGCCTTCCATGCTACTTCAACCTCTAGCCTTCCACTCTCCATCATCCTCCAACCTTCCACGCTCCTTCAACCTCTAGCCTTCCATGCTCCTTCAGCCTCCAACCTTCCATGCTCCTTCAACCTTCATATTTGTTTATCGTTAAAGAACCAAACCATTTGCCAAGAACCTTAGGGGAAAACCTGCAAATTAACATAGATTTTTAAATTTATTAGGATGAGATTATAATAAAGTCAATTAGATGATTTATTTAAAAAATTTTAAATTCTGAAAATTTTATTTGAATTTTATTTTGGATTTTTTTTTAAGTTGATATTATTGAATTTTTGCAAAATAAATATTTGGGAGCTAAAAGGTTTTCAACAACAAAGGATTAGGAAAATCAAAAATTTGTTAAATTTATTTTTAATTCCTAAAACTAGGGAGACATAAGGTTTACTACTTCATAGCAATTAAATTAGAAACTTTGAAATTTTTTAAACCTGTGAATTATAAGGTTGTCTATTTCAAAGGGATTAAAATCTACAAATTTATATTATTAGAAAAAAATAGATGTCATAAAATTTGGGATTAAGAATTTGATTGAAAAATCTAAAGGAAATATAGATATAGTTTCAAAGTTAATCTATAGTGAAGCCATAGATGAAAATTTTGAAATATTTGAATACTATCTACATTCAAGACTTGTTGAAGCAATTGATGATGGAAAATATAGTATTATGATACCTCTAGATATAGGTAGCATAATATATATGAAATTGCTTACTTAAGCTTCATAAAGATGATATATTGAAACAAAAAGAGTTGATTGAAACTCTTAAGAAGAAAGTGGAAATAGATGAATCATTTCTAGAAAGGATATTTCATTCTTCATGTAGTATTGATATTCCAAGTTCATCTAACTCAAGAATTTATTATGATACTCTAAGTGAATGTTCAAAAGTTACTATAAAGGAAATAAAAGAATCATATGAATGTAAGAACAAATGCAAATAAAATATTCTTACGCAATAATTTGATGACAATGAGATAGTATAAGAAGTTTGCAATCTTGAAACTACAAATATTGAAGAACATGAAGTTGAATTCAAAGAAATTGAAGATGAAATCAAAGCAAAAATTAAGCAAGGAGATGAACCTGATGGAGCTCAAGTAGAAGATAAAATGCATTGCAAGGTTACTTGAATATTGAATATGAATATGAAGACTATGACTAAAGATTATAGTGTTCAATAACAAAATGATGTAATACATGGGGATGTTGAAATATATTACATTATTTGGTACATGTTAATATACGCCCATGGTGCCTCCATGATACAATTGTAAATAATATATTAGGTTTGAGTCATAGTTTAGAGTGTGAGTTGTATTTCCTCTTTATGTAAGTGTGAATGTGTAGGAAATGTAGAGAGTGTCATGTGAGTTAGTGTGCAAGTGTAAGAGTCATGTATAGATGTGCATACAATATAGAGTCAAGTGTTCATCAAGTATGCAAGTGTCAAGTAGAGAAGCCAAGAGTCATAAGACTTGTCATTTGGAACGTAATAGTCAAGTATCTAAAGAGTCACACTACTATGGATATATTATGGAGGTAATACTCCATAAAATGGATAATCACATACATTCACGATCATTACTATCATATTTTTAAGAGAAAGAGGAGCAATAAATATTGCATATATTTTGAGCAATTAATATTGTAAGTTTTTCTTCATGCATAGTACATGAATGATTAAGGCTATTACATTCATATTTTTTCTTATTATTGAATGTTATTTGATTTATTATAAGTCTTATATTACATATTAATTTATTCATATTATTCTACTCATATCATTATCTTGACCTTATCATATTGTGGCTACATTATATTTGATCCTACAATATTAATATGTGATATTTGTGGTAGCATTAAGGCTTAAAAATCCATCACTATGATTCTTCCTTATTCCATTTAAACTAAAAAAACTAAGAGGATAATAATCGAGTCTTCAATGTACGATACTTTAAAACATAGAGTTATATAGGACCTTGTTTTACATATAGTATCACATACGTAGATGAATTGAAGGAATGGAAAGCAGTGAATAATAGGACAACTGAAAGTGGGAGTCAATTTCAAAAAGGCTAATGAATTTTAATAATTGCTAACATAGAAATGTATAAGTCTTAATATCCAATACAAGAACTATCTATTGAATAGAAAAGATAGAGTTTTCATTCAATGAATGCATCTTGAATTGTAGGTTGGAAAAGTTTATTTCTTTATAATTTTTAAAAATTTATTATTTACAATTTGATTTTTTCCTTTCTCAAGTGAAATTATCTATAAATTATATGGATCTAAACATAAAAACTCTATTTCTAATTAAAATCTCATTTATGTATAAAACATTTTAGTGTAAAAAATAAATAATAACCAATATTGTTAAAATGCAAGTGGCCCTTACAAACTAAGGCATTCAAATTACACCAAGGAAGAAAAGTTAATATAGATTTTGAATATTTGGTTACTTCAAGAAATTATTCACCATTTTAAATGTGTGAACCAACAATTTTTTTTAATATTTTGTTTACTACCTATTAGGTCGTTAATAGGAAAATTATTAATATATTTGTTAAAATATTTTAGTGGCAATTGGCCAATGATATAATTGGTATCTATTCGAGGACAAATATTTACAGAGGAAGTCATCATCTTAGAGAAATTATCAATATGTTATGGTTTAATTTGTAGTTCTAGCATAAAAATTCTAGTTGAATGATTTTGGTTATATAGATACCTAAGATTGCAATATTCTCCTATTAAGTATGAACATATCATCTAAAATATCTTTAATTTTTGTTATGGTTTTAGAATATAGGATAAGCTTCTCACTAACTTCATTAGTTTGCCATGCAACAAAAGAGAAATAACAGACATATCTAATTTAAAATAATAATAGTAATAATTTTCTCTTAACTGCATAATACCTAACAATAAAATAATAGAGACTAAATTAATACATAAATACATATATGAAACTAAGTAATGTAAATAAATAATGTCCATTCAACTGATAAAAGTTGTATAGCTAGTCTCCTCCTCAAATTAGATATGAACAAGGCTTATGATAGGTTTTTGTGGGAGTTTTTGTTAAAGGTTTTCGGAAAATTTGGTTTTTTTCTAGAGTTGGATAAAACTTTTCCATGCTTGTATCTCTTCTACCAATTTTTTAGTCTTAATAAATGAGTCTCCAACAGGTTATTTTTCAATTCTAAGAGGCGTTCGCCAAGGGGACCCCTTGTCCCCTTACCTCTATATCTTAGTGGTGGAAGCCCTAGGTAGGGCTATCAAGTTAGAACCCTTTGTGGAAGGTATCAAGTCCACTTTGTTGGTGGATCCTATTTCTCATCACCAATTTGCAGATGATGTTCTACTCTCCCCCTTGATTCAGTTTCCCAAGTAAGGGTGCTAAAAGGAATCTTGGAGGCATTTGAAAATACTAGGCAAAATATAAATTATATAAAAAGCAAAATCTTCTCTTTGAATACCCCCTTAGCAAGGTGAAGGATAATTGCTTGCATCTTGGTTTGTGATGTGGCTTCCCTCTCATATATTTACCTTGAAATGCCTTTGTGTAAAGTTAGGATCTAGAATTTGCTTTGGGAACCTATGGTGGAAAGATTGCAGAGGAAATTGGTTAGGTGGAAAAGATCCCTCTTCAGTCAAGCCAAAAATGCTACCCTAGTAAAGCCTACTTTTCAAAGCATTTCAACCTTCTTCTTATCTATGTTTAGAATTCCTAACAAGATTTTATCGAATATTGAACATATTCAAAAGTTGTTTCTTTGGTCCGATTCTGATGAGAAGAAGTTTTTTTACTTAATTAGTTGGGAGCAAGTTTGTATACCTAAAATGGATGGTGGCTTAGGTCTCCATAATATTAGGTAAATTAATAAGGATTTGGTTGTAAAATAGGGATGGAAGTTGATAAATCAAACCGAAAATAGTTGGGTCAACATTGTGTTGGCCAAATACTTGAGATAGGAGAATTTTTTGCTTGTTGATCCTTTTCGACTTTTGGTTCAACCTTTTGGTTGAGTTTGTAAAATTTGAGGGTGCTAGTCTCCAAATGTTGCAAGTGGAGGTTGGTTGATGGACTCAAGATTGATTTTTGGAAAGATATTTGGCTAATGGATCAACCCCTTGTGTAAATTAGAAATCTAGTGTGTTTGGAGCCTAGGTCCAAACTAGTCTTTGGGTCTAAGGTGGATGAATTTATCAAGTTGGTCAATGGGCTAAAGGTTTAGAAATCATTATACCGGTCTATTCTCAACAATTTTGAACTTGAAGCTTGGATTCTAATTGCTAATAAGTTGAAGTTTTAGGTCATTAAATAGAGAAATGAAGAGGACGATATCTTATGGGCAAGGGAAACTATTGGATTTTTTTCAGTTAAGTTTACCCACAATCTACTGGCCGTCAAGACTCCTCCATGGATACCTCATTTCAAAGTTTGGATTAAGGATCTGACAACAAAGGTGAGTATCTTTTTTTGGTTGGAAACTTAGAATAATATTTTGACCATTGAAAATATTAAAAAAAGAGGTTGGTCAATGCTGAATAGATGTTGCCTTTGTGGTGCTAATGAGAAATAGATAAACCATCTATTCTTTCAATGCTCATTCTCAGTGGAAGTTCTTAAGTCTATTTTTAATTTTTTGGGACTGAGTTTGGTGGTGCTAAGTTCACTTTTTAATGTTTACGCTTAATGGTCCTCTCATTTTTACTCTCCAAGGTTAAAATATTTTTGGAACTTTTGTTTGCCACATCTTTTTTGGCAGGTGTGGAAGGAGAGGAATAGTAGAATTTTAAAAAACTTCCAAAGAGATCCTACCTTTGTTTATGCCAGAGCCTTGGCTTCCACCTTGGAGAATGTATCCTCTTTTGCTTTGGAGGAGGGAAAATTTGAGGAGGCTAAGCTCAAAAGGAAAATTAGCTTTCAATAGAGCAATAGGGGTG
This sequence comes from Wollemia nobilis, assembly GCA_028583015.1. Taxonomy (NCBI): domain Eukaryota; kingdom Viridiplantae; phylum Streptophyta; class Pinopsida; order Araucariales; family Araucariaceae; genus Wollemia; species Wollemia nobilis. The sequence continues at coordinate 11,265,618 of JAQPPZ010017213.1, forward strand.
CTGGTCTTTCTAGTTCTAATCCCTGTGCCCTTGTGAGGTGGTAACCTCCTCCATGTTGGGTTAAACTAAACTTTGATGGAGCTTCAAAGGGTAATCCCGATAATGTTGGTATTGGTGGGGTGCTTACAGATGACAAAGGTGGGCTTCTACTAGTGTATTCTAAATTCCTAGATATCTAGACTTACCATGTTGTGAAGGCTACAACTCTTTACCAAGGTCTCCCACTTATGGATAATATGGGGTACCAAAAATTTTACATTAAAGGAGACTCAATATTATAAACTTGGTCAAAAGTTATTTAGTTCTCGATTAGAACATTAATACTGCGATTATGGAATCTAGGTGGATTCTTTAGGCTAGAGAGGATAGGGAGATAAAGCATATCTTCAAAGAAGGAAACTACCATGCTAAATTTATGGTAAACCTAGGTATAAGTCTCAATGGTCTATCTATTTGGAGAGATAATTTTCTCGAAGGTCTTCTTCAATTGGATTTAGCAATGCATGCTTCTTGATGCTCTGTAAGCTTTTACTATTTATGAAGAAATATTTTGTGCACAACCAAGTGGGAGTGTTGGTTGGCTGGGGGGCTCACCAGAATTGTTCTAATTTTGTTTCTTGTATCAAGTTGTAGATGGTTTACCTGGTGATGGATAACCAATTGTATTGATTTATAGTTATTCTTGTCCCAGTATTGTTGGTCCTAGGCCAAGTTTTGTAGGGCTTCTCCTATTATAAAAGGTTCAAGGACCCTTTAAAAACCCCTTCTATATCTAATTCAAAAATAATAATGTAAACCATAGTATTAAACATATGTAATGAATAGATAGAAGAAAACTCTTAATCATAACATTTAGCATATATAATGGATAATATAAATCGTAACATTCAACACATGTAATGAATGGATATAAAAAAACTTTTAATTTAAAGAAACATAGATACTTTTGATACTATAGGATTTTTTATTTTATTTGTCTAATTTTAGAGCATATTGTGTTTTGATTTTAGGGTTTTTATGTTTCCTTTTTCTAGATTTTTGGATCAAAATATTACATTCTAGCAATCTAAAGAAGATATAGAATTTTTTTCGTTATATGGTTCTAATTAGGATTCATTATTCATAGGTTAGAAGTTTATATTCACAACTCTTTATTTACTTAATTTTGTAATTAAATTTGTCATTGATCCTTCCTTTGGCTTCTATACCCCAAACCTATGGGTTTATTAAAAATTGTAGGTCATGAAATTTTTTTGAGAGTGGACTCTGATCTCTATACCCCAAACCTATGGATTCCTTGAAAAATGTAGGTCATGCAAATTCTCTTGTAAGAACTTACATAGACAATATTTTACACAAGAAATAAGACATAAGCAAGTGGCTTTGTCTAATCTTTGATAATTATCTTTTATTATCTAGTTTTATGAGATTTATATCCTCATATGTGGAGGTGGTGTCCTTGGGATCCAATGCTCTTTTTGGACATTGTATCACATCCAATACAACCACTCATGAGAACACCTTGAATGGTATTGTACCTTTCATTTTACTTATTGTTGTTGATCTTATGAATTATTCTATTATACTATTATTAGAGGAGTTAGTCACTTGGTGTATGTGATAAGGGGCCCAATGAAATCTCACTAGAGGGAAAACTAGATGAGAGATTGTTCCAGGGTAGAAGTCGAGTAAAGTAAATTCGTGTCCATTCATATTTCTATATTTATAGTGGGTATATCTAAAGACTTAAAAAAATATGTTATTTAATGCAATAAAATGAAATTTATTTTTAGATCTTAGGCCAATTAGGGTATGTCATTATAATTGGCATTGTCACAAGTGTGATGCCAACAATCATACTAGGATTTTGGGGTCTCAATTAAAGGTGAGTCACTTTATGGTATTGTGTGATCAACCTATCCTCTTACCCTTCATATTATTCTAATTATACTCGCACTTAAATTGTGAAGATGCTCGTACATCATATTGAAACTACAAAATACACTTTAGTTAGGTGTGAAAAAATTATTTAGACTACAACAAGGTTTTTTAAAATAGCAGTATTTTTATGTGGCGATGTTAGAAACAATGAATATGGATTTAGAGGAGGTGGTAATAAGGTTTTATTGGGGGTGGTGAACAATATTTTTAAAAGGGTCATATTTTGGCGAATTCTCAATCTGTCTAGCAAAATCATAAATATTTCAATATAAAGAAATTTAAAACATAAATTCAATTAAAGGGTATTAAACAAATGCCAAATTTCAAGAAAATTTAGAGCACTTGATAAAAAATTCTCAAGTAATATTAATAATATTAGATGATTTTAAATGTTGAGGGTTTGGAATTCTATGAAATATTTTTCTATTTATTGTTAAACATAAAGTAAAATTCAAAGCAACTCAAAAGTATTTGCTAAATAAGAATCTAATGTTTAATATTCTAACAATGATAAAATTTAAAAATAAACCATGTTAAATATAATATGCAAATATAATCATGAAAAAATAGTGTTACATATAAATTTGTAGGTGTTTTGTGATGTTATCCCAATCCCATTAGCACTATTATAGTCACATGTCTAATGCTAATATATCATCAACATGCATATAGTATCATATTCAAAATAAAATTCAAATCATATGATGAAAGAGCATGTGGTTGGAGGGGGAGAGGGGAATATTGCATAAAATTAATTAATTTTGTGTATTTTGAGGGATATAAATTCTAATATTAACTAATTATATTATGGGTATGCAGGTTATGATATTTAAAAATATTGATGTTACAATAAAGGGTGGGTTAAACAATAGGAGGATGTGAGATGATGTTAGAATCGAAGGCTAGAAAATTTAAAAGTTATAAGATTAGGTAATGTGGTTGTTAAATAGATAAAATGATAAGTACATTATAATATTAGGGAAAAATATAATAATGAAAAAACTATAATATAAAATATTAAAAAACTTAAATATGAATATTTTTTTGGTAGGTAAAAAAAAATATTTACTTTTTAGGTTGAAGGGTCTCGTCCCTATTACATTGGGCACTTACATTGTTAGCAAAAAAAATTGGCACATCCTGTAAATTTTAACAGTTTGGACACCCATCAAAAGACATACTAAGAAAACTAAAAAAGAAGACAACAAATTCTGGGGCTGGACCAGACAACAAACACAAAATAGAGTTGAATCCAACACAATCATAAGCAGACTTGCTTCCTTCTACCACCTTCCTACTGCTACTGGGATTCCTCTTTATCCTCCTCCTTAATGGTATATTTATGTTCTGAGAAAAGAAGGACCTTGATCACAATTGAGAGCTCTTAGATCTCATTGATGGCACTAGACAAGAGTGAGCCCACCTCCTTGATGATTTTGGAAGCAGATTTGAGGTGATCCACTACTTTTTTGATGTGTTTGAAGGTGGAGAAGTGCAAAATATCCTCTACACTGCTGATATCCTTTTCATATTCATCGATAATGACTTCGAACGGTTGACGCAAAACACTTTTGCTCTTAGCCTTCAACTGGTGCGATTTCTTGCTCTTTTGAGAGGGACGAACAACTTTCCATTTACTTATCAGGCTAGGGTAGGGAGGGTGCTTCTCCATGGGGGAAGAGTCCTTGGGAGAGGGGCTCAGGGTGGTTTTCATCTTATCACTGGCCTGGGTAGGGATGACATTATCTAGGGGAACGTCAAAATGGGAATCCGACTGTGAGGGGTTCTTAGTGGAGGGGTTGGGGGGTCCACCAAGAAAATAGGGGTTCTCGACTCATCTTCATAGGCATACGCAGAGGAAGGTTCAGGGCTTGGGAGGTGGACTGAGGGCCCACCAAAAGGCTGGTGCCTTAGGGCATGCTTATAGATGATAGAAAAAATACCTTGGTGGTGAGGGAGCTTGGACAACTTTCTGTCCCTGAAGTTCTCAATGGTTATATTGATGGACCAAAAGAGAAAATTGGGGATATTGACTGGTTTAACATCATGGAGGTGGTTGAAAAATGCAAGGTGGTAGGCATGAAGGGGGCTATCAGGGTTATCAATGACAATGAATTGGATAATGGGGACAACAACGATGTCCCATAGGTGGGGCAGGGACGAACATACCACACTCCACTTTCTCCCAAACCAGGTCCTTCCCTTTATCAGGGAGGTGCTCAGTTTCATCCTTGAAATTGTGCTTGTCCCTTCGGACAACCCTGCCTTTAGGAGTTAAACCAAAAATATTTACAATTAAATGAATGCTTACCTCAAAGAGAAGCCCCCAGACCTGCACCACACCATTATTCCAAGAGCTGACAAAATCATTGGTCACTTGGTCGTCGACACCATTGAAGAGCTTGAAAAAGGGTATGAACCCCTTAGGGCCGATCAAAGATTCAGTCACAGGATCAAGCTGGAGGCTTCGAGGGTTCGATGATGGCCATCTTGCTAGAAAATATTAGAACAATTGAGCTATTGTAGTTGTCCCTACCAAACTTATTATGGTACCATAGGTGAATACGTACAGAAGGGTTGGGTCAGAGACTATAAAGTCAAAGTATAAGGTATGGGGGACAACCAAGCGATGGGATTTTTCCAAGACATATATGGGAATGACAAGATCATATGCCAGTCTTGGGAGCAGACAAAAATAGAGGGGGGTCACGAAGGAACGGTATGAAGGATTGACTACCAGAATGGAATGGAATGAGAAAATGAACTAGGCAGGTGGTGTAAGAAACAGAAGGGGGAGGAGGGTGGGGGGTGACGAGCAGACAATGAGGAGTGGGGGAATATGAGGATGAAGTGGTGGAGGCATGAGGATAGCAAAGGCTAGTGAGAGTGATTAAAAACTTTGACACGATCATGGTAGTCCACATGATTAAACGTATAGGTGACACTATGGGAAATTATGAGAGGAGTTAAGACTCAAACTTCCTTGGTGTTGAAAGACAACACTTTTGGAATTAAAAAAATGCCTTTGGAGTAGCAAAATATGCTATTTAAAAATACACTCCACATCATGATTGGTTGCTTTGATGACATCTTGGGGAAGGAATCTTCTCAAATGATCAAGTTAATTTGATTGGTTGCTCTGTTAGCCAAAATATCTGCTACCTTGTTCGCCTCTTTGAACACATGTTGGATTGTGTTAAGGGGGCATTGTCTAAGGGAAGCTTGATATTATTGGATGATGATTTGGATGTTCCAGCCTCCGCTATTATTGTTCTTAATGTGGTTAACCACATTTAATGAATCTCCTTCAAAAATTATGGGGGTGGTCAAATCCTTGCTGATCTCGATGCTTCTCCACAAAGCTCGAGCTTCAACATAGTTGTTAGTCTAGACCCCTAAGTTTTTAGTGAATGCCTTGATGATATTGCCATCATGGTCCCTGATGACCCCTCCCATCCTAGCATCCCCAAGATTACCTTTGGATGCTCCATCGAAGTTTACCTTGAGCCATCCTGGGGGGAGGATTCCACTTGGCATTGCTTTTGATGCTGGTGGGAATCTAGGCTCTGGAGCACTCGATAGATACCCCTAGAGTCTTGAACAAGGAGGACTCTAGCCTAGACATAGGTGTGTCTGGGCAAGGAATTAGGTTAGCATTTTTTATTGTAAAGCACAATGCTCTATTGGCCATAGCTTTAGGGTCTCTAAGATGGTCGTTGAAGATGTGACTATTATGCTCAAGCCATATTTACCATATCATATGGTGCAATAGGGCTTTCCAAAGGAACTTGAGCCTGGGGTTCTGAAAGACAGTGGGCCACTAAGTGAACAGGTCAGGGATAGACTTGGGCCACACCCAATTGACATGAAACTTGTTGATCAGGGAGGAGAACACATCGAAGGCAAAGGGGTATTCAAGAAAAATATGTTGGGTGGACTCCCATGCTTGAGAGCAGAGATAGCACATATTGGGGATAATGATACCCCTTTTGATCATATTTTCAGTGGTGAGGATCCTATTGTGGAATGCAAGCCAACAAAAATGGGCCACCTTCGAAATGAGATGCTTGATCCAAATGGTCTTGGCTATGGTAGGGTTGTTCATGGTGTTGGGTCTTTTTAAGAAGTTTCTAACAATAGAAAAGAGGAATTCATAGAGAATTTCTCATCATTGGTGCCTTTTCAAAAAAATTTATCTACTATCTAATTTTTAGGGATAAAATTTACCCTGAGTATAGACTATAGTGTAGACGTGGATTTATCTAAGATAGTAGTTTTGACTCTGAAATGGAGTTGCTTCCACCTACGGCTATCTTGATTGTTAGTAATGAAGTCTGCAATTTTAGGTCCAAATCTACTGTTAGTGAGATGTTTAATTGTTGCAATTTCAGGGTCATTGATGAGGGGCTCATCCCTAGCCCAAGGATCATACCAGAAGTCGATGTCCTTACCATCTCCAAGTTGCCACCTGATCCCTTACCATAGAAGGTGTTTGGTTTGGGTTATGGACCACCAAAAATGGGACCCAATGCTAGGAGTCCCTTCATCCTTGAAGGAATGCTATTGTAGATACTTCCTCTTGATGGTAGAAACCCATTCCAAGTTTATGTTGGTTACCACCTTCTACGCTTATTTGGCGAGAAGGGTCTGGTTCATTAGGCTGATCCTACAAAATCCAAGCCCTCATTTATCTTTTGGAGTGCAAAATTTGTCCCAAGCCACAATATGGAACTTCTTCTGTTTGTCTATCCCTGCCCATAGGAAGCACTTTTGGATTTTTTCTAACGCTTCTCCTACAGTCGCTAGGATTTTAAAAAATGATAGGAAATACATTAGGATGCTTTGGAGGACTGACCTGACTAGGGTAGCTTTACCAGCTTGAGAGAGGAGAGCCCCTTTCCAACCTGCTAGTTTCTTATGAAATCTCTCGATGACATTGTTCCACATAGACTTGGCTGGTCTCCCTTGAAACATTGGGAGGCCAAGATAGGTGGTTGAGAGAGCAGGAATGGTGCAACCTAGGATGTTTGAAATCTTGGCTTACCACTTTAATGGGGTGTTGATGAAGTAAAATTTACTCTTGGGGAAGTTGATTATTTTCATTGTAGCTTCCTCGTAGATATTGAGGATGGATTTGATGATTTTGGCTTCAAAAATAGAGGCTACAATAGCTAGCAGTGTGTCATCCACAAACTATTGATGGGTCGAGGGCTAGAGATTGGATGTAGCCTTAATGCTAGTGATCAAACCTCTCGAGTAGGTAGCTTTGATAGCCCTTCCAAGGATTTTCACAAAGATAATGAAAATGATGGGAGAGAGGGGGTCCCCTTGTCTCAGCCCTTTGGTGCTATGGAAATATCCTACCACCGAGCCATTGATAAGAACTGAAAACCATGATGAGGAGATGCATTGCAAGATCAGATATAACCTAGATTTCATTAAATCCAAACTTCATGAGGACTTTGGCCATAAAATCCCATTCCACTCTATCAAAGGCCTTGTTCATGTCAAGTTTTAGGAAAAAAGCAAGATTTGTTGGAGTTGTGGGTTGAGTGGATGAGTTCATGAATGGTGATGACTATGTCAATAATATTTTGGACCTTGATAGTACTTCCTTGGTAGATATCAATAATGGAAGGTAGGATGCCTTTGAGTCTGTTGGCCATGGATTTGGATAGGATTTTATAGATGACATTGCACAAGCTAATGGGTCAATAATTCATACAAGGACTTGGAACTGGGCCCTTTGGGGATAAGAGTGAGGAATGTGGAATTGATGTCCCTAGGGATGGATCGCTTTTAGAAAGTAAAAAGGCAAGATGCTAGGTTTAGAAGAACCTCATAATAAAACCATTGATGCCAAGGGCTTTATATGGCTGCATGGAAAAGAGAGCCTGGTGGATTTCCTTAGGGTTTAGAGGGCTAAGGAGCAAGGCATTCATGGCATCGGATATGGTTTTGGGGATGTTCTCGAGGAGGGATTCCATGGCCTAATCGGAGGAAGAGGGGTGGGATCCAAGGAGGGATTCAAAATGATAGATTGCTTCTTCCCGAATCTAGTGGATATCTAAGGTGAATGACCCATATTGCTTAATGAGACCAGTAATCCTATTAGCTCCTCTATGCCTGAGGGTGGAAATGTGAAAAAACTTAGAATTTGGAGTCTCCTTCCTTGAGCCATAATTGTCTTGATTTTTGGTTCCAAAAAATATCTTCTTTATGTAGGGTATTGTGGTAATATGACAATAGAAATTGCTCCTTAGTTCTTATACTATCGTATCCCTATCCCTACTAAAATTGATTCTCAATCTCCTGGAGTCTGTTCTTGATGTTTAGTTTATTTTCAAATATGTTTCCAAAGGTTTCTATGTTCCAAAACTTTAGCTTAGCTTTGATCACCCATAACTTCTGAGTTACCTGGTTTGTTGTAGTCCCTGGGAACCTTTCCCCCCACCACTTGATAATACGATTTTTGAGGTTCGGATGCTGGATCCACATTGATTCAAAATGGAAAGGGGTTTTGAACTAGGATCTATTGGCAACTTCAAAAATTAGGGGACTATGATCAGACCCAATATTTGGTAGCACCTACAAGCTGGCATCTCCAAACAAGGGAAGCACTTCTTGGGACAACAAAAAATGGTCAAGTCTTTCTTGGATAAGATCTCCGCCCATCCTTTTGTTGCTCCAAGTGAACTGGGACCCTCTCAGCTGGAAATCCATAAGTTCATTTGTATCTACAAAATGAGCAAATTCGCATATGGATTTTGGGGTGATCACATTCCCACCTCTCTTCTCTAAGGGATGTAATGGGGTATTGAAATCCCCAGCTAGAATCTAGGGGATGTTGTTGAAAGCTTATCTCATCTAGGTGAGGTTGTTCCATAGGGTCGATCTGTCCTGTAGACTATTAGGGGCATACACATTCGTCAAAACCTAGGAGTGATGGGTGTTAGAGTCATGGAAGTAGATTTTGGACAGACGTCCTTTGCCTAAAATGGCTCTCCCTTCCACCTTGGCTAGGTTCCAAAGAGATAGAGGAGCTTGCCTATGGTCCCAGAAGCAGATGTAAAGGTAAACTCACAATTTCCTCCAAATAACCTTGGCAACTTTAGGTGACTAGTGCTCACCTAACTTGGTTTCTTGAATAAGAAAAATATTGGGATTTGATTTCTTCAGTATAGTAGCAGCCAATATTTGTTTGGCTTCCCCATTTAACCCTCTCGCATTCCAGGAGAGGATTCTCATTTAGAAATTTTGGAGGGTTTTCTAACCCCTTTGCCTTGCTGTGTAGGGAATTTGGATCTCTTAGTTTCTTCCCTATTGGGCATTCCTAGTTCCTGGAACAAGGTTTGGTGGGTACCATTGGCTATGTCTTTTATTGTGTCTCTACTCCTCAGGTCAGCCCTAGAGGGCCTGCCCTTTTTTCTATCACCTCCCACATCAATTTGGGATTTTTTGAAGCTTCGGGTCTGTTTAGGGCTCCATGCTTCTGGGGATTCATGGGATGGATCGTCACTGTCAGCCTCAACATCATGAAATTTAGATGGGGAGTGGCATGACCTAGACCCATTGGATGGGGAATATCTGGGTGGGGGTTTGGGTGACTGGGAGGGTTTTGATGGAGGGCGCTAGGACACAGGACCGGTATCTAGTGGGGAGGTAGGGCACGGGGGTGGGAATGGGGGATAGGTTTTTTTGGGGAGATTTGCCTTTGGGTGGGGTTGGTTCATTTGGTTTGGAATAGGGATTTCCTCGCAAGGGAGCTCCTCATCATAGTTTTTAGCATTAAGACCAATATTACTGAGTAAACTAAACTTATTAGAGGAGGTAAACAGACTACTTGCCTTGCTCATGTCACCGATTGGAGGAGAGAGGGCTTACTACTTACCCTTATGATTTTGGCTTTGTCATACTTTGATTTTCATCTTCTGGGCTTCTTTGTGGGTTGGGCAGAGCGATATTTGGGATTCATTCTGTGCACTTTTTAGAGTCGAGCACTGGGTTGGAAGATGCCCTTGAGAATGGCATTCGATGTAGAATGTGGGTTTATTTTCATACTCCAATGGTTGGCTTCGATGGTAAGACCCATAAATTAGGTTAACATGGTTTGAGAGCTTGGTCTCTATATTGACATTAACACATATATAGACCTATGTCAATCGTGATCGAGCATGATTTATCGAGTTGATAGTAACAAGTTCCCCAATCACTCGGGCTATCCCTTGCAACACATCCTTGTGGAAGAAGTGTGGGGGTAGATTTGGGAGCTAAACCCAAATAGAAGTGCAGTTGATGCTCTAGGATTTCGGGTCAGAGTTCACTCCCCACTTGTGAAGGAAGAGGCTTCTCCTTTTGAAGAACCATGGACCCCTTGATAAAATATGATCTACATCTTCTTGCGTGTTGAGGTGTATCATGAAGAATCCTCTGGACATGGCTAGAAGTTCCAGGAAGCCTCTAGTGTTCCACTTTATCATCGCCCAATGACGAAGTGAATCCATATCAGATATTCCTTCTACAAATTCCCCTATGAGGGAAAAGGAATCGAGGGTAGCGTAATCTTCCATAACTTTCGTTAGATAAAAACATCGTAGCCCTGAGTGATGAAGGTGTGTGGTACCACAATAAAGGATTTAGGCTTTCCCTTGAGTGCTTATATGAATGTTACTGAGCTAGTTTTACTATCGCTTGCCTCTATTTTTTTTGGAGGGTATTTTCCCCATGATTTCCATTCCCATCCTCCGTCGCCCTAGGAACACTTTTACCTACTGATTTCCTCCCCATATCTTGGTCAGTGAATCCATCATTGGTGTTTTTGGTGCACACTCGTGATCCATAACCTGGGAGCTTGCTCCCACATTTTTGCTTCCTTCTCGTTGCATAATCAAATTTTGGAGATTCGCTCACCATTACTCCTTCTCTAGATCATTTTTTCAACTTAAATATGAATATGAGTATCACATAAACATTAGATAAATATATATGGACTTAAAGATTAGATGAAAATATTGCTTCATTAATTTCCACTCAAAATTAATTCTTGTATTTGTAACATACTTTTATCTTTATGCCTATGAGATCAAACACACTAAATTAGCAAAATGACTACATTTAGCCTATCTCCTTTAATAACATTGTGTAAACTATTTATCTCTCAAATTTAATCTAATTCATGAAGATAAAAGGCCTATCACAATTGTAGAATAATATAATAGATAAATTGAATTTCATTAATAGTAATTGGCTTATGGAAGAAAGGGAAATACAATTACATTGTTTAATAAAATAGGATAAATGACTCCTATATATTTTATCCTTAGGTTTATGCTTTATTTTATCTGATTTTTTTTTCAAAATAAAATAAAATTTATAAGCATATCTGATTAATACACAATTTACTTATAATCCCATTAAAAAAAATTGGTTTTTATAGAAATGATTATGGAACTATGGTGATATTCAAACTGTGACAAACCATGCATCTAATTCTCTTATATTTCTAAATATTTTATAAAAAATTAGTACTAGAATAGCATGGAACATGAAAATCAATGATAACATGGCACTATAATGGGACTAAGATTTATACCCATGAAAATTAAAAAAAATATTATCAACACTAGGCCAATGCAAAAAAATAATGCTATATGATTAAATGTTATAATGGCCTCAGTTTGAAAAATGGTTCATAGACATGAAAATATGATATTGAAATAATTATGCCCTTATTTTGTGAGAATGTTTTTTATTATAATTATTGCTAGACCAGTAGTGTGCTACACAAGCTATATTGATAAATAAAATTTTGTATATGTACAATGAAGGTGTAAGGTGGTTGGTTTGAATAACGAACTATCAACCACCTATTTGGGTACAAGTCCCAAATACCTATCCCCAACTATACTGCATGATGTAATAAATTCCTAACAATCTCCTTCACTACATCATATAGGAATCAACAACTTACATAGTTCAAAAATATCAAGTACTAGGACACACATATCGTCCCACAATTTATATCACTATGAATATGGATAAATTGAACTGCTCAGCGCAATTGGACTGACCACGTTGGACTTAATAAAGAATAGAAACAAATATAACTAACCAAATTTTACATTAATACAAACACACATACTATCCATCTACATAGTTTCAAATAGGACATACTCATCTCTCTAAAAACCTCTATGATTAAGGACACACTCAATCAATCATAAGTACAATACTTTGCTTATGAAAAGGGACACACAAAACTATTCATAAAATTGTATACAAATAGGAATACACTCTACTATCCACAAAACTAAGGTCTCCACTTCTCTTGAATGAAGTATTGTCTTATTGAATTGGTAATTTTATTCATGGTCAAGAGCTAATATTTTGTGATATATTGGATAGGCTTAAGTTCATTCCATTGTGAAATGTATTTATTAGTTTCTAATATTTTATTATGTAATCCCAATAGGCCATGGTTAAAAATGTTATGGTTAAACATATTTATTATTTGTAATTAACCTAAAGTCCACTTATTATGTTGGCTTAAGTTAAAATTTATAATGTAATTAGGGGATTAAATATTGCTATAAATACCCCTTTTACACTCCTCATTTATCATCAGAGTGTTGTGCAATATTACCTATATATAGTGATTATTTATGGTGCCTACAAGCATCCAAATAATTTTTGTTCTTCTCTCTATATAATATTTGAGTGAATGTTAATTTAGGTTTTGTAGGTGAGTTGGAGAGGAGAGGGTAATCCTCCAAGGGAGGCCCCAGGTTCAAATCTCCACCCTACCAAAAAAAGTTGAATTGGGTATCCAAAATCCAATTGATAATGTTGGTGCGGGTAGGGTCAAGTGCGACTCCCGGCTGACTTTGACGGTGTAGAACCCCCTGTTCGTGGTCTCTCAGACCAAGGTGACCTCGCAAGGGCTTTTTTGCTTAAAAATATATATATATTTGAGTGAATGTTTTACTTTCATTCATTTATGAAAAATATTGCGAATTCTAACATGGTATTAGAGAATATATAGAGCGTCATTGCTTGGTCAAGTAGGTAGGTGATTCAATGCCTTCGATTTTCCTCGAAAACTTGGGGAGATTTTATGTAAATCTTCTTCATGAGATTTTTTTTTATTGCTCTACTCAAAATTTTGTTGGTAAATTTTATTTTTCTTCCAAATAATCCTCCAAAGAATGGATTAGATTGTTTCTATTGGTTCAAAGGTTTCTTTCCAAGATTTAAATTTTAAATACATTTGTTTCCCTCAAAAAAGTCTTGTATTGGCACCCATTGTACTTGAGGTTGATTGTACCCCCTTCATGAAGATGAGATGAGCCCTGACCCATATGGTCAAATGACCATTATGGTCATTTAAATAGGTATAAAGATGAATTGCTACCATTTTGAGTTTAATTCACATGTTAGGCTTTCTTTGACTTGCCATGGTAGTACATGGAGGTTTGGTCATTATTTTTTGTACCTTGACCTATTTGTGGATGTGATATTGTGGTTTGACATGTGATTTAGAGAGGCAAGGAAACATGATCAAGTCATGTCCACATTGGTATAGGCCATCAATGTGCTATACATCTATGTGATCCCAAGGACATTTTTCATGATTGCATGTCATGGAAAGGGGGCCAATAAGTTTTTTTTTGAGATAAACAAGAGTGGATTCAATTCACCAATACCAAGGTTTCATCATAGTGAATAGAGAGGAAGAGGAAATGTTCATGGAAATTGTACTTCTAACCAAAGAATAACAATGGAATGTTGATTACAACATTGTGTTTATAACTAGAGAGACCTATTGAGTGATATTTTCAACCGATTATAAAAATACACTCACAATTAGGATCCTGTTAAGTCATCCTCTCTTGCAAATAAAATTGTTAGTTTCTCCAAGGTTCTGTATTAAAGTGTGCTTGCAAAGTGTGAAAATACTATTGTAATAACTCAAAGGTGCACATTATTGTTAACAAGGGGCCTATGATTTTGATGTTTGATTTACACAATGAAATATTATCATTCATAAAATTTGTTCTCCAAATGTGAGGTTAATAATTAAATATTACCAAAAATCAACTTTATAAATGCAAATATTTAATTTTAACCTTAGAAAATAATTTTAATTAAATCTCATCCAAATACTTTATGTTAAAAATTTAATAAACATTATTTGGAAAATTTAATTAAAATTCTAATGTTTATTTCCAACTATGAAATATCATGAATTTAAGAACATGAAATAAACATTTTTCCCTAATGTAAGATTAAAAAATTTATGTTAAAACATTAGGGTTTTGATTTTCATGAACTTGAAATTAAAAAATTAAAAAAATTTAGAGTTAAGGAAAAATGAAAAACAACTTAAAATTAAATGCAAATTAAATACAACTTCACAGCTTCATCTTGAAAATAGTACACAAGTAAAACTTAATTTAGATCAACCAGTATTAACTCAATTCAATTTAAATTAATTGTGATCTTCAAGCCAAAAATAAATTTAAATGTATCAAATCATTATAATGTGAAAACATCATCAGCATGCATATTCTCACTCTAATAAAATGAATATATTATAATAAAAATTTACAATAATAATCTCTCCAAAATATTTGTGTTCATCAGGTCCGAGGTGTAAACCAATTGGTTCATCCAAACCCCATAAGGGGGGCGGAGGTCAAGGTTCAAATCTTGGGCCTCGCCGGATTGAACGTTTGTCCCTTTCCTGTGCTTTCAGCAGTGTAAAAGGTTTAAAATGACTGTGGCATGGTGGTTATAGGGTCGGACTACGTGAAGATCTGTGTGCCTGCTTGGATTCGTGGTGGCTACCAATTCCACCATGTAAATTCAAAAAAAAAAATATATATATATATATATATCTTTTTTTCATCCAAAACAAAGTCGTTATGCAAGCAACCTCGGAGGAAACCTTTAACAAACCTTCTGTAATTCTTCAATCTCTTTCTCTAAAAATATTTTGACCCTATTCTTGGAGTCTCCATGGTTAGCAACCTCGGAGGAAACCTTTAACAAACCTACTGCAATTCTTCAATCTCCTTCTCTAAAAATATTTTGACCCTATTCTTGGAGTCTCCATGGTTATTTATAATTTGAACTTCATTCATTCAGTTTTCAATCCATTCTCTCAGTTTATGCCATTTCAAAACAGTTTGGTATAACGGAAATTCGTTATTTCTTGGGCATATATCATTCGCTTGATAAACTATTTATTTATTATCAATACTATCATGCACCAATTTAATAAATGTAAATTAATTAACCGTTGACCTTGTAATATATTGGTCACCTTCATAACAAAATTAATGTATATCCTCTTTACACATGCTGCATCAATACTTGCTATTTCATTCCTATTGATATGCAAGCACGGACAACAAAATTCAAGCGCTCACATCAAACGAGACAATTTTCCATGAAACCATTCCCTAATAAAAGTTTCTTTGGTGCTGATTGTTGCTTGTCTTTCGGATGATAAACAAGAGTAAGTAGTTGGTAATTTATTCTATCAAACATATTAAATATTTTGTGATGCCTCATGGCTGTGCGCGATATTAAACACTACTTGTATTTAGAGAAAATCATCCTATGTGGTATACATCCAATCCACGAAGATTTTATCACTCCTCAGACAATCAAAATTACCGTATAGAAGATCGTATCAGTTCCATAAGTAAGACTTGGATATAACATGGTGCCCTCACTTAAGCCTTTGCCGCTCACCTCAAAATTATCGAACTTGCTGCAGTCACCATCTACGACTCCGTTACCGCAAGCCTCACATGGGGAATCATGATGAGCATGAGCAATGCGTTGGATATTTTATGTGAGCAAGCCTTCGGCACACATTTATTTCATATATCGTATTTATATTAAGATTGTTTCAACCACTTTAAAGCTATAACTACCTAAGGATGATAAATGATAGAAGAATGGATATTTCATATTTAACCATATTGGTGCCAACACACATACTTTTCAATGCCACTAGTTGTCTGTTCATGATGAAGTGTGTCATACATCTAAAACATCGTTGTCTGTGTACCCAATTTCCACTGCTATCTATGTCATCAAATCAATTGAATCACCTCTTCTCATCCAAAGTTCTGATCGAATATGTTATGATGTGAGTACTCCGAACGTGGACTTCATCGTTCATGTTGTGAAAGCTATGTAAATCACTCTCCACATGGCATAAATTGTACTTGTTTAATGAACCCAAAATTTTACTACATACCTGTGAAGTCGGAAAGCGTATTTTCAAACTTCAAATATCCCACACGCATTAGGTCGAACACAATGAACTCTTGATAATTACCAAGGCCCAGAACGTATATTGATTCAGCCAAGCCACTAGGTTGATCCTTGATTCGTGACTTGGGAAACCTTGCTAACTTGCCTCGAAAACCTAAAATAATGTAATTTAAAAAAGAAAAATTCCACATAATGCAATTTTCAAATAATGAAAAAATGTTTTAAATTACCCTTTTAAATATTAAAAATAATGTAATTTTAAAATGTTTAAATTACCCTTTTTAAATATTAAAAATAATGTAATTAAAAAAAAAAATTCAACAACTATGATAGGTGTTATTGATCGTTTATCGCTTTGTGCTGAGTCCGCTGATCCATCTGGGAAACCTTGCTACCTTGCCTCGAAAACCTAAAATAATGTAATTTAAAAAAAAAAAAATTCAACATAATGCAATTTTAAAATTTTCAAATAATGAAAAAATGTTTTAAATTACCCTTTTAAATATTAAAAATAATGTAATTTTAAAATGTTTAAATTACCCTTTTAAATATTAAAAATAATGTAATTTAAAAAAAAAATTCAACATAATGCAATTTTAAAATTTTCAAATAATGAAAAAATGTTTTAAATTACCCTTTTAAATATTAAAAATAATGTAATTTAAAAAAAAATAAATTCAACATAATGCAATTTTAAAATTTTCAAAATAATAAAAAGGAATCTCGAACTACATGGTGTGGATTGATGGCTTTTGAAGCCTTACATCAAATATAAAACTCACAAAGAATATAATTATTAGTCAAAATAAATTATTTAGCTTAAATTTCAAACAAAATGACATTAACTTAATCATAATAATTTGATGGTTGTGATGTAATATAAAAAAAAAAATTCAACATAATGTAATTTTAAAATTTTCAAATAATGAAAAAATGTTTTAAATTACCCTTTTAAATATTTTTTTTTTTTGGGAAAAAATGAAAAACTTGTATTAATACAAAGAGCAATTACAAGCGGGAGAGAACACATCCCAACCAAGAACAGCAAACAACACTACAAGAGCAGAGCACAAAGTCAACCCAGCTCAACACAAAGCAAGGAAGTCAACTGGGCACGAAAAAGCGACATGTCGCGAAATTGTGACATGTCGCGAGATCGCGGCAGTCAACCCCGTCTCCTCCGCAGCGGTGCCAACAGTCACGAAAACACGACATGTCGCGAAATCGCGACATGTCGCGATATCATGACAGCCAGAGCCCTCAGCACTCGATCGCCAAAAATGTCGTGAAATCGCGACGACATCTCCCTCCAGCGACCCTTCGCCAAAATTGTCGCGAAATCGCGACTAGAAGACCAACTTGCTCCATAACGCCAAAAGGTCGCGAAATCGCGACAGAGTGCCTCCGAATCATCCAACCATCAAAAGTGTCGCGAAATCGCGACGAATTATCCTTATGGCATCCAGATCGCAAAAGCGTCGCGATATCGCGACAGTTTCTCCATTCCGCTGGTATGCCAAAATTGTCGCGAAATCGCGACGAGATTTTCTTGCAGCAGCCATCGCCAAAAAGTGTCGCGATATCACGACAAATTATCCACTTTGCACCACATCAGCAAAATGGTCGCGATTTCGCGACGGGTTTTCCTTATGACACCAAATCGCCAAAAGTGTCGCGATATCGCGACGATTTTTCCTTTCGGCGCCCAGTTCTCAAAACTGTCGCGATATCGCGATGAATTTTCCACTTTGCTCTCCATCTGCAAAAGTGTCATGATATCGCGACAAGTTTTCCAGTTAGCCCCAAATTGCCAAAACTGTCGCGATATCGCGACAATTTTACCATGCGCCTTCCCCGAGGGCCGCGATGGCGCGACATGTCGCGATATCGCGACAAAAACCCGCCAAAGGCCGTGAGGGCGCAACCTGTCGTGATATCGCGACAACTTCCAACTTGAAGCTGCGACGGCGCTACAGGTCGCGATATCGCGAAAGAAATCTTCCTTAGCATAAAAAACACTGCACATCATTTCAGAAATCGTTCAAGGCATTGTCGAATCTCTGCATCCTCCGCAGGCATGTCACTGTGCAGCTGCATCCCAACCTCCCTTTCAGCACCCATCTTAGCAAGGAAATCGACCGCCTTATTGAGATCTCGCTTCACATAGACAGGTATCACATCATCTAATTCCCTCCAAAGCTCTTTAATTTGGGGGACTAAGATCCACAACCTCCAAGCTTTCGAGACAAAGTTTCTCATACAGTCAAGAGCACCCACCAAGATTTGGGAGTCAGACTCAATAATAATCTTCCTGTGTCCTCGTTTGATGACCCTAGAAGGAGGCGATTTAATGGCAAAGGCCTCGGCTTCATTATTTGTGGCACATCCCGGACCCCTGCGAGTTCCCAATAGAGCAAAGACCCGACATGATCGCGGCACACTACTCCAATTCCAAGCACTTCCCGAATTGCCTTTAGCAGCTCCATCAGTATTGATTTTGATCCATCCTTTAGGAGGTTTCCAACTGCCACTCACCTGCCTTTGTTGATTAACAGCTCCCTCTTCCAAAGGCTCAGAAGCAGACTGAATTTCCCCCTCGGCATGAATGGCAAACGTTTCCGCCACTTTGCTCCAAATGACTTGCCATATTCCTTCTAGAGAGGAGAAGGTTTCATGGAAAATACGGGCATTTCTCTCCAACCACACCTGCCACCAGATAAAAAATAAACCAAGCTCCCAACAAATTCGAAGAGCTTTAGATTTAAATCTACCTTTCTTCTAGCTTTCCCATATATTGTTTCGAGACAAGACCCCATTAGCCTGAAGTTTAAAGTGGGAGAACCAGCGTTTCCAGATCTGTCTTATGAAAGAACATTCAAACATTAGATGATCCGTAGTTTCCTCCTGCTTGTGGCATAACACACATTGAGAAGGGTCAATGATGCCTCTGAGTCTGATATTGTCATGGGTGAGAATTCCATTATGCATAAACTGTCAGGCGAAGAAGTTCACTTTTGGCCAGCCCTGGGGATGCCATATCTTTCTCCAATCATGAACCAAAAAAAAGTGTGGGGGGGGCTCTGGAAGGATCTCATCATATCCCTCTTTCACAGTATAAACCCCAAGGCTCCCATAGCCCCAGGCCAGTTCATCCTCCTCATCTCTCCCAGTAAGAAACCATTCTACCAAGATTTTTCCCAAAGTAGGTACCAACTCCGGAGGGATTGGTATTGGCCACTCATCCAGCCGCTTAAACTTTATGATCTTATAGTCCCCCAATTGACTAGTGTTAAAGTAGCTCTCAATTTGGATCCATCCCTTATCTTCTATAGCAGATTTTATCGGTTGTAATTCAGGAAACACGATAATAATGGGAGGATTCTGGTCCCAGGAATCAGTCCAAAACCGAGCCTTATCCCCTCTCCCCACTTTCCAGAATAGTTGATCTTTGATGAGTTGAGCTCCAAGCTTGAGCGCCTGCCACACTAATGATCCAAAACCTTCCAGAGGAAAGCGGCCCACATCATTAGGATGGACAGAACCCAAGTATTTGCTAGAGAGGATTCTGCTGAAGAGGGATGATGGCTAAGAAATCCACCTCCAGTACAGTTTGCTAACCAAAGCCTTGTTGTTAAACTTGGAGCTTTTTAGTCCCAACCCTCCTTTTTCCTTGGGTTGGGTAACCTTGTCCCAGCCAACCAAGGCCCATTTCCTCTCTCCCTTGGCACCTTCCCATAGAAATCTTCTAGCCATTTTATCCAGCTCTTTCCAAATAGACTGGGGAGCAGCCAAGATGGAGAATTTATAAATTGGCATGGCTCTGAATAAGCGACTGAGAAAAGTTAGACGACCCCCATAACTTAACCATCTATGAGACCAATGGTTCATTCTATCTTTGATGCCATCCAATAGGTCCTTCCAAACATCAATTTTTAGTTTTTTGAAATGGAGAGGGACCCCCAGGTAAACTACTGGGAGAGAGGTCCGAGTGAAACCTAAAATCTCAATAACTCTGTCTTGTAATCGTTGATCAATATTGAAGAAGATCACTTTGGATTTATTGTCATTGATGACTTGATTAGAGGCCCGGAGGTAGACATTTAGAGTATCTCTGATTCTTCTTGCTTCCCTAAGGCTGGCCACTCCCACCAATCCAGTATCATCTACAAACTATAAATGAGTCAAAACTTCAGCCCCGACCTTAATACCTGTTATCTGACCTTGAAGTCTTCTTCTCAAAAAGAGTCTACCCAATCCTTCAACCAAGATGAGGAAGAGATAAGGAGAGCAAGGGTCTCCTTGCCGCAGGCCACGAGAGGCACCAAAAGGAGGCGAGGGAAGTCCCTTGATAAGAACAGAGTATGAAGGCGTAGAAATATAGCTCATGACCCAGTCTGTCCAGTCCTGAGAGAAACCAAAGGCTGTCAACATCTTTGCTAAGAAGCCCCACTCCACCCTGTCATAAGCCTTGGACATATCCAGTTTAATGAACATTCCTTTGTTCCCAGATTGGTGCATTGTATGGATAGCCTCCTGTGCTAGAATCACTCCATCCAAGATTTGCCTCCCTTCAATAAAACTCCCTTGCTCTGGGGAAATTATATTATGCAGGATAGGTTTTAACCTTTTAGCCATAATCTTAGTGATTATTTTATAGATCACATTGCATAAGGCAATAGGTCTGAAATCAGATAAATGAACCCCCCCTTCTCCTTTTGGAATTAAAGTAATGAAGGTATGATTTAGAGCCTTGAGCATTCTTTTATTGGTTCTAGACTCCTCAGTGACAGCCATAACATCTTCCTCCAGGGTATCCCAAAAGGCCTGGAAGAACTCAATAGGGAAGCCATCAGGACCGGGCGATTTGCCAGTACTCATCCCAAAGACCACCTTCTTAAGTTCATCTCTATCTATGGGTCTAAGTAGGGCCTGGTTCTCTTCAAGAGAGATTATAGAAGGAATGACAACAATAACTTCATCTTGGGCTTCCCCATCTTGCTCCATACTTTCCTTAAATATTTTTGAGAAATACTCCATTGAGTGGGAGTGCATACCAGGAAGAGTGTCAAAAGAGTATCCATTCTCATCTTGAAGGAATTCCATATTATTCGCTTGTCTCCTAACACAGGCAGAGCGCTGAAATTTTTTTGTATTTATGTCTCCTTCTAATAACCAAGTGTTTCTTGCTCTCTGTTTCCAGTAAATATCTTCTTGATTATCAATATCCTCAACCGCTTTGCGCAAAGCATCATCCTCAGATTTAAGGTGCTCAAAAATGTTTCCTTCCCTGAAATGTTTTTGCACCTCATCCCATCCGGCCAACAAGGGGGCCTCGTTGGTGCTGGAAGTCCCGATTTGTTAGTTTGCCTCCACTCGTTTCAGTTTACACTTGACAAATTGAAGGCATGTTTGTGAAATTTGAACATTGCAGTCCCAAAAGGTGGGCGGCCATCTTCCCACCACTGAGGAATTTTTCTTCGGAGATCTTCTTTTTGCAACCAAAAATTTTCAAATTTAAATGGTTTATGGTACTGCCCTGTCATAGCCCCTCCCTCCAACAAAATGGGAAAGTGGTCTGAAACTGGGCCTTCCAAAATCTGAAATTTAATATTCCATTTCACAAATGCTTCCTCCGAGACCAGGAATCGGTCTAGTTTTACCTTCCTACTGTGTGGCTCTCTTCTCTTATTAGTCCACATAAAATAAGTGTCAGGACCTTTGATATCAACAAGGTGAAAGGCCTGGACTTGAGCAATCAGAAGCCTATCCCCTGGATCCAAAACTGGGATACCACCTTCCTGATCCCTGGTAGATAATTTGGCATTAAAATCCCCAACAATAATCCAATCGTAATCTTCCCGGGAAGATCTCATTGAATGAACAGCATTCCATTGAAGCCGCTGGCCATCAATGCTTTGAGCCCCATAGAAGTTTGTGATTAAAACCTGTTCAAGTTTGTAACAATGTTCTTAAAGAGAGATGTGAGAACACCCCTCCAAGCTGTATGTTCTATTGCTATCCACACCAGAGGGTTCCAAAGAGTAACAATCCCCCCCGAAGCTCCTTGGGCCGCCACATCCATATATCCAACGCCCCTCCATATTCTACTAACAGTTTTACACATAAGATCTAAAGACATTTTTGTTTCCTGAAGGAGCAAAAAGTCCATTTTGTGTCTTCCTAAAAGTATTTGAACAGCAGATTGATGGGTTCTACTATTTAAACCCCTTACATTCCAGGATTGTATAATCATTGGAAACCTTGGGAGCAATAAGAGTCAATTGTTCTCACCGATCCTCCATTGATCAACTTGTCCCCTTGCGCTACTAGTATATCCTTATTGGATTTTCTACCAGCTCCTTGGGAATTACTATTCTTAGACCTCTTTTCCACCTGGGTAATCCCCAACGTTGGTCTTTCTCTGTTCTTTTCTGCACTTCCCATGTTGACATCCTTAATAACTGGTTGTGCAGGGGGATGGATTACCATAGCCCCTGGGTTCTCTTGCTGCAAAGTCTCAGGGGTTTCAATCACCTGTTCTAAGACTGGAGTAGATGATAGAGGAGCATGAGAGTGGGTGTTATTATCCTCAGCATTCCCATCCACTCCTTCCATGACTTGGTCTTCTTGGTCTACAAGGGATTTGAAGATTTCATATCGATTGGTTGGCTTGGTTTGAGCCTGCTCTTTGCCATTTCTCTTTTTGTTTTTCCTCCGCTTTTGCTGTTCAAAGCCATCTTTCTGGGCATCAGAACCTTGGGGGATATTGAGGGGTTCTTTGACCAGAGTGAACTTACCCTCTCTGGGGCGATTTGGCGCTCCCGACGGAGCTTTCGCTTTTGTGGTCAGGATATTTGGGCAGAACCTAGCCAAATGGCCATGCTTATGGCGGACTCTGCATCTAAAAGGTAAGGCTTCATAGTCTAGCTACTGTATCCAGGTTAGTCCTACCAACTCCAATTCCACCTCGACTGGAAGTGGTCGGCTAATATCCATTTCTACGCATATTCTAGCAAAGATAGCGATATTTCCCTCAATGGTATCTCTGGAAACTCCCAAATATCTACCTAGAGAATTACCAATCAACTCAAGAATCTGCTCACCCCAAAACTCCATCGGGAGAGCGTACACCCGAATCCAAATCGGGACAGCCGTGGGCTCAATGCGAGGATCAAAACCCACTCTCCACGGTTGGACAAATAATCCTACTGGGCCGTGGCTCCTCTTCTCTGATTCAAATGCTCTGTTTCTATCTGCTAAAGAAGAGAAAATAATAATAAAATACCCATTGCTTATAGGCCATAGAGAGTACTCACCAATGGGCTCCCAGTTCTGTCTCACCCAGGTGTGTAGAAAGTTCAGACTGGGTCGGATACCCATGAATTTGCGAGATCGGATCATGGGTAGCACGGTATATAATCGTATCCTCAACCGTTTTGGTTCTATGACAATCTTAGGCCCGGAGCGCAGTTGTGGAAGGCGATCGTTAACTCTGTTTGCGGGTAAACCCTTTCCAAGCATTCTTAAATAGCATTTGATAAGCACTTCGCTGAGCTTCATCGGAGGAAGATGCAAGGTTTTCTTTTAATATATCAGCATATGAGCTTTTCTTCCCATCGATAGATCCTGGAGGAGACCCCATTGGGCCCTCCCGAGGCAACGAACGATCCTTCAAAGTAGTGTAGATTCAATCCACCGGAGGTCCTGGAAGAATCTTCCCACCAGAAACCCTGGAGCTTCGCCCGGTGCCTGCACAGAAGGTTTCCCGCCAAATCTCCAGAGCTTGAAAAAAATCCCTTCCGCCTAAACACCAGAGTATCAATTACCCTTTTAAATATTAAAAATAATATAATTTAAAAAAAAAAATTCAACATAATGTAATTTTAAAATTTTCAAAATAATAAAAAGGAATCTCGAACTACATGGTGTGGATTGATGGCTTTTGAAGCCTTACATAAAATATAAAACTCACAAGAATATAATTATTAGTCAAAATAAATTATTTAGCTTAAATTTCAAACTATAATAATAAAAGGTAAAATGATATTAACTTAATCATAATAATTTGATGGTTGTGATGTAATATAAAACCTATTTTAATGCATATAACCAGTTAACAAAAAGAATAGTTACGTAACTTATACATTTCTGCTTAAAATAAATAATGTAATTTAAAAAAAAAAATAATAATAATGTATAATTTCGGGTAAAATTTCAAAATTATTATAAAGGAATCTTAAAAGACTCTTATCTTTATCAACGTTTTTCTCTTCTAGTTCACTTTTAGGTTTCAATGCCAAAGTATGGTGTCAAATTCCTTACATATAAGCTTATGCAAACAAATCACAATCTAAGAAGGCTAAGACCCAAAGGACCATGGGCAAGTCTAAGTGTTTAAAGAAAATGAAAACCACGTGTAGATATTATAAAAGAGAGGAACATCCTATTAAGAATTGCTTGATGAAGCTCCATAAGATTGAAGTTAAGTTTCTAAAGCATGGTGAGCATATCTTGGATGATGAAGGAGATTGAAAAGGATCTACCTCAATTTTAGAGTCCCACCATAGCATCCATAATGGGGGAAGATATTATTATCACTAATGTTTTCTCTCCTTGGCCCCTTAGTTTAAGTAAGTGGGGGCTATTGAATTTGTAATTTGATTTGTGGCCAAGGGTTGATATCGGGCCATGTATTGGATAGGCTTAAGGGCATTCAATTGATAATGTTGGTGCGGGCAGGGCTAGGTGCGACTCTTGGGTGACTTTGACGGTATAGAACGCCCTGTTCGTGGTCTCTCAGACCAAGGCGGCCCCGCAAGGGGTTTTTCGCTTTAAAAAAATAATATTTTATCATGTAATCCTAATGGGCCATGGTTAACCTTGTTATGTTTAAACCTTTAATATTTTTAATTAACCTAATTTCCACTTATTATGTCAACTTATGTTAAGCTTTATGATGTAAGTAAGGGATTTAGTACAACTAAAAATACCTCATTTAAACTCCTCATTTATAATTGGAGTGTTATTGAATATCATCAATGGATAGTGATTAATTATGGTGCCTATGGAGACCCCAATATTTTTCATTCTTGTCTTTCTTTTTATATAATATTTAAGTGAATGTTTTTCTTTCATCCATTTCTAAAAAATATTATGAATTTGAAAAGATCCTAGTAGACAATGCAATATAATTTCATCTTCAAAATAGATCACAATTGGGTCAATCATATGCCCCCCCTAAGTTAATTCTTTGAACATGTGGTCTTCAAAATTATTTAACATATTTCTTCAATAATATGACTACATCAAGCTCAATTTTTTTTTCAACTAGTATAAACATAACCATCTTTCTAAAAATAGAAGTGCTTCAAATTGTTATAAATGTAATGTCTCATCTGTAAAAAAAATATACAAATTTAAAATCAATTTCATACCAAACAATATTTCAATCAATGGTAAAAAAATTAATATTTAAAAAAAAATATATTTGTGCAATATTCATGTCTGATGATGTCTTTACTCCAAACAAGACTCGACGAGTTTAAGATTCTAGTAGGGGTTCCCGCTTGCATGTGAAACTGACCCTTGAGTTTTAGGGTTAGGGTTGGTAGGAGTCTTTAAAAAGGAAAGGGTATGGATAAAATGTATCATCTTGTTCACATTGTATCAAAGATATTCTTCTAAGGAGGTTTCCCCCTCGAAGAGGCCAACAACTTAGTATTGTGTTTCTATTTTATCTAATAAAGCTGTTACATTTTCCATTCATATTGCAATATTACTACTTACATTCTTCTTAATTTTGTTATTTATTACAATATTTGTGTGGATGTGCTTATTTTAATTGGAAGGCTCCTAATAAGTGGTATCAAAGCATTTTTAATGATTACACTTTGCTACAACTACAATAGTTTATGTCCTACTAGTCCATTTTTGTTAGGTATAGTTTCCCTTCATTTTATTTACAAAACACCCAAAGCAAAATATGAGTCAATTTGTGTTTTATTTTAGTTAATATGTTAAAAACCTTGTGCCAAGGTTTTTAAAATATCACAAAGGAGACATCATTATTAGCTAATTTAGATTGCTCATAAAGCATCTAGTGAAGTGAGGGGTGATCAAACTCCAGTACTCAAACCTTAGATAACACTCGTATATGGACTTGATCTCGCACATACCCTTTGGCATATAAGGAGACCCCCCTATGTTTAGAAGAGACATTTACCAGTAGGAATATTTTTACCGTGTATCTATTCTTAGTGCACCAAGCACAACACTTAAAAATATTATCCTCTCATACCAATTAGAGAGGCAAGTAGTGTTCCCAAGGATATAGACTATAATATCCTTGGGTAGTGCAATGAAATATTATTGCAAGTATTATTGATCATTGTTACAGTATATCAGGGCTATGGGTATGACCAATGCACCTTTCACCTTCCATCTTCTAATGAAAATAATCTTTCAACCCTTCTTGCACAAATTCATTTGAGTCTTCTTTGATGATATTTTGATTTATAGTCATACTTGGGAGGAGCACTACAAACATCTAGATCAAGCCTTGTAGCCTTTGTATGAGAATTAAATTTATTCCATATGGTCAAAGTGTTCTTTTGGCATGGAAGAAGTAGAGTACTTGGGTTACATTGTAACAAGGTAAGGAGTTCAAGTTGACCCCATGAAAAATTGGGTTATACAAGAATGGTCGTAGCATCAAACACTCAAGGGCCTTTGAGGTTTCCTGGGTCTTACTAGATGTTATCAAAAGTTTATTCAAAACTATGGAAATATTGTAGCACCATTAACAACTATGTTAAAGAAAAATTATTTTATGTGGTCAAATTCAGTGAAACAAGCTTTTTGGGATCTAAATCAAGCCATGATATCAACATTTATGTTAGTTACACCAAATTTTTCCAAATTTTTTTTTAATTAAGAGTGATGCTTCAAGTAGTGGAATTGGGCAATAAGGACAATCTTTGGCATTCACCATCAACGTAGTATGAAGAATATTTTTAGAAAAATTCACATATAATAAGGAGATGTTTGTCATTTTGCATGCTATCAATCATTGGTGGCATTCCCTCATTAGGTTCCACTTTTCAATCAAAACAGACCACCAAAGTCTTAAGTACTTCTTGGAGCAGTGAGTAGGCACCTCAAAATAACAAAGATGGATCTTCAAAATAACAAAGTAGGTTCCACTTTTTTATAAAAATGAAAGGATAATACAGTGGTTGATGCACTTTCACACCAATATGAAGATCAAAGGATGTTGTATGCAATATCAACACCACAAGCTTATTCGACCAATTAGCTCAAGGAATAGTAGGCTAAGAACCCTAGTTTGCAATCTATTTTTTAATTTTAATATGATCCTAACTCATGCGCAGGATATGTATGGGATGGAAAATTTTTGAGGTATCATGATTGTTTGATCGTTTCCAAAAAATTGCACATGCACAAACTCATATCACAAAAAATACATTTGTCACCCGCTATAGGAAATTCAAGGTTTCTTAAAATCTATGCAAGAGCTAAACAAACTTTTTTTTAGAAGGGAATGAAAAAGGCTATTGAAACCTTTGTGGCAGAATGTGATACATGCCAATGGGTAAAGGAGAAAATGGTTTTCCATTCCTATACTACCTCTATAGTTACCCAAATCTTTGTGGACTTCATATTTTGCCTATACGGTATGCCCAAATCTATTGTTTCTAATCAATACCCTAATCTTAGAAATTATTTTTTGTGGGAACCATTTAAATTGTAGAGCACTCACCTTAAAAGGAGCTTAGTGTACCACCCTCAAATACATGGTCAAATATAGATTGTTAACAAATACTTTAAGATATACCTCTAGTTTTTTATAGTGAAACATCATACATAGGCGAATAAATGGCTTCCTCTACCTAAATGGTGATATAACACTATGTATCATGCAGCTACCAAGGTCACACCATTTTGCATAGTATATAGTCATCTTTAATTGCGATATTTCTCCTAAATTTTAGTAGTTCTTGAGTTCAAGCATGATATGCCACTCTTTGTCAACATGCAACACTGCTCCAGCACCTCATGGACAATTTGTAGATGACTCACAACTATATGCATCAATAAGATGATTGACACCATGTTAAGTTTAGTTTTATTATATGGGATATGGTATTTCTTCATCTACAACCATACAAACAATCCTCAATTCAGTTTCATGGGCACCAAAAACTTGTAAATTTCCATGGTCTTGTTGGTCACGAATCTGCCACAGGAAAGGATTTTTATAGAAAATGCACCCTAGACCCGGCCAACATTGAAATGCTGGGAGAAAGAAATGTCTCCCAGACCAATCTCTAGAGTGGGCTGGTTCCCTTACTATTCTAAGCTTGTTTTTAGATCAAAGTTTCAGGAAAGAAATTGAAAATGATGCAGAAAGAAACGGGAAATATGGCCGTAGGCCGAATTTATCTGATCGAGAAAGAATAACAACAGATAACTCTAAGTACGCTAACAACAAATAATAGAATACAATGACGTGATCCACT
This sequence comes from Wollemia nobilis, assembly GCA_028583015.1. Lineage (NCBI taxonomy): Eukaryota > Viridiplantae > Streptophyta > Pinopsida > Araucariales > Araucariaceae > Wollemia > Wollemia nobilis. Next base: position 11,294,387 of record JAQPPZ010017213.1, read on the forward strand.
CTCAACCTTGCACAGATGACCTCCAAAATAACACCCCAGAACTCTCTCCCCTACTAGCAAATGTTAAAACTCAATACAAAATTAAAACTTGCAGCAAATAAGAAATGCGAGCACAAATTAGGAATGCAGAATGCAGAAGGGGTAATACATAGAAAATCACTTGCGAAACCAGAGAGCCGAATGTCTTATATTCATGCAAAGTACTTGAAAAGCTTTCAGCAAAAGTATCTCTCACTCCCGATACTTGCAAATGAGATTTACATTGATTTTTATATAGGTCGTGCCTCTGTGTAGCATTAAAAACTTACAACGGACCTCCTCGAGATCTACAAATTGTGCAACAAAAACAAGAAGATGATATCCTTAAGCAACCTCGAAGAAATCAAAAATTAAATGCCATATGGAAGAGTCGGTCGTTTTCATTAAATGGTGTTCTTGGAAATATGCACGAAACCGTTAGAAAAATCACGAACAACAGCTTCGAATCTTGGAAATATTCAATTCTAGTAGCTTGGGCACGTTATTCTACATTGAATGCATCAAAAAGTAGCAACACATTAAATTCTGGGATGCTTTGAATCATCGAAAATCACAAAATAGCATCAGACTGTTTGAACTACTTCTTGGCACGAAACTGCAACAGGTCGCGAAAATGCGACAGGTCACGAAATCGCGACATCTTTCTATTTCGTACGCTTCTGTTGCTTCTAAGCCGCGAAAACCAACCATGTCGTGAAATCTCTACCATTCGGCTTCTTTATCTCCTTCGCTACCCTTACACCGTGAAAACACGACGCTATGCGATTTTGCTACAATTTCTGTCTTTGGCTCTATCTTCCCTTCTGCATCGTAAAAATCCAACATGTCACGATTTCGCTACACTTTTTTGCATACTGTACGGTCTTGCTCTTAAGCCACGAAAATGCGACACTTTTGCCTTAGAATGTCTTCAACTTCACCTTGTCGCGATTTCGCTACGCCTCTTCGCACTTGGTCTCTTTTCAATAATGTGTCACGATATCGCTACCATTTCTTGCCCTCTGTACGGTTCTCACTTTCTGTCATGATTTCGCTACCGTTTTGTGCCTTAGACATTTTTCATGCAATGGACCGCGATAACGAAACACGTAGCGATTTTGCTACATTTTTCGCTTTGCTCGGCTTCACCCTCTAACTGGCACAAAATCACTACCGTTTTGCAACTTAAGCCTTTCTGCCTACCCACGCCGCGAAAATGCGACGCGTCGCGATTTCGCGACATCTTTTGACTTATGCGCTTTGTGCCATATTATGTCGTGATTTCGCTATGACATTGAGTCTCATCGCCCTTGGCTTAGTTTTGTCGCGATTTCACGACAACTTTGTAACCTTATGCTCCATGCTGCTTGTGAGTCGCAAAAATGAGACGCTGCACGATTTTGTGACAACTTTGTCGCTCTGCCCTCCGTTGACCATTTTGATCGCGAAAATCAAACACGTCGCGATATCGCGATGGTTTTTCCCCCTACTATCGTTGACTGCATTGATCGCGATTTTGCGACATGTCACAAAATCGTGACAATTTCACGTTGATTTTCTCTCTCCTCGTTCGACCCGCGATTCTGCGACATGTCGTGATATCACGACAGTTTTTCGACTTGGCTCTCTATGCTATTTTTTCATCGCGATTTCGCAACAACTTTCGGACTTAGTCTTTTTTGTGTCAAAACCTGTAGAGAAGTTAGAATTTCAACAGCTTAAGCATGAATAATCAGCAATAAAAATAAATGTGGCAAAAATGCCAACATTCTTGGCGGCTCGTGGGGTATACAGTTTCGCTATATGCAAGAATCCCAGGCCTGAATCCATTGGGCAACAAAGTCATGAAAACTTAGAACATAAAGCTGGCGGCTGGGGTTCATCTCGATAGACTGCTGCAACATCTTTTGCTGAATAACTGAAACTTCAAGAACCTGCATTTGGCTCGACTGATTATGGAATGGAAATGAATGGAATGAGATCCTACGGATGCGCAGGCGATGAAATGTAAATGGAATGAGGAAAATGATAAAAGAGGTGTAATGCGGTAGACAGTAACAGAATGCTTATGTGCTACCAGCTGCGATGGAATTGGAATGAAAGTAAACGAAATAATGAAATGGAAATGAAATGAGAATGAACTGGGGAAATAAACTATAAATAAATGCGTAAAACAATAGAGAACTTAGAAGAAAGGGATAAGAAGGAGCGGGAATAATAGGAAAGGGGAAAAGAAACAACAGCAGTGGCTTTTTGTTTATTGCAGAAGAAAAAGAAGTAGAAGAAAATGAAGAAGGGAAAGGAAGAAAAAGGGAAGGAGAAGGAAGAAATTGCTAGAAAGCCACAAACTACTGGGAAAGGAGAAGAAAAAGAAAATAACAGGCACTTACGGCTCGCATGCAAAAAGAGCCGAAAAGGAAACAATACTTCTTTTTTTTCTCTTTTTCTATTTTTTTTCTGCTGTGACCACCTCCTCCTGCTGATCATTTTGATATATAGCACCCAAGCACTTTTTTGGGCACTTACTAAAAATAGTAAGTCAAAAAAATTCAATTCTATTTTTAGTAACTGGTCACAAAAGGTCAAAAAATGGCCCAGGGTACTCGTGGACACCAGGAAAGAACTAGAACACTTGGATTCCCTAACAAAAGCCATTGAGAAATTGAACTCGTCTTTTCACTCCATAAGGGAAGAAGTCCAAGGTCTTCGCCTAGAGCATGAGGCCACTAGCAATCGCTTAGAAGAAGCATTGGTCGAAGTGGACAGACAAGCGAGAAGAGAACCACCCAAATCGAGAATACCAAGTCGAGATTTCTACAAGGAATCGTGACCATGACACACCCTTCGGAATGCCCAAGTTGGACTTTCCCAAATTCGGTGGGAAGGATGTTGATGGGTGGCTATGTCGGGTTGACCAATTCTTTCGACTTCATAATGTACCAGTATTTCATCGAGTCCAGATGGCTTCCTTTAACTTGGAATCTGAGGCTCTACACTAGTTTCAATGGTTGCGTCTTACCTACCCAAATATCTCTTGGGAGGATTTTGAATCCCAAATACTCACTCGATTTGGTCCTAGTGAGTTTGAGGACTTCACAGGAGCCTTATCCAAACTACAACAAACAGGGTCAGTTCGAGAGTACCAAGCTCAATTTGAAAAATTGGCCAATCGAACAAGAGGATTGAGTGAAGGGTTCTTCCAGAGTTGTTATATCGGTGGGTTGAAGATGGAACTCCAAGCAGAAGTCAAAATGTTGAAACCACGAACTATGATGGAAGCTATCAGTTTGGCCCGTCTGGCCGAATCTAAACTCTCTGCCCAAAGATGCCCATCAAAGTTTCCTCAAAATAGACCTTCATTTCCCTTGAGATCCCAACACCCAGATGATAATAAACCTGCTGCACCCAAGCGCCTCACCACCGAAGAGATGGATGCACGTCGTGCCCAAGGATTATGCTACAATTGTGATGAAAAGTTTTTCAAGGGGCATAAGTGTGCACACAAAAAATTGTTCTTGATAGATGTTGGAGAACCTGATACCGTTGACGAGAGTGATGAGGATGAGGACCCTCCAGAAACACCTCCTCCATAAGAAGAAGGGAAACAGGAACCTGAGACATCAATTACAATCCATGCCCTTGCGAGCATTACTACTCCTCAAACCATGAATGTTACGGGATGTTTCAAGGGCCAACGTCTTTCCATCCTTTTGGATTCGGGAAGCACGCACAACTTCATTGACCCTAGAGTTGCTCAACGGGCAAATTGCTATATCCACAATTGTAATTCCTTTGAGGTCATGGTAGCCAATGGGGGAACCTTATCTTGTAAAGGAAAGTGTCGCAATGTTAAAATCAAGATAGGGGACTATGAACTCAAGCAGGACATGTTTTCCCTCCATTTGGGTGGATGTGATATTGTTTTGAGATGCCAATGGTTGAGTACGTTGGGCACTATCAGTTGGAACTTTGCTAAAATTTGGATGCAGTTCTTCCAGAACGGACAAACACACATCATCAAGGGATCTCCGACAGGAACACCTCAAATTATCAGTTCAAACGGCATGGAGAAATTGCTAAAGAAATCATCACGTGGGGTCATTGCACAACTATTCTCCATCCAGCCATCCACATCTCCAATGGGTGAAATCCCACAAGACATACAATAGATTCTCCACAAACATGAGGCCATATTTTTAGAACCCATCACACTACCACTGCATCGCTCTCACGACCATGCCATTCCATTATTTTTGGATAGTACACCTCCCAATATCAGACCACCTTATGAGCGACTCAAGCGCACCTTATTTTGGAAAGGTAGGAAACAGGACATTCGCTCTTTTGTGGCGACTGCGACACAGGTCAAAGGATGAAAAGAGAAACAGTGCACTCTTCGGGCACTCTTCCACCCTTACCGATACCGGATCAGGTGTGGACTGACATCTCTATGGATTTCATAGAAGGGCTACCTAAATCTGGAGACAAGTCTGTTATTTTTGTGGTAGTGGACTGCCTTTCAAAGTATGCTCACTTTTGTGCCCTAACCCATCCTTACACAGCATTCACTATTGCCCAAATTTTCCTTGACTCCATATTTCGCCTTCATGGCATGCCAACCTCCATTGTATCTGATCGTGATCCCAGCCTTACTAGAAATTTTTGGCAAGAGTTGTTTAAGTTGTAGGGGACTCAGCTCACAATGAGTTTAGCCTACCATCCGCAAACGGATGGTCAAACGAAGGTTGTTAATAAGCCGCTTGGAAACCTACCTTCGTTGCTTGCCTCCGATCATCCTACTCATTGGGCAAAATGGCTTTCTTTGGCCGAATGGTGGTACAACACTTCCTTTCATACCACCACCAGAGGCAGAGTACGGGAACCCTCCACTCACGCCTCCCTCCTACATTTCGGGTAGCTCCAAGGTACAGGTTCCATCAACACTTCCTGAATTGGATGAAGAAGGCTCCATCTTACTTGCACCAAAGCAGTCATTGTATCGTCGAACTCGCAATCGTACCATCACAGAGGTCCTGGTTCAGTGGCGTGGACTTCAACCTGAGGATGCTACATGGGAGTCCCTCCATCAACTCCAGCAACAGTTTCCTCATTTTTAGCTTTGAGGACAAAGCTTCTTCAAGGAGAAGGGCATGTTAGGATCTCATCCTAACCCTTAATGTAATAACTTCCTTGATGTAATAATTCCTAGTGAACGTGGGTAGTACCCATGATTAATATTTTGTAATGTTCTAAGTTTTAGCTTAGGTAGTGCCTATGACATATGGCACCCTTTTTATGTAACACATGGTAGATAGGTGGCATTGTGCATGTAATTCATGTGGCATTGTGCATGTAATTCGAGTGGCATTGTGCATGTAATTCGGGTGGCATTGTGCATGTAATTCAAAGTGGCACTATGCATGTAATTCGGGTGGCATTATGCATGTAATCCGGGTGGCATTTTGCATGTAAGCCAACCTTGGAAGGAAAATCCTTAAATACCCGAAAGGGCACCAATGTAACCATCTTTTGCAAAATTAATGAAGTATTGAAGGAGGTTGCCCCCTCGAAGAGGCCTGGGATTCGATTCTATTGTGAGATTGTTCTTTATGCAAATTTTTGTTATATTAATGTGATGTTTATGTGAGTTATTTCCAAGCAATTGTGTGAGAGTGTGTTATTTAAGTTTATTTTATAGCAGGATTTTAAATATTCTTGCAATAAATCTACCTGCCTAGGCAACTGCAATGCATCGTAAAGACTAACCTTAGCTGGGGTCTTCTTCAGTTCTTCAACAATGTTGTATGCAACCGTAGTAGAGTCCTTATTTTCAACAGGATGTTCATATCTGCTTCGATACTGTTGAGTGGCTTCCACTCTTAGCCTCTTCGTCAATGAAGGATACTTCAACTTTTCTCGAGCTTGCTCTTCTGCTTCTGATCTTGCCGGTGCAGTTGCAGCATTTTCTTGAACTCTATGGGAAACAGGATCCTTCGGAAAAATAGGCGCATCAAGCTTTGAAATTGGCACAGGAGCTTTCATTGGCTTCTTCAAATCAGCTGGCACTTTTAATGGCTCTAACTCAGCAGGATCTACTATCACAGACTTCTTTCTAGTCCTTGTGAGAACTGAAACTTGCTCTTCCAGTGGAGTCATTAAGCTATGGCCTACCTCAGAGATCATATTGACTTGCCCTCCTGAAGAACTAGCAGCCAATGTCTACACATAATTCAGATGGACCATGCAGGTATCTTCTCCATGAGGATCATTACAAGTCGAACACCAATACGTTCTTTTAGCAAGGACTGCATCTTCATTTACCAAAGCAGTTAGGCTTTTCTCAGGTGCTTTGCTTGTTGAAGCAGCTTGGTCTCTAGTAATTGGAGGAGGTTGAAATCTCCTTGGCTGGAAATCTCGCTCAGCTTGCTTCCTCTCAATAAGCGTGATCTTGTTACCCATTGCTCTTATCGCAGAATTGGCAGATTTTACCTCTTGCAAGAGTGTTGTATAAGGATCAGGGTTTATAGTTGCAGGAGGTGCTAGTAAGGGCAAAGGTGCTGGTGGTGCCGGTAATGCTGGAAATGAGGTGGAAGCAAGGAATGGCAAAATTTTGGGTGCAGGCAGCTACAGATTTGCTGAAGTAGACAACTGAGGAGTCGGGATAGGTGCAATTTATGGTGCACTAGAATTCCATGATGGGACAGGATACATAGTGGACATAGATTGCAAAAAAGAACTAGGATATAAATGCTGTGGAATATCAGGAAGAATGGGCATTGCTACCTTTGGGGGAAGCCTACCGATTGCAATTAAGTCTGCCTCCACCTTCTGTGCTTGCTCGAACAATTTCGAGAAAGTCATTACATTGGACTGCCTGATCGCCAAGCCAATATCTGTATTGAAAGCTCGGAGGTAGTAAAACGTAGCTTGCTCAGGGGTAGGGCGAAGTCCTTCAGGCACTCGCTGCCAGCTCCTAGTGAAGCAAACATTAAAATCTGCTATTGCCTCCTACGGATGCCTCTGGATCGCATTAAACTGGTGCAACAATGAAAATGGGTCAGCCTGTTCATGAAAATTCTTAACTAACAATTCTCCTAGCTGATCCCAGGATGCAATAGTGCCTGGTTGCAGAGATCTATACCAAGTACAACAATTTTCCTCTTAAAGATAACACTAGTAACTTCACCATTACATCTTCATCTGTTATGTCATGAATGGCTGCCAGAGAAGCTACATCATGAATATGTCCGTATGCAGTCTTTCCTGTACCATCATAAGTTGGCAATGCATTCAAGGTGGCCTGGGGAACTGGGTTTTGAGCCTGGATATTCAAGGCCCCTGAGCTGTTCCAAGCTAAAAACTACCTAGGTGGAGGATACTGGGCCATTGGAACTAGTGTATGTAACTGAGAAGATGGAAAACTAGTAACAATACCAGGGATTTGCGTGGATATGGCAGATGATGATGGGGGAACCAACCTAGAATGCTCACCACTTCTTGTGTTGTCAAGTTCAAAAAACTCGACAAGATCTCCAACTTTTTTAGACTGTGATCTCGTGATCATGAAGTACAGCTTTCACTGCATCCACGTTCAGAGATTTCTGAGTACAACAGAGTCACCAAATGCTCTAACTTTACGGTATGAAGGCAAACATTAAACCTTCAATACTATGGGATCTTTTTGAGACAGAAGAAGTCTGTCCCACCAGGCGTGCCAAAAACTGTTGGTCACGAATCTGCCACAGGAAAGGATTTTTATAGAAAATGCACCCTAGACCCGGCCAACATTGAAAGGCTGGGAGAAAGAAATGTCTCCCAGACCAATCTCAGAGTGGGCTGGTTCCCTTACTATTCTAAATTTGTTTTTAGATCAAAGTTGCAGGAAAGAAATTGAAAATGATGCAGAAAGAAACGGGAAATATGGCCGTAGGCCGAATTTATCTGATCGAGAAAGAACAATAGCAGATAACTCTAAGTACGCAAACAGCAAATAACAGAAGACAATGACGTGATCCACTCGCAACCTTGCATAGATGACCTCCAAAATAACATTCCAGAACTCACTCCCTTACTAGCAATTGTTAAAACTCAATACAGAATTAAAACTTGCAGCAAATAAGAAATGCGAGCACAAATTAGGAATGCAGAATGCAGAAGGGACAATACACAGAAAATCACTTGCGAAACCAGAGAGCCGAATGTCTTATATTCATGCAAAGTACTTGAAAAGCTTTCAGCAAAAGTATCTCTCACTCCCGATACTTGCAAATGAGATTTACATTGATTTTTATAGAGGTCTTGCCTCTTTGCAGCATTTAAAACTTGCAACGGACCTCCTCGAGATCTACAAATTATGCAATGAAAACAAGGAGATGATATCCTTAAACAACCTCGAAGAAATCAGAAATTAAATGCCATATGGAAGAGTCGGTCGTCTTCATTAAATGATGTTCTTGGAAATGTGCATGAAACCGTTAGAAAAATCGTGAACAGCAGCTTCGAATCTTGGAAATCTTCAATTTTGGTAGCTTGGGCGCGTTCTTCTACCTTGACCGCATCGAAAAGCAGCAACACATTTAATTCTGGAGCGCTTTGAATCATCGAAAATCACAAAATAGCATCGGGCCGTTTGAACTGCTTCCTGGCGCGAAACTGCAATAGGTCGCGAAAACGCGATAGGTCGCGAAATCGCGACGTCTTTCTGTTTCGTACGCTTCTGTCGCTTCGAAGCCGTGAAAACCAACCATGTCGCGAAATCGCTACACATTCGGCTTCTTTATCTCCTTCGCTAGCTTGCACCGCGAAAACACAACGCTGCGCGATTTCGCTACAATTTCTTGTCTTTGGCTCTATCTTCCCTTCTGCACCGTGAAAATCCGACATGTCACGATTTCGCTACCACTTTTCTGCATGTTGTACGGTCTTGCTCTTAAGCCGCAAAAATGTGACACTTTTGCCTTAGAATGTCTTCAACTTCACCCTGTCACGATTTCGCTACGCCTCTCCGCACTTAGTCTCTTTTCAACAATGTGTCGCGAAATCGCTACCATTTCTTGCCCTCTACATGGTTCTCACTTTCTATCGTGATTTTGCTACCGTCTTTGTGCCTTAGACTCTTTTTCATTCAATGGACCGCGATAACGGAACACGTAGCGATTTCGCTACGTTTCTTTGCTTTGCTCGGCTTCACCCTCTAACTGTCGTGAAATCGCTACCATTTTGCAACTTAAGCCTTTTCGCCTACCCACGCCGCGAAAATGCGACGCGTCGTGATTTCGCGACGTCTTTTGCCTTATGCGCCTTGTGCCATTTTTTGTCGCGATTTCGCTACGACATTGAGTCTCATCGCCCTTGGCTTAGTTTTGTCGTGATTTCATGACAACTTTGTAACCTTATGCTCCCCTCTACCAAAAAGCCAGATCCCACTTTGTCGCTCTGCCCTCCATTGACCATTTTGACCATGAAAATCAAACACGTCGCGATATCGCGATGATTTTGCCCCCTGCTGCCGTTGACTGCGTTGACCGCGATTTTGTGACACGTCACGAAATCGCGACAATTCTGCGTTGATTTTCTCTCTCCTCATCCGACCCGCGATTCTGCGACATGTCGCGATATCGCGACGGTTTTCTGACTTGGCTCTCTATGCTATTTTTTTGTCACGATTTCGTGACAACTTTCGGACTTAGTCATTTTTTGCATCAAAACCTGTAGAGAAGTTAGAATTGCAACAGCTTAAGCATGAATAATCAATAATCAAAATAAATGTGGCAAAAATGCCAACATTCTTGGTGGCTCATGGGGTATACAGTTCTGCTGTATGCAAGAATCCCAGGCCTGAATCCATTGGGCAACAGAGTCATGAAAACTTAGAACAGAAAGCTAGCTGCTGGGGTTCATCTCGATGGACTGCTGCAACATCTTTTGCTGAATAATTGAAACTTCAAGAACCTGCATTTGGCTCAACTGATTATGGAATGGAAATGAATGGAATGAGATCCTACGGATGCGCAGGCGGTGAAATGCAAATGGAATGGGGAAAATGATAAAAGAGGTGTAGTGATGCGGTAGACAGTAATAGAATGCTTCTGTGCTACCAGCTGCGATGGAAGTGGAATGGAAGTAAATGAAATAATGGAATGGAAATGAAATGAGAATGAACTGGGGAAATGAACTGTAAATAAATGCGTAAAACAATAGAGAACTTAGAAGAAAGGGATAAGAAGAAGCGGGAATAATAGGAAAGGGGAAAAGAAACAACAACAGTGGCTTTTTCTTTACTGCAGAAGAAAAAGAAGTAGAAGGAAAATGAAGAAGGGAAGGGAAGAAAAAGGGAAGGGGAAGGAAGAAATTGCTAGAAAGCCACCAACTGCTGGGAAAGGAGAAGAAAAAGAAAAACAAAAAATAGGCACCTACGGCTCGCATGCAAAAAGAGCCGAGGTGGACAAATGAAAACAATACTTCTTTTTTTTTTCTCTTTTTCTATTTTTTCTGTTTTTTTTTTTTTTTTACTATATACAAGGTGATACTGGACTGCCAGTTCATGAAGTGTAGGCTTTCAGATGAAAGTCGTTCACTGAAATAGGAAGTGGGCTGCCATCCAAGTCTTCCAGATAGAACGAATTTGCTGCACCAGCACTGATAATGCGGAAGGGACCCTCCCACAGAGCATCAAACTTCTTGTGATTCCCGGGCTTGGCTTTGTTTTCATTCCATTTCAGGACCAAATCACCCACCTTAAGTGGACGATCTGTAGAATGTTTATGGAACCACTTTGAAATACCCTGTGTGTGTTTAGCAAACTCTTCATATGCCATAGAACGCTGCTCTTCCAGCTGCAACAACTGAGCCAACCGCATATCCAAGGAATTTATATCTGTTTCATCATCCTAAAAATCCTGCAACTGCTGCAATACTGGCAACTCTAGATGAACAGGAAACCTTGCCTCTTTTCCATAAACCAGGGCATAGGGTGAAGTCTTGATAGACTTCTTGATTGAAATCCTATCTGCCCATAAAGCTTGATTCAATAGAAGGTGCCATGATCTCTTGTTATCCCCCAAAGACCTCTTTAAAATCCGGAGCAAATTTTTATTTGTGGACTCTGCCAAGCCATTTCCCTGAGGATAATAGTTAGAGGATGTTTTCAAGAAAACACCATACTTGTTTGCAAACTCAGCTAGTTCAGCTCCAATAAATGGAGTCCCATTATCTGTAATAATAGCATCAAGAATGCCAAAGCGTGTAATCAGGCCTTCAATAAAAGAAATCACCACACTCTGATTCGCGACCTTGGTTGGAATAGCTTCAGACCACCTCGTAAAATAATCTGTAGCTGTCAAAATATACCTGTGTCCGACTGAAGAATTCGGATCAATAATCCCAATAAAGTCCAACCCCCACTGCTGAAAAGGTGCTTCAACCTGAATTGGATGCAAAGGCAGTGATGCATTCCTAACTCTTCCTGTATACCTCTGACATTTGTCACATGCTTGGGCAATCCTGAAAGCATCTGTGAACAAGGTCGGCCAATAGTAACCAGCTCAAATTATTTTTAAAGCCATCGGTCTACTTGCATAGTGTCCTCCTGATATGCCAGAATGAAACTCCTCCAGGAGTCTAGCCTTCTCTGATTCCTTGACACACCTTAAAAGAACGCCATCAATATTCTTAAAAAACAATCCTTCTGGCAATAAAACATACCTAAGAGCTTGCAGACGAAATCTTCTCCGCTGTGAGGCATCCAACTGTGAAGGGCATTTACCAGTCGTGAAGTAATCAATGAGGTCATCTGCCCAATCTTGTTCTTGAACTAAGAGATTCATCAAATTGTCATCACTAGCAAGGTCATCTGCTTGATATTCAACTATACCAGATGCTGCCATCTTTGCTAAGTGTTGGCATAAAGCCTTACCATGCACTAGCTTAGTTGGATGAATTTCAACATCAAATTCTTGGATCTTGGTGACCCAACCGACGTGTTTATCACCCATCTCTCCTTGAATGATGAAATTTCTTACATCAGGATGTATAACATAGACAATTGTTCTACTCTGAGATATGAAATGCTTGAATTTCTTAAGAGATTTCATGACAGCATACACCTGTTTTTCAATGAAATTATACTTTGCCTCATGAGGTAAAATAACCTGACTAAGGAAAGCAATGGGCCTTTCATTCCCATCGTCCCCTTTCTGTGTGAGTACTGCGGCATAGCTTTCATCTTCCCCAACTGCATACAGAATGAAATCTTTTGAATAATCAGGATTAATCAGTACAGGAGCCTGCGCTATTCTATCTTTAATTTCTTGGAATGCCTCTTTCCTTTGAGCTGTCCATTTAAAGTCTGCATCCTTCTTCAACAACTCAGTCATAGGTTTCACAACCTGGGAAAAATCAGAAATGAACTTCCTGATAAAATTAATCTGTCCAAAGAAAGACTGCAGTTCCTTTTTATTTGCAGGGAGTGATAATTTTTTCAATGCTTCAACTCGAGCTGGATCTATTGCCAAACCATCTTCTGAAATAACATGCCCCAAGAGTTTACCTTCCTTCACTGCAAACACTGACTTCTTTGGATTAATGGAAATTCCAAACTCTCTGCACTTTCCAAAAATTTGCCTCAGATGCGAACCATGATCTTCCCGTCTATGTGAAAAGACAGTCATGTCATCAAGATATATAACAATAATCTTGTTCAAGAGTTCCTTGAATGCAATGTCCATGGCTCTCTGGAAGGTAGCCCCAGCATTTGATAGTCCAAAAGGCATTCGCTGATAAGCAAAAGTGCCCCACTTTGTTGTGAATGTTGTCTTGTACTGGTCCTCATCTCTAACCCAAATCTGGTTATATCCAGAGAATCCATCCAATAGTGAAAAACGCTGAGCTCCAGCCACAACATGCAGTATTTGATCTATACGAGGCAAGGGATAATGATCTTTCAGAGATGCACGGTTCAGATTCCAAAAATCTACACACAGTCGTATGTCTCCATTCTTCTTTCGAACTGGAACCAGATTGGCAACCCAAGTTGAGTGCTTAACTGGATATATAATTTTGGCTTGCAGCATTTTCACAAGCTCGGCCCTCATTAGAGTCTCAATCTTTGGATTTACTGGTCGCTGCTTTTTCCTGAAGGGTCTGACTCCTTCCAACTCAATAGTATGTTGCACAATCTGTTTATCGTATCCTTTCAGATCTTCATAACTCCAAGCCACAATATCAGAAAATTCTTGACACAGTTGCCTGATTTCTTGCAGTTCATCAGGAGTAGAATCAGTTCCAACCTTAATGACCTTATTGGGTTCCAACTGCAACTCCATGTACTCTTTTTTGTCAATCTCAATCCGATGTTTCTTGGACCGATCATGCTGATCAAACAAACTTTCTAGAGTTATAAGACCCTTCGGAATGTGATTATTTCGTAACTGAATTAGACCTTCAGCTTCTTCGTGCTCCAAGGTTCTCCCTTTGATAGTGGCAGCTTCATGAATCAAAAAGTTGACAATCTGCTCATCATCCTCAAAGACTTGCCAGAAAGTATCCTTGTCTGGGACACTTGGCCTGTACACCATCCTTACTCTCTTTGGTTTCTTCACTACCTGCTCAATAGGAGAAAAATTGGCTCCAAGGGATGCTAAGAGATCTGCATGCTTATTTAGCTCTCGAGAAATGGCTTGAATATTCGGAGTCTGTGAAAAACTCAAACAGGTCCCAAACTTGGTTGCGGTATGCTTTAAGGTAATGTTGCTTAGAAATACACCTGTTTGTTACCTGGTTTACAATAAGCTCAGAATCACCAAAAATCTGGAGTTGTTCGATTCCCAACTTTCTTGCATTTTTCAAGCCTAAGCATAATGCTTCGTACTCGGCAGCATTGTTAGTACAATTCCAAGTAAGACGGTATGAATATGTTCTTTGTAAACCGGAAGGAGAAATCAAAACAATACCTGCTCCTGCACCATTTTTGCATCTAGCCCCATCGAAATATAACTTCCATAGTTGATCTGTGACAGAACTCTGATCATCTTGGTTAGGAAATACCTGCCTTGTGCCACCCTCGGGTTTTTGGATGGAATAACAGCCGATTTCAGTTTCCAGCATAGCATTGAAATCAAGCATGGAAAATTGATCGTCCAACTGGAGCTCATCTAAAACCTCATGCATCAAATCAGAACCTCTCTGACTCCTCGGTTAGCATGTTAACAGACTGCATGTTTTTTTCTGCTTCTTCCAGCTTCTCGATATGAAAAGAGGAAGGTTTTTCATTCTGGATCCTGAGCCTTTTACCTTTGAAAGGGATTTCTAAGTGGGAATAATCCAGTGCAAGGTAACCTCCCAACTTTGCAGTAAACTCCCTGGATAAGCACATACTAAAATAGGGTTCTAGATCTACCACAACAATCTCTTGAATGACTGTAATCTGAGGCATAGTATGCAAAACAATTGGGACATCCTTGATTACACCCACCATTTTTATAGGAGTACCATCTAACTGCAAAACTCTAGGGCTACTTCGTGTGTATTCCATGCCCATAACCTCGCAAACTGCCTTTGGCATGACAGTTGTAGCAGCTCCAGAGTCGATCATGCAGTTATGCACGATCCAACCCTCTATTTGCAGTGATAGATAAAATGGGGGTGGTCTATTTTTACCAGTGACAGAAGTGGTTAAGGCTTGAGCATAAATTGTCTGGGTAGGACCCTTTTCATTATCCTTAACAGATTTTAAAGATTCTTGCAATAAATCTACCTGCCCAGGCAACTGCAATGCATCGTAAAGACTAACCTTAGCTGGGGTCTTCTTCAGTTCTTCAACAATGTTGTATGCAACCGCAACAGAGTCCTTCTTTTCAATAGGATGTTCATATCTGCTTCGATACTATTGAGTGGCTTCCACTCTTAGCCTCTTCGTCAATGAAGGATACTTCAACTTTTCTCGAGCTTGCTCTTCTGCTTCTGATCTTGCCGGTGCAGTTGCAGCCTTTTCTTGAACTCTGTGGGAAACAGGATCCTTCGGCAAAATAGGCGCATCAGGCTTTGAAACTGGCATAGGAGCTTTCACTGGCTTCTTCAAATCAGCTGGCACTTTTAATGGCTCTAACTCAGCAGGATCTACTGTCACAGACTTCTTTCTAGTCCTTGTGAGAACTGAAACTTGCTCTTCCAGTGGAGTCATTAAGCTATGGCCTGCCTCAGAGATCATATTGACTTGCCCTCCTGAAGAACTAGCAGCCAATGTCTGCACATAATTCAGATGGACCATGCAGGTGTCTTCTCCATGAGGATCATTGCAAGTCGAACACCAATACGTTCTTTCAGCAAGGACTGCATCTTCATTTACCAAAGCAGTCAAGCTTTTCTCAGGTGCTTTGCTTGTTGAAGCAGCTTGGTCTCTAGTAATTGGAGGAGGTTGAAATCTCCTTGGCTGGAAATCTCGCTCAGCTTGCTTCCTCTCAATAAGCGTGATCTTGTTACCCATTGCTCTTATCGCAGAATTGGCAGATTTTACCTCTTGCAAGAGTGTTGTATAAGGATCAGGGTTTACAGTTGCAGGAGGTGCTGGTAAGGGCAAAGGTGCTGGTGGTGCCGGTAATGCTGGAAATGAGGTGGAAGCAGGGAATGGCAAAATGCTGGGTGCAGGCAGCTGTAGATTTGCTGAAGTAGACAGCTGAGGAGCTGGGATAGGTGCAATTTGTGGTGCACTAGAATTCCATGATGGGACAGGATACATAGTGGACATAGATTGCGAAAAAGAACTAGGATATAAATGCTGTGGAATATCAAGAAGAATGGGCATTGCTACCTTTGGGGGAAGCCTGTCGATTGCAATTAAGTCTGCCTCCGCCTTCTGTGCTTGCTCGAATAATTTTGGGAAAGTCATTACATTGGACTGCCTGATCGCCAAGCCAATATCTGTATTGAACGCTCGGAGGTAGTAAAACGTAGCTTGCTCAAGGGTAGGGCGAAGTCCTTCAGGCACTCGCTGCCAACTCCTGGTGAAGCGAACATTAAAATCTGCTATTGCCTCCTACGGATGCCTCTGGATCGCATTAAACTGGTGCAACAATGAAAATGGGTCAGCCTGTTCATGAAAATTCTTAACTAACAGTTCTCCTAGCTGATCCCAAGACGCAATAGTGCCTGGTTGCAGAGATCTATACCAGTACAACAATTTTCCTCTCAAAGATAACACTAGTAACTTCACCATTACATCTTCATCTGTTATGTCGTGAATGGCTGCCAGAGAAGCTACATCATGAATATGTTCGTATGCGGTCTTTCCTGTACCATCATAAGTTGGCAATGCCTTCAAGGCAGCCTGGGGAACTGGGTTTTGAGCCTGGAGATTCAAGGCCCCTGAGCTGTTCCAAGCTGAAAACTGCCTAGGTGGAGGATACTGGGCCATTGGAACTAGTGTATGTAACTGAGAAGATGGAAAACTAGTAACAATACCAGGGATTTGCGTGGATATGGCAGATGATGATGGGGGAACCAACCTAGAATGCTCACCACTTCTTGTGCTGTCAAGTTCAAAAAACTCGACAAGATCTCCAACTTTTTTAGACTGTGATCTCGTGATCATGAAGTACAACTTTCACTGCATCCACGTTCAGAGATTTTTGAGTACAGCAGAGTCACCAAATGCTCTAACTTTACGGTATGAAGGCGAACATTAAACCTTCAATACTATAGGATCTTTCTGAGACAGAAGAAGTCTGTCCCACCGGGCGTGCCAAAAACTGTTGGTCACGAATCTGCCATAGGAAAGGATTTTTATAGAAAATGCACCCTAGACCCGGCCAACATTGAAAGGCTGGGAGAAAGAAATGTCTCCCAGACCAATCTCCAGAGTGGGCTGGTTCCCTTACTATTCTAAGTTTGTTTTTAGATCAAAGTTACAGGAAAGAAATTGAAAATGATGCAGAAAGAAACGAGAAATATGGCCGTAGGCCGAATTTATCTGATCGAGAAAGAGCAACAACAGATAACTCTAAGTACGCAAACAACAAATAACAGAAGACAATGACGTGATCCACTCGCAACCTTGCGTAGATGACCTCCAAAATAACATTCCAGAACTCACTCCCTTACTAGCAATTGTTAAAACTCAATACAGAATTAAAACTAGCAGCAAATAAGAAATGCGAGCACAAATTAGGAATGCAGAATGCAGAAGGGACAATACACAGAAAATCGCTTGCGAAACCAGAGAGCCGAATGTCTTATATTCATGCAAAGTACTTGAAAAGCTTTCAGCAAAAGTATCTCTCACTCCCGATACTTGCAAATGAGATTTACATTGATTTTTATAGAGGCCTTGCCTCTTGGCAGCATTTAAAACTTGCAACGGACCTCCTCGAGATCTACAAATTATGCAACGAAAACAAGGAGATGATATCCTTAAACAGCCTCGGAGAAATCAAAAATTAAATGCCATATGGAAGAGTCGGCCGTCTTCATTAAATGATGTTCTTGGAAATATGCATGAAACCGTTAGAAAAATCGTGAACAACAGCTTCGAATCCTGGAAATCTTCAATTCTGGTAGCTTGGGCACGTTCTTCTACCTTGACCGCATCGAAAAGTAGCAACACATTTAATTCTGGAGCGCTTTGAATCATCGAAACTCACAAAATAGCATCGGGCCGTTTGAACTGCTTCCTGGCGCGAAACTGCAACAGGTCGCGAAAACGCGATAGGTCACGAAATCGCGACGTCTTTCTGCTCTATACGCTTCTGCCGCTTCGAAGCCATGAAAACCAACCATGTCACGAAATCGCTACACATTTGGCTTCTTTTCTCCTTCGCTACCTTGCACCGCGAAAACACAACGCTGCGCGATTTCGCTACAATTTCTGTCTTTGGCTCTATCTTCCCTTCTGCATCGCAAAAATCCGACATGTCACGATTTCGCTACACTTTTTGCATGCTGTACGGTCTTGCTCTTAAGCCACAAAAATGCGACACTTTTGCCTTAGAATGTCTTCAACTTCACCCTGTCGCGATTTCGCTACGCCTCTCCGCACTTAGTCTCTTTTCAACAAGTGTCGCGAAATCGCTACCATTTCTTGCCCTCTACATGGTTCTCACTTTCTGTCATGATTTCGCTACCTTTGTGCCTTAGACTCTTTTCATTCAATGGACCGCGATAATGGAACACGTAGCGATTTCGCTACATCTTTTGCTTTGCTCGGCTTCACCCTCTAACTGGCGCGAAATCGCTACCATTTTGCAACTTAAGCCTTTTCGCCTACCCACGCCGCGAAAACGCGACGCGTCGCGATTTCGCGACGTCTTTCGCCTTATGAGCCTTGTGCCATTTTTTGTCACGATTTCGCTACGACATTGAGTCTCATCGCCCTTGGCTTAGTTTTGTCACGATTTCGTGACAGTTTGTCGCTCTACCCTCCGTTGACCATTTTGACCGCGAAAATCAAACACGTCGCGATATCGCGACGGTTTTGCCCCCTGCTGCCATTGACTGCGTTGACCGTGATTTTGCGACACGTCACGAAATCGTGACAATTCTGCGTTGATTTTCTCTCTCCTCGTCCGACCCGCGATTCTGCGACATGTCGCGATATCGCGACGGTTTTCCGACTTGGCTCTCTATGCTGTTTTTTGTCGTGATTTCGTGACAACTTTCGGACTTAGTCTTTTTTGCATCAAAACCTGTAGAGAAGTTAGAATTTCAACAGCTTATGCATGAATAATCAATAATCAAAATAAATGTGGCAAAAATGCCAATAGGTCTTTACCAGGTATTATAGTGGATTGGTGTAGTCACCTAAACTTACCACCCACCTATAAAACTCATTTATTCTTTCATGTTTCTTCATTGAAGAAGGTCATCGATAGCAAGGTATAGGTTCATTTAATACTACTTGAGTTAAATGAAGTAGGACCATCATTCTAGAGCGCAAATAGATTTTGGACCGGTTCTCTCATGGTCTTCATAATCGTAACATCATCAATGTTCTTTTATAATGGAGAGGACTTTAACTAGACAATGCCTTAAGGGATCTACTTCAATAGCTACAATATTAGATTCCTCATATTAATATTTGAGGATAAAGCTTTTTTGAAGGGGAAGGGCAGGTTAGGACCCTATCCTAACAATATTATGTAATTCCCCATATGAATATTATTATACAATACATTGTAATGTGTATGTGGCACTTGAGGCACCTAGACATATGGGCCCATATCATGTAACCATTATAAAAGATGCAATTGATTCTTTAGTTGAAGATTCTAGCTCATGTCTCCAAAACACGTGAAACTAACCCTTAAGTGTTTGGGTTAAGGTTGGTAAGGGTCTTTAAAATGGAAAGGGAATGAATGAAATGCATCATATTTTTCATATTGTATCAAAGCTCTACTTCTAAGGAGGTTGTCTCTTCAAAGAGGCCAACAATTCTATATTGTGATTTTTTTTTTCAATAAATTTGAGGTATTTACCATTTGTTTTGTAATTTTATTTCTATTATTTATGTTATTTATTGCAATATTTATGTGGAGGTACTTATTTTAATTGGAAGGTTCCTAACAAATATTTTTCTTTTGAAAGCAACCATGAACCTGTAAAATACAAATTTTATATTCAAACAAATATTTTTGAACTCTGTTTGGCCTATTTGATACCAAAGCTATGGTTACCTTAGTCTACATATTATCACTCTTATATTTTCATTCTACCATTCTCTTGAATTTTTTAACTCTTTTTTAAATTCCTTTTATTCATCATAGAGCCTAATTATATTTTCGTCCTATTTTTCCAATCTCCATTTGCTTAAAAATGCAACTTCAAATTCTTCCCTTATGTATGTAAGATCATGGGTACGATCAAAGTTTATATACCAAAAAAAAACTTCTTGCAAATAACACCAGATATTACATTTCCATATCCATTTAGGAAAAGTTAAAGACATAACTATTTTCCACCATTCCCTAGCATCACTATCATTCTCTCCAATGAATATTGGCCACTCTATGACCTCAACCCAAAATATATATTTTTTCCAAAGTAGCGAGGGTTTTAAATAACAAAAAAAAACTCAAAATAAAATTTATGAAGTCTTATATATTCCATTATTTAAACAATTAAATCTCTAAAAAAAATTAAAACAAATCAATTGATAACTAACTTGCCTAACCGAATTGAGAGAGATAATTTTTTTCTCTTTGGATGAATTTTTCATGTAGCCAAAGACATCATTGGAAGCCCAACTTCAAATAACATGACTCCCTCAATACAAATCATAATATGACAAATGACCAATTATTTTTGTAGTAATCAAACTGATCTACATGATGGTGTAATATTATTATGAAAAAGACTACTAAAAAAGATATATGTTTTTACAAAAAAATATTGTGTAGACAAAAAACATCAATAACCCAACTTCAAATATTTAAAACTCCCTCAATACTTATCAGAATTTAAAAAATGAACAGTAATTTTATAGTACTAAAAAATATCTATAAAATGGTGCAATATTTTTTTAAAAGTGACTACTAAAAATATATATAGCTTCCACAAGATGAGACAATTTTCAAAAAAAAAATCCCAACTTTGCAATACATAAAAAACACAATCCTCACTTTTCGAGAACTATCGTTCTGATACCAGTTGTTATGAAAATTAATTATTATTAACAAACATCATTCACCAATTATGCAGAAATATCAAGTCCATCCAAAAAAAAAATTCTACAAACATAATCCACATGGTTTCTCCCCAAAATTCAAATTTTAAATATATTTGTTTCCCTCCAAATGGTTTGTCTTGGCACCCATTGTACTTGAGGCTGATTGTACCCCCTTCACAGAGGTGAAATGAGACCTGATCCATTTGGTCAGATTACCGTTATAGCCATGTTGATAGGGCTAAATATGCATTGCTACCATTCCAAGTTCAATTCACATTTTAGGTTTCCTTTGACTTGCCATGGTAGTGCATGAAGGTTTGGTCATTGTTTTTGTGCCCTAAACTATCTTTTGATGTGACATTGTGGTTTGAATTGTGCTTTGTAGAGGGAAGGGCACATGATCAATTCATGATCCTTATTGGTATAGTCCATCAAGGCCTTATACATCTATGTGATACCAAGGGAAATTTTCATGGTCACATGTCATGGCAAGGGGGCCAATAGGTTATTTTTGGAGACAAGTAGGAGTGGATTCAATTCACTACTACCAAGGTTTAATTGTAGTGAATAGAGAGGAATATGACATGTTCATGGCAATTTTACTTCTATCCAAAGTATGGCAATAGAATTTTGGTCACAACATTGTGTTTAGAATCAGAGAACCCTCAAATTGAATCCCTCTAACACATAGTTTATATTTTTTGTTTATATTGAGAATATTGCCTACATAGTGATCGATGTGGCCTACTTTAGTGCCTTGTATTTCCTATTTTTTAGTATTAAAATTGATATAACTAATTTTTTTTAAGCAAGTGTAATTAGATAAAAATATTAGAGGAGCTAAGATGGAAAAAGGTGATTGGATTGATCGAGCATATCAAATTTTTCCATGTAACAGGTCAAGAATGGTGCTTCTTTCCCTATGGTTAGAATGTTTAATTTTTTATTTTATTGGGGTCCATTAGGTCAAATATTTTGGAGACCAAAATTTTCACATGAAAAAGTAGTGGTTCTTGATGATAAATATCAACAACAAATGATATGATAGGTTCTAGGTTTATTTTACTTGTTGACTAAACTAGAGTTGTTTTTCCATATCAAACAAGATAATGAATCTATCAAGGTATAGTCAAAGTTGCATGAAATTTTTGGAAAGGTTAATAATACTGAAGTAAGCCATTTGGAATTAAATTTTCTTCTATTAATATAGCTTAGTTTTATAATATTGGGGACCATATTGTAAGATTCAATGATTTGAGGGTAAATAATACATCTTCTAGAGGCAAAATGAAAGATGATGTAGAATGCATTAAGATTTTCCTTGATAATCTCTCCCCATCCTTTTAGATATTGAACCTAATAGTTCATATGATTTGCATTTTCTTGGAATCCCAAAATACTCTAACTCTTGATCAATGTTTTTCTCTTCTAGTTCACTTTTATATTGTAATGCAAAAGTATGATGGTGGAACTCCTTACATATAGGATCATGCAAATGAATTGCAATCTAAGATGGCTAAGACCAAAGGGAATGTGGGTAAGGATAATTCTTTAAATAAAATGAATACCACATGTAGACACTATAAAATTAAGGAACATCATATAAGGAATTCCTTTATGAAGCTATATAAGATTGACGCTATGTTTTAGAAGTATGGTGGACAACTTTTAGATGATGAGGGAGATTGGAATGGATCTGCCTCAACTATAAAGGTACACCATATCATCCATAATGGGGGAAGATATTATTATCACTATTGTCTTCTCTCCTTGGTCCATTATTTTAGATTATTGGGTCTATTTAATTTGTAATCTGATTTGTGGCTAGGGGTTGACAACGTGCCATGTATTGGATAGGCTTAAGTGCATTCAATTGTGCAATGTATTTATTACTTTATAATATTTTATCATGTAAGCCCAATGGGCCATGGTTAACCTTGTTATGGTTAAACATTATTTAATATTTTTAATTAACCTAAAATCCACTTATTATGTCAACTTAAGTTAAGCTTTATGATGTAAGGGATTTGTTATTGCTATAAATGCCTTATTTGCACTCCTCATTTATAATTGGAGTGTTATTGAATATCATCAATGGATAGTGATTATTTATGGTGCCTATGCAGACCCAAATAATTTTCATTCTTGTCTTTCTTTCTATATAATATTTAATTGAATTTTTTTCTTTCATTTATTTCTAAAAAATATTATGAATTTGAAAATATCCTAGTAAACAATGCAATATAATTTCATCTTCAAAATGGATCACAATTGGGTCAATCATATGCCCCCCTCAAGTTAATTATTTTTGAACATGTGGTCTTTAAAATTATTCAACATATTTCTTCAATAAGATGACTACATCAAGCTCAAAAAATTATTTTCAATGAGTATAAATATAACCATATTTCTAAAAATAGAAGTGCTTGAAATTGTTATAAATGTAATGTCTCATCTGTAAAAAAGTATGCAAAGTTTAAAATAAATTTCATTCCAAAGAATATTCCAATAAATGGAAAAAAAATTAATATTTAAAAATAAAATATTTGTTCGATATTCATTCCTAATGATGTCTTTATTCCAAACAAGACTCAGAGTTTAATATTCTAGCTCGGGTTCCCGCTTGCATGTGAAAATGACCTTGAGTGTTAGGGTTAGGGTAGGTAGGAGTATTTAAAAAAGAAAGGGTATGGATGAAATGTATCATCTTTTTCACGTTGTATCAAATATTTTCTAAGGAGGTTGCCCACTCAAAGATGCCGACAACTTAGTATTGTGTTTCTATTTTATCTTATAAAGCTGCTACATTTTCCATTCATATTGCAATATTACTACTTACATTCTTGTTAATTTTTTTATTTATTATAATATGTGTGTGGATGTGCTTATTTTAATTGGAAGGCTCCTAATAAGTGGTATCTAAGAATTTTTCATGATTGCACTTTGCTACAACTATAATAGTTTTTGTCCTACCAATCCATTTTTGTTAGGTATAATTTCCCTTCCTTTTGTTTACAAAACACCCAAAGGAAAATATGAGACAATTTGTGTTTTATTTTAGTTAATATGTTAGAAACCTTGTGCCAAGGGTTTTAAAATATCATAAAGGAGCCATCATTATTAGCTAATCTATATTACTCATAAAGAATCTAGTGAAGTGAGGGGTTATGAAACTCTAGTACTCAAGACTTAGACAACACCCGTATATGGATTGATCTCCCACAGACCATTTGGCATATAAGGAGACCCCCCTATGTTTAGAAGAGACATTTACCCCTAGGAATATTTTGACCGTGTATCTATTCTTAGTGCACCAAGCACAACACTTAAAAATATTATCCTCTCATACCAATTAGAGAGGCAAATAGTGTTCCCAAGGATATAGACTATAATCTCCTTGGGTAGTACAATGAAATATTATTGCAAGTATTATTGATAATTTTTACAATATATCAGGGCTATAGGTATGATCAATGCACCTTTCACCTTCCATACTCTAATAAAAATAATATTTCAACCCTTCTTGCACAAATTTATTTTAGTATGCTTTGATGATATTTTGATTTATTGTCATACTTGGGAGGAGCACTACAAACATCTAGATCAAGCCTTGTACCCTTTGTCTGAGAATCATCTTTATTCTATATGGTCAAAGTGTTCTTTTGGCATGCAATAAGTAGTGTACTTGGGTTACATTATAACAAGGGAAGGAATTCAAGTTGACCCATGAAAATTTGGGTTATACAAGAATGGTCGAAGACTCAAACACTCAAGGGCCTTTGAGGTTTCCTGGTTCTTACTAAATATTATCAAAATTTTATTCAAAACTATGGAAATATTGTAGCACCATTAACAACTATGTTAAAGAAAAATTATTTTATGTGGTCAAATTTAGTGAAACAAGTTTTTTGGGATCTAAAACAAGCCATGATATCAAAATTTGTGTTAGTTACACCTGATTTTTCCAAACCTTTTTTTTAATTAAGAGTGATGCTTTGGGTAGTGGAATTGGGTCAATTTTTAAGCAATAAGGACAATATTTGGCGTTCACCATTAAGGTAGTATGAATAAGTTTTTTAGAAAAATCCACGTATGAGAAGGAGATGCTTGTCATTTTACATGCTATCAATCATTGGTGGAATTCCCTCATTAGGTTCCACTTTTCAATTGAAAAAGACCACCAAAGTCTCAAGTACTTCTTATAGCAGTGAGTAGGCACCTCAAAATAACTAGGCGGATCTTTAAATTGTTAGGATATGATTATGATATTTATTATAAAAATAAAAGGATAATACAACGGTTGATGCACTTTCACACCAATATGAAGATCAAAGTATGTTGTATGTAATATCAACACCACTTCCTTACTCGGCCAATTAGCTCAAGGAAGAGATGGCTAAGAACTCTAGTTTACAATTTATGATTTAATAATTCTAATATGATCCTAACTCATGCCTAGGATATGTATGGGATGGACAAAATTTGAGGTATCATGATTGTTTGGTCATTCCCAAAAAATTACACATGCACAAACTCATATTGTAAGAAATGCATTTGTCACCCACCATAGGACATTCAAGGTTTCTTAAAACCTATGAAAGGGCCAAACAAACATTTTTTAGAAGGGAATGAAAAATATCATTCAAACATTTGTGGTAGAATATGATACATGTCAATGGGTGAAGTAGAAGATGGTTTTCCATTAATATACTACCACTATAGTTGTCAAAATATTTGTGGACTTCATATTTTGCCTATACGGTATGCCCAAATCTATTGTTTCTAATCAATACCCTACTCTTAGCAATTATTTTTGGTGGGAACCATTTAAATTGTAGAGAACTCACCTTAAAAGGAGCTTAGTGTACCACCCTCAAATAAATGGTAAAATATATATTGTTAATAAATGCTTGAAGATATAACTCTATTGTTTTACATTGAAACATCCTACATAGTGGGATAAATGGCTTCCTCTATCTAAATGGTGATATAATAGTTTGTATCATGTAGCTACCAAGATCACACAATTTTGCATAGTATATGGTCATCCCTAACTGACATCTTCCTCCTACATTTTAGTAGTTCTTGAGTTCAAGCAAGATATGCCACGCTTTGTCAATATGCAACACTTCTCTAGTAGCTCATGGATAATTTGTATATGACACAACACTATATGAATAAATAAGTTGATTGACACCATGTTAAGTGTAGTTTTATTATAGGGGATATGGTATTTCTTCATCTACAACCATACAAACAATCCTCAATTCAGTTTCATGGGTACCAAAAACTTACAAATTTGTATGGTCTTTACCAACTATTACAGTGGATTGGTGTAGTCACCTACAAACTTGACCTACCACCCACCTCTAAAACTCATCTAGTCTTTCATGTTTCTTCATTGAATATGGTCATCGTTAGCAAGGTATGAGTATACTACTTGAGTTAAATGAAGAAGGATCCATCATTCTAGAGCCCAAATGGATTTTGGACCGGTTCTCTCATGGTATTTATAACCGAACCATCATCAGTGTTCTTGTATAATGGAGAGGAATTTAACTATACAATGCCACAAGGGATCTACTTCAATAGCTACAACATTATTTTCCTCATATTAAGATTTGAGGATAAAGTTTTTTTGAAGGGGAAGGGTAGGTTAGGACCCTATTCTAACAATATTATGTAATTCCCATATGAACATTATTATATAATACATTGTAATGTGTATGTGGAACTTGAGGCACCTAGATATATGGGCCCATATGATGTACCATTATAAATATGCAATTGATTCTCTAGTTGAAGATTCTAGCTCAAGTCTCCACAACATGTGAAACTAACCCTTGAGTTTTGGGGTTATGGTTGGTAAGGGTCTTTAAAAGGAAAAGGTAATGAATGAAATGCATCATCTTTTTCATATTGTATCAAATATCTACTTCTAATGAGGTTGCCCCTTCAAAGAGGCCAACAATTATTTATTGTGATTTTATTTTTTTCAATAAAGTTGAGGTATTTCCCATTAATTTTGTAATATTATTCTTTTAATTTATATTAATTAGGTTATTTATTGCAATATTTATGTGGATGTGCTTTTTTTTTTGTTAGGTTATATATTAAAAGTGGGTTTTTATCAAGGATCCCAAAACCTGATTACAAAGGATCAGAATGCAACACAATACATCGGCTTGTAACAAAAGGAAACACTAGAGAAACATAGAAAAGAAAAGGGATGCACCATCCTAAATGCCAGAGGAAGGCACAATCCTTTGTGACAGAGGAAGACTACTTCCTAAGAACCAAAGGAAACACGGGAAAAAAGGGAAAGCCCATCGAAAAATCAAATTTTAATCAAAGGGCATGAAATAAGAATTTTCAAGCAAACCTAGGGTAGGAGAAAGCGCCAAACCACCCCATCCACTAAAAATAAATTTGAAACTTTCCCAAGGGCGGGAAAAGGAACCAAAGCCAGTATTTTAAATTTTGAATCAACCCAATGGTGGAAAAAATAAAAACCACCATTGGGAAACAAGCTTGAGAGAAACCACCTTCCCACGCAGGGGAAGACCAAAAAGAATAAAAAAATCCACCATGAACAATAGGGTGGATCAGTGAAGCAGAATGAAACATACAAGTAAAGTGCAAGATAAAGAAAACTGATAAGACCATTCCCTGAATGCCTTAAAAAGTGAAACAACATAAAGAGGAAAATCATTAGTCAGAGCATCAATTGGGCAGAGAAAATAAAACAAAATAATTAAAAATAAAGTTTCAACATGCAGCGCTTTATTCTCATTATATGTCATTTGAATAATGCATAACATTTATATAGGGAATGCGAGGGGTGAGGAGGAATAAGGGGATGAGGAGGAATAAGGGGATGAGGAAGAAGGGAAATTCAACGAGGTAATTTAGGGAAGAAGGAGGAATAAGGAGCAAAATAATAGGGAGGAAGGGGAGATATTTTTATAATTTAAAAACTTGTCGACAATAGCAATTGTGCCGAAAAATTTACATTGGATTCACACTAGATCTAGAAATTGAAATATTTTTGATCCCCTTAGACTGGAACCCTTTTTACACTTGCAACATTCTCCCCCTTAAAGTTGAGAGGACTGACTACACAGTCTCTCATATTTATAAACTGAGCTTTTGCCATCGCTTTGGTGAAGATGTCTACGACGTTCTCCAAAGTGTGACAATATTGTAGCTCAACAATTTCATGTTCCACCATATCTCTAATGAAGTGGTACTTCATATCAAAATGCTTTGTTCTGCTATGGTGGATAGGATTATATGCCAACTTAATGGCACTAATGTTGTCGCATTAGATTATGGTTGTTGTTCTCCAATATCTTCTAACACTTTTATTAGCCACAAGGCTTGAGTACTAGCATAGGTGACTGCTATATACTCAGCTTCTGTAGAAGACAAAGCTACCACAGTTTGATTTTTGGAACTCCATGTTATTAGCCCTGATCCCAGACTAAAATATTTCCCTGAAGTTGATTTTCTATCATCAATATCGCTGCCCCAATCACTATCACTAAATCCTACAAGCTTGATAGTGTTACATTTATGGTACTGGATTCCAAAATCCAATGTACCCTTCACATATCTCAAAAATATATTAGCTGCCTGCAAATGCAGCTCATATGGGCTAGCCATAAATCTAGAGACAAGAGATACAACATACTGAATATCTGGTCTGGTGTTGGTGAGAAACATCAAACTCCCAAAAATGCTTCTAAAAGTGGTCATGTCAACTTTTGGTGCTCCATCTTCTTTGCTTAGTTGGATCCCATGTCCAACTGGAGTTGCAACTGGTTTGCATTGCTCCATAGCAAACTTCTTAATCATATCCCGAGCATACTTTAGTTAATAGATGAAGATACCAAACTCTATCTGATGAACTTCCATTCCAAAGAAGTAGTGCATTAAACCGAGATCCTTCATCTCAAACTACTTCATCATGGAGCACTTGAACTCCATATTAAATTTTTTATTACTACCCATGAATATTAGATCATCCACATACAGGCATACTATGAGGATGTCATTACCTTTCTTCAAGTAGTAAAGTGTGGGTTCATTTCTACTTTTGGTGAACCCAAAATCTTTGAAGTACCCATCAATGCATGAGTACCAAGCTCGTGGTGCCTGCTTGAGGCCATAGAGTGCATTTTTTAGTCTGTAAACAAGGTGCTCCTTACCTTGTTCTTGAAATCCTTGAGGTTGCTCAACATACACTTCCTCTGTTAAGTACCCATTGAGAAAGGCATTTTTCACATCCATGTGTTGGAATTTCCATCCCTTGTGTGCAGCTAAAGCAAGAACTATTCTGATGGTCTCCTGTCGTGCTACAGGAGCAAATGTTTCTTCATAATCAATAGCATATTTCTGTGTAAATCCTTTTGCAATCAATATTGCTTTGTGCCTTTCAATGCTTCCATCAGCATTGAATTTGGTATTGAAGACCCACTTAAATCCAACACACTTATTTCCTTTAGGAAGCTCTACCAGCTCCCAAGTATCATTGTTTTTTATAGAGGTTATCTCATATTTCATGGCATCTTGCCATATCTTTTGAGTACAAGCCTTCTCATAACTAGAAGGTTCAAGTTGTGAACTAGTTAACAAGGCATAGTTAACTACATCTCCCCGAGGTTCTTGGGAGTCATCATCTCCATACAAATGCATATTTTCAAGTCTTTGCAAAACTGAACCCATTTCACTTGCTTGACTTCTTGTATATCGTCTTTGAAAATTTGTATCCAATATTTGATAAGATGGATAATTTTGGAGAGTTATCTTACCTCTAGATGGAGAATCAATATCTATTAGTGAGGAACTAACTGAACTTTGTAGAGAAGGACTTGGTGATGATGATGATGGATTAGAATTTGAATGTCTACTTGGGCTTGGAGGAGGAGACTTCTTGCCTTTTTGTGGTGTCTGTAGAATTTGTGAAGAACCTGCATCATGAGATTCAACATCACTATAAATTTTGGGATTTTCCCATTCTCCCCCTTCATAAAAAATAACATCCTTGGAAAGTATTATCTTTTGAGTCCTAGGATTGTAGAGTCTGTAATCTTTTGTGTCCTCACAGTACCCTACAAAAATGTATGCTTGACTCTTAGGATCGAGCTTCTTCCTCTGTTCATCAGGAATGTGTGAGTAAGCCAGTGAACCAAACACTCTGAAATGCTTGACATTTGATTTCTTACCATACCATGCTTGGTAAGGAGTTTTCCCTTTCAAACTTGAAGTAGGACTCCTATTAAAAATATACACACTGGTCATGGTTGCATCTGCCCAATACATATTGCTCAAATGCTTCGTTTGAAGCATAGATATTGCCATATCTACAATGGTGTGATTCTCTCTTAGCTACACCATTCTGCTGTGGAGTATAAGCAGTAGTGAACTGCCTCTTTATTCCATGGTTTTTACAAAAATTTAAAAATTCATTAGAGGAGTATTCTCCTCCTTTATCTGATCTGAGACACTTAACAGAATATCCACTCTCATTTTCAATTCTTGCTTTAAAATCTACGAAGCAATCAAATGCTTCATATTTATGCTTCAAAAAATATATCCAACACATTCTTGAAAAATCATCAATGAAAAGAAGAAAGTAAGAGTTGTTACCAATTCTCTTGGTCTACATTGGACCACAGATGTCTGAATGCACTAGTTGGAGTGGATAACTAGCCCGCCATGCTTGCCCATGAGGAAATTTGGTTCTAGCGTGCTTGCCCAAGGCACAACCTTCATAGACTTCCTTATTGTCTTGAACTTTAGAAAGTTCGGTCACCATTGCTTGAGAATTTAACATCTTCAAACTGGCTATATTCAAATGACCGTATCTCAAGTGCCACAACACACTTGGATTTGCAATAGCAACATTTACTAATTGATCTCCTCCTAGTTGGCCAAAATTTAAAGGAAATAACCTATTTCTTGTCATTGGTACTTGAGTAATGACTCTATCACTATTATTCTTATCAAAAATAGTACATTCACCCTCATCAAATAACAACTTATAGTTCTTCTCTAACATTTGACCAAAACTTAATTTTTTTTTTTGGAGATGAGGTGTGTAATAGATATCACTTACTTGTTTCATGCCCTCTTTTTTTGGAACCTCCATGGCTCCAATGCCTTCAACCGCCAATGACTTATCGTCCCTCAAATTGATGCTTGATTTGTAAGAAGAATCCAGGGTAGCAAAGAGTTCTTCTTTGCCACTCATATGATTTGAACACCCAATGTCCAAGATCCAAGTATCATTCAGGTTCTAATCTGACTTGCCATATGAGAGAAAGATATTTGAGGTCCCTTCCTCTTCTCCAAAATTGCCATACTGACTGCTCTGGTTGTTGTTCCCTTGTGAAGATTTTTACCAGTAGTCACGAGCAAAGTGGCCAAGTTTGCCACAATTGTAGCAAACTTGCTTTGACTTGTCACTTCCTTTTCCTCGTCTTGGATGCTTCCCTCTGTTCTGTTGTCCACATCTATTCTGACCTGCACCTTTTTTTGAAGATCCTCCTCTATTAGGAATTCCACCTCGTGGACTATTCCTACCTCTACCTCTGTGTTGACATCTACCTTGCACTTTTCCTTCTTTTGGAGCGAAGGCTTTGTCATCACCTCCGTGGCTAGTGGAAGGAGATTCCTCCAATCTCTCTTCATGTGAAAGAAGAGAACCAATTAGTGCATCAAAGGAAAGTACAGTTAAATATTTTAACTCTTCAATGATTGCTACATGATTCCACTTAGGAAGAAGTGTTCACAACACTTTATTCACCATAACCTCTGGTTTAACTTCTTCACCTAGAGTGACCATTTTATCTACTATGGCTTTGAATCGCATGCAATAGTCTCCTACTTTCTCATTCTCTTGCATTTTGAGATTTTCAAAATGTATTTTCAGAGTTTGAAGCCTGACTTGCTTCACTTGATCACTTCCTTGAAAAATTTCCTTTAAAGCCTTCCAAGCATCTTGAGCTGTTATACAGGATGCTATTCTAGGAAATATGTTTTTATCTAAGGTTGCTTGTAAATGATATAGGGCAAAGAAATTGTTTTTCTGGGCTTCTTTCTTGGCTTTTCTATCAGCAAAACTTAAGGCAGACCAGTCAGTAGGACAAGGTTCTGTGTAACCCTCTTCAACTATTTCCCATAAACCTTTACCAATCAACATAGTTTTCATATTTATTGACCAGTATTCATAATAACTACCATGAAATTCAAGAATTCGGAGATTTGAATTTGAAGCCATTTCTACTACTTGAAAGCAAACTTTGATTTGACTAAAAATAGAAAGTACAAAGAAATTACAAGTTCAAATCAAATCTACATTTCTTAACTCTCTCACTGATTTCTTCTTCTTCTTCTTATGGATTGCCTAGTACTAGAGGCCCAAAATTATCTACAATGGAATCCTCGTCATCACTGATGACAACTATTTTAGGAGTTGCCATTGGCTCGACCTGTGCTGGCTTAGGCTCTATTGGCTCAGGCTCTGGAGAGTGTGGGGTATAACTTTCACTGGATTGTTGCTCCAACTCAGCTGGAGAGTAGCTATCACTAGCTTGATCTATAGGTGTGGCTTCAATTGTATCGGATTCCTCCACTCATTGTTCAAAAATATTGTCTTTTGAGTCAGCCTCATATCTAGAATCAGGCTTCCTCAAGTGGGTTATCACTGAATTTTGTAGCTGACTGAATACGACATGTAGTCCATCTCA
Organism: Wollemia nobilis; assembly: GCA_028583015.1. Classification (NCBI taxonomy): domain Eukaryota; kingdom Viridiplantae; phylum Streptophyta; class Pinopsida; order Araucariales; family Araucariaceae; genus Wollemia; species Wollemia nobilis. The sequence goes on from JAQPPZ010017213.1 coordinate 11,326,811, forward strand.
TCGAACGCATTCATCAAAAGATTTAGCAGTTTCTCTCCACAATAGAGAGCACAAAGCATGGTAACATCCGGTGGATCTGATCATCTACTCATTATCACAACATATGAACTGAGTTATAACATCAATTTTCAAGGTGCCAAAAAAAAATTTATCTCCGAAAAAGTATCTTTCCAATTCCACTTAAAAGGTTTTTCAAAAAAAAAAATATAAAGTCTTTAAGAAAAAAATTTAATAATTTTCTTTATATCCTTAATTATTTTTTAAATAAACTATATATTTAAAAATAATTAAAAATATAAAAAATGAACAATTATTAAATTAATTATAAAGCTTTTTAAAAAAAAAAATTAGAAAAACAATTTAAATTAAAAAACCTTTTCTTAAGCGGTTCGAACCCTCGACCGCTTCGTTCCAAGTAAGGCACTTGGGCCACTACACCACATAGCCACATATGGGACTAAAAATGCACGTGCTTCTCCTTAAACCTTGCAACACGACATGAAAAAAAAATTAAAAAACCTTTTATAGACTTGCTCTGGTGGGTTTTGAACCCTAGTTCTCCTTGCTGCTCGTGGGGAGCCTTTACCGTCACACCACGACGCCTGTCGAGTATGGAAGAAGACCTCCTTCTTCTTATACTATCGGCGGGCATCGAAAATTTAAAAAAATAAAAGAGTATTATCCCACATTCAGCAGGATAAGAATCCAAAATGGATTTTTAAGCCTCCACACGCACCTCCTATGTTGATTGCCTTTGGGCAATCACGTTCAGTATTTTGCCCTTTAGAACTTTGCCATATGCAACTAACCAATCAAATGCTACCACGTAGTGCTTCTCTTGCCTTTGCCATGTGTTCGCCCAATCATTGCCATGTCAGCACAACCTACTCATTCACCACGTCAACTGGTCTACTTTGCCAGCTCATCATCGCCAGTTGGTCACTTACCCAGTTACACAAGCTCACCGCTCTCAGCTGCTGCCACATATTATTTCTAGCTCACCTCGATTTACGTTCTTCACTGATGTGTGGACCTCCTGTCTACCTCGACGCTCATGGACCACATGCGATCTACTTAGTCTACCACCTCAAAATTTGAGCTGTCAGTCACTGCCACCTCGGACAGCTTCCTCAGACGTTGACTGCACTCGTATCTACTCGATATCTATGCCTTGGTTTTCATGCCCCTGGCCCTTCAAATCTGATACCAGTGTTAGCCAGAGCATAATTTGAGCAGAGAAAATAAAATAAAATAATTAAAAATAAATTTTCAACACGCAGCGCTTTATTCTCATTATATGTCATTTCAATAATGCATAACATTTATATAGGGAATGCGAGGGGTGAGGAGGAATAAGGGAATGAGGAAGAAGGGAAATTCTACGAGGAAATTTAGGGAAGAAGGAGAAATAAGGAGTGGAATAATAGGGAGGAAGGGGAGAGATTTTTATAATTTAAAAACTTGTCGACAATAGCAATTGTGCCAACAAATTTACATTGGATTCACACTAGATCTAAAAATTAAAATATTTTTGATCCCCTTAGACTGGAATCCTTTTTACACTTGCAAAAAAATCACAGGAAATGAAATCCTCATGCAATGGAACAATATCCTAGAGTATGGTGCACCAGTGGAACAGGAATAAGATGAACTTCTCAGGCTATGAAGTCCTCAAGTAGGAAAAAGGAAGTCTTTGAGAAACAACGCCCGAAATATATTTTTCATTTGAAAGCAACCATGAACCTATAAAATAGAACTTTTATATTCAAACAAATATTTTTGAACACAGTTTGGCCTATCTGATACCAAATCTATGGTTCCATTAGCCTACATATTATCACTCTTATATTTTCATTCTACCATTCTCTTGATTTTTTAACTCTTTCTTAAATTTTTTTTATTCATCATAGAGCCTAATTATAATTTCATCCTTTTTCTCCAATTTCCATTTGCTTAAAAATGCAACTTCAAATTCTTCCCTTATGTAAGATCATGGGTACGATCAATTTTTATATACCAAAAAAACACTTCTCCTCGCAAAGAACACCAAATCTTATATTTCCATATCCATTTAGGAAAATTTGAAGACTTAACTATTTTCCACCATTCCCTAGCATCACTATCATTCTCTCCAATGAATATTGGTCACTCTATGACCTCAACCCAAAATATATTTTTTCCAGAGTAACTAGGGTTTTAAATAACAAAAAAAACTCAAAATAAAATTTATGAAGTCTCATCTATTCCTTTATTTAAACAATTAAATCTCTTAAAAAAATTAAAACAGATCAATTGATAACTAACTTGCCTACCCGAATTGAGAGAGATAATATTTTTTCTCTTTAGATGAAATTTTCATGTAGCCAAAAATATAATTGGCAGCCTAACTTCAAATAACACGACTCCCTCAATACTAATCATAATATGCCAAATGACCAATTATTTTTGTAGTAATCAAACTGATCTACATGATGGTGCAATAATATTATGAAAAAAACTACTAAAAGAGATATATGTTTTTACAAAAAATATTGTGCAAACAAAAAACATCAATAACACAACTTCAAATATTCATAAATACCTCGATACTTATCAAAATTTAAAAAATGACCAGTCATTTTTATAGAACTCGAAAATATCTTTAAAATGGTGCAATATTTTTTTAAAAGTGACTACTAAAAAAATACATAGCTCCCACAAGATGAGACAATTTTCTAAAAAAAAAATCTAACTCTGCAATACATAAAAAACACAATCCTCACTTTTCTAGAACTGTCGTTCTGATACCACTTGTTGTGAACCTTAATTCTTATTAACAAAAACCATTCACCATTTATGCAAAAATATCAAATCCATCCGAAAATAATATTCTACAAACATAATCCACATGGTTTCTCCCTAAAATTCAAATTTTAAATATATTTGTTTCCCTCCAAATGGTCTTGTCTTGGCACCCATTGTACTTGAGGTTGATTTTACCCGCTTCATAGAGGTGAAATGAGCCCTGATCTATTTGGTTGGGTCACCATTATAGCCATGTGGATAGATCTAAGGATTCATTGCTACCATACCGAGTTCAATTCACATTTTAGATTTCCTTTGACTTGCCATGGTAGTGCATGAAGGTTTGGTCATTATGTTTTGTGCTCTTACCTATCTATTGATGTGACATTGTGGTTTTAATTGTGATTTGGAGAGGAAAGGGCACATGATCAAGTAATTCTCCTCATTGGTATAGGCCATCAAGGCCCTATACATCTATGTGATACCAAGGGCATTTTTCATGGTCGCATATCATGGCAACAAGACCAATAGGTTATTTTTGGAGACAAGTAGGAGTGGGTTCAATTCACTACTACCAAGGTTTTATTGTAGTGAATAGAGAGGAAGAGGGCATGTTCATGAAAATTTTCCTTCTATCCAAAGCATGGCAATGGAATGTTGGTTACTGTAGCTGAAAACACGACAGCAAACAATGCTAAAAACAAAATTCAAATAAATATATATTGCACAACAAATGAGATTTTTATTAAACGGGGAGAGGGTGCCTAAATTTTTTTTTGTTACAAAAGTGGATGTAAGAATCCCTTATGATACAATTATTACAAATATTTCTAGGGTTCTCCAAAACCCTAGCTACAACAAATGGTAGTGTCTTCAGTTGTTTTTCGCTCCCAACGGGGGTGAGTGGGCTTCTGCGTATCCAATTTCGGGCCACTCCAGCTTAATCAATTATCCAATGCTTATGTAGCACCTTCAAATCTGTACATAGTGACACAACAAATAATTTAGTAATAACTATGAGGGCTCCATAGTGTGATATCCTCTATAAGCAATAATAAACCCTAACTGATTTACTTCTAATGAAGTGAACAAAAATAAAATGCATGAAATAAAATCATAACAAATAATTATTTACCTTACTCCTTGTTGGTTTTCTTGGATTGGTTATAGATCTATGTCAATATGTGCCCTAGAGACACTCAAATATCTTGCTTATCGTTAGAATAGGGCTTTGAAATGCGGAAATGCTCTTAAGAAGAGCAGTAGGGTGCTCATGGAGAGCGATAGGGTACTAGGGACTATGGCGGAGAGCGACAAAGCACTTGTGAAGAGTGGTAAGGTGCTCGAGACTATGGCATAGAGTGGAAGGGTGCTCATGGAGAGTGGTAGGGCACTCAAGAGGTCATATTAGATCTACAGAAGAAGGTCTAATGATGATGAAGGATGTGACGATGGTGGCGGTGAGCGAAGGGATGGGGAATATGATTGATGGAGTGGGGCTAGGGTATAGATGTTGGATAGGACTTATGAGGTGCTTTAGAAACTCAAAAAATTAGGAAACTCAAAATATTAGGGGTTGAGCCATCAAAATAGCTCCTATTTATAATCCAAGTTAGGGCGTTCTAGGGTTTCAACAACACTAATCATGTGGCTAAGATTAAAGCACATCTAAGGTAGATATTATATTTAAGACGTGGCATGGATTGATGTGAATGGACGGACAGGATTAAATAACATCAGATGGCTGGGATTGATTTATTTATATAAATATATATTTATTAAATATATATAGAATATAATATAAAAAATATTATTATTTAAATATAACATATTAAATATATATAAATAATAGGTGAAAATGGTGGGAAAGCTAGGATGGAGGGAAAATGACTATGTTTTGGTGGTGGAAATGGTGGAAAAGCATGGATGGATGGCAAATGGCTAGATTTTAGTGTCTATAGATACCATTTTTTGTATCATATTGCGTGAAACATAATATGGTGAAAAATACGAGACACCTAATTGAACTAGGCACAAAAGTAGCTTATCTCTCTTGTTGTAATGTGGAACATGAGCTTGAAGATAAAATAATAAAATAATTTATTTTTGCGTAGCTTACCCCCTCAATTGGCGAGTTACTTTGCAGATGAATCTCATGAGCTAATTGAAAAATATGTGCAAATAGATTGTGGATGATATGAATGATGTAAAATGTCATATCGTTTTTGCCCCAATGGTGGGAAGGGGAATATTGAAATATGTAATATGATGCATTTTTTTATGCCCCAACAGATGAACGGATTCTTCCAAGTGTAGATGCCTTGATCATGTAAGATGTATCCCATTATGGGAAAGTCAAAACCAAATGTGGTTATCCCAAATTTTTTGGTGATTCGATGCTTTTGAAATATTTTTGCCTTATAGCATCATTGATATGCAAAAATGAAGATGCAAATAAAAAGAGTCAACCTTGGATGGCCTTCTAGTGATTGTTTGAATAATTTCCACAATTGGAACCAATCACCCTAGCTAGTACCTATCTTTGTGATGACTGTCAAGGAGATGTGAAAATGATGAAATGTCATTTTTTTGTCCATGTTTCAAGCCCTGCGGACTAGGCAATCAATGACAACATTTGTGCAAATTGCTCTTGGCAAGGTTTCACTTCAAAATGTGAAGTATCAAATATTATTGTGATATCAAACAAGGAGATAAGTGATGATGATCATGGACAAGTGTCCATATGGTGGGCTATTCATCTTACCGAATTGCATGGATGCAAATCACTACAATCACCAAGTATATAGAATAAACCACTATATACAAGATTCACTCAAAATATGGCACATGTGGAAAGAAATGGATGATGAGGTATGATGTTGAAATTTGATATTTCGAGGAAGAAATACGATGATTTGTGAAAAATAGAACTGATTGGTGAAAACAAATTAATTTATTGGGCCAAATCAACTCAAATTTTTACAAAAATTGGTGGGATGATGAGAATTATGATGTAGGTGATGAAGATGGTTATTTTGTGAAAATTTGGACCAGTTTGATATGTTTTGTAATTGGAATTGTGCTTTTTATGACTGGTGGTTGTAAATGAAAATTATGCATCCAAACTGATTTCTATTTTCACAAAACCTAATTTTATGATGGAATTGATGTGTGGGTGAAATTTGGTGGAGGTAAGCTATTGTTTTGATCAACTTTACCTTTTGTGGATTTATGTCGCAAACACCCGCTTGCATTTCAGTGATGCAGAAAACGTCCAGATGTGCTTCAAGGTGCCTAGAAAAGCCATGCATGCTTGCACATGCTGGACAGCACCCAGGCATGCTTGATCTTGTCTAAAATGTTGCACGATGCTTCCATGCACCTGCAAAATCTATAAATAGCTTGCAGGTTGGAAAATGTAACTCATTTGTGCGTTTGCAAGTTTGAGAAGCTATGTTCTAATAAGTGGAGTGGAGTGAGGAGTGAAGTGAGGTAGTGGTAATTTGACATGGAAGATATGATGGTGGAGGGAACAAGTGTTGCGTATGGAGTGAAGGCAAGGTTTGCCAAGGTAATCCCTTTGAAATATTTTTGTGTTATACAAAATTTTGTTGCTTTTGTTGTTTGTTTTTATTAATGAATTGTGTTACTTGCTTGTAGTTACAGATTTTGGAGCCCCGACATCAATTTTCTCCCATTGTTCGAGGAGGAAATTGTTTTCAGATGTAGACTGGGGTGTAGACTGGGTGTGGTGTGATGGGAATAGAGGGAGTAGCCCGACTGGATGTGGTTAGGGAGGATGAGGGGTATCTCTCATCTTTTGCTGAGAGATGGGATGCAGATAGGAGGACCTTCCAACTGTCGACATAGGAGGCAACCATTACCTTTGAGGATGTGTATCGCATTCTCAAGGTGTCAATGGAGGGGGTGAATGTGGAGATGGGCTATGATAAGAAATACCATATGAGCAGGATATTTGAGGACATATAGGAGGAGGTGAATGTGGAGAGTGGAGGGATTCCCTAATTGACCATGTATGTGGACAAGGAGTTGGATTCCTTCTTGGCCTTGGTGATATTCGTGTTGGTGAACATCGTGGTTCCCAACAGTACTGGTTGTAGGATCCCATGGAACCTATTGGGATTGGTGAGTGATTTTCTTACCATGCCACAACCATATGCATAGGTACCTGCTTTGTTGTTGCAGGTGGACCGAGAGCTGTATGAGGTAACTCAGAGGAAGAGAAAGGGCTTAGGGTGCAATTTTATTTTTTAGTTTTGGGGATGGGAGCACTTCAAAGTAGCATGATCAAAGGGCCTACCCTATGAATAATGGGATGGGATGCAACCCTATGCTAGCATATGGGCAGTGGTGGAGGACATACAACCAAGTCATCCAATGTGATCGAGCCAGTGGTACCTAGATATATGGGTGTGACTAACATCTACCCAAGTGATGTGGAGGCCTTGGAGAGGTACCAAATGGAGTAGGGATAGGGAGCAGTTGTGATAGGTGAGGAAACCAAGGTGGATATTTGGGAGGCAACATAGTGAGATGGAATACTTCTATTTCTCATAGGTGTTGTGGCAATTTGGCTTGCCATAGGGAGTACCAGAGGAGTCAGTGATTTATAGGAGGTACCAAGAGGAAGTGGGTCTCCCATGTGCGAAGCCATGGAGGGTGGAGGTTGATGATGATGAGGAGTTGGAGGTCCCTAATGTGGACAACATGAGGATGACCCCAAAGTATGTAGCATGGTTTGGTACCCAACCAGTATGGGTACCTAAGGTGGTAGCCAATGGTGAGGATGATGTTGAGTAGTTTGATGGAAATTTGAAGTGATCGAGACCCCTCTGAGCTAATAGTCAAAGGAATAATTTTAGGGGTGTGAGGTAGTAGATTCCTATGGTTAACCAATGGGGGGATGATATGGGGAAGATATCAGAGGTTGCAAGGCTGAAAGCAAATATGGAGCAGTTGTGAGTGGAGCGGAAGGCTTTGGTGCAGTATCATGATGAGATTGTAGCATAAATATGGGTGGATATTAGTATGCGGGATGTGACAATAGCTCAGATGCAGGAAGAGTGAGTAGCATGAGGATCTGGTGAGGATGATCAAGAGACGATCATGAGACTCTAAGAAGAGCTTCTAGGTAAGGAACATCGACATAGGTTGGACTTAAGATGACTTCGAGTAAGCGAGGCATATGTGCACTCCTTGGAGGATTTACATATGGAAAACCATATCACATTTACAGATCCTCCATATTTCTCTATGATGTAGTCGGCTAGGCCAGTTGAGTCTAGGTAGATTTCTAGGTCTAGGGCTCCAATAGGTCATAAGGGTCCACTTATAGGCATTAGCTACTGCTGAGATGCACTTTTTGTATATGAACCTTGGTGCTTTATGATACGTAGCCTTTGGGCATTTAGTGTACATTTGATATATATATATATATATATATATATATATATATATATACATGCTTTTTACCTTTTGTGTTATATGTTAATGCTTTTGTGTAATGCATGTTTATGTTTATGAGTAATTTATATGATATGTTATAGATGATTAATGCAAGATGGCATGTATGGATGCTCATTTATAGTTTATATCTTTACTTGACCCTTTTCTAGCATTGTTAGTTAAATTAAAGGCACCAAATTTGGTGGCATATGGGATGCATGGCTTGGATGGTGACAAGGAAGAATATATGGATGTTGATATGGAAGAAGATATGGATGTTGATATGGAATAAGATATGGATATTGATATGGAAAAATATATGTTTTACAGAGACTCAAACATCCTAGTGGTATTAAACAAACTCATAAAAACTGTCTAATCCTTCTAAGACCAAATGTGTGTGCAGTAAATTCATTTATCAAATCAAGAGTATGGTAATGATCCAAGACAATCAAGAACCAGTGTGTGTACAAGTAATTTTATTAACTCATCTTGAGTAAATTGGGTAAACCTGTTATGGATAAGACCAAGAATATAGCTTGTTCGTATGAGCAGTCAGAGGTCTCCATGAGCATACTCCACTGCCATTCGAGCATCTATATCTCCGATGGAGGTTAACTCCATATTCCATGAATTTTATTTTTGATCTCTTAAGTTTTGGGTATGACTACCTAACCGTCTAACTAAAAATTTAGTACAATCCTTACAACCCAATTGATCAATGGTGTGTGATGTAAAAGATTTAGAGTTTTTGTTAGAGATTTTTCCCATTATTTATTTTATTTTTGAAATTGTGGTAGTGGTGAAAACTGTTATTTTTATGGACTATGTTGCATTATGGGACTAGAAAGGATGACCCTTTTCACTTCGAGATTCATACCAAGTATGGTGTTATCCCTTTTTGACACGATGTTTTTAAGGTATGAAAATTGTGTTTGGTTCAATAATATTTTGGAGTCAATTCCCAAAATCAATATATTATTAATTTATATGTGCAATGGTCCTAAAAAGAACTTGATATGTATTTTGGAGGTTGCTTAAAACACTAGGAGTGGTTTATTGACCGAAAACACCTAGTACTTGTGAATGTAGCTTGTACTAATGGCAATTTGACTTAGTGGAATTGTGTGGATGACATTGTGAAGGTACCCCTGATTAAGGCAACATGAATTTTTTTGGACCAATTAAGACCTTGAACTTAATAAATGATCCCTATATGAAATGTGGGATGTGAATGTGAATGTAATGTATGACATGCAATTTTGTACAATGTAATGTGAAATGTTGGCGGATGCAATGTTTGTTGAAGTGTGGATGCAATTGAAATGCAATGTTATGAATGAAGTGTATGTAAATATTTTTATATATTAGCCATGTATATATACATATACAAATCATGCATAGAAGAGGACCCCCACACAAGGAAGAGCTAAGACTTATCTCAAAAATCAATACAAATGTGTATCATCCCATTAAGCTTACGAATGGGTACCAGGCTTGAGAGCCAGTCGGGATAGTCTATGATGTCATCTAATTATTCTGGATTATCCTCATCTATTTTTTCTTGGAAAACCTTTGGATCCAAAGGTGAGGGTGAAGGTGAAGGTGGAGAGAATGGAGGAATGTAATTGGTGAAAGCCTTTAACAATTCCTCAAACAAGATAAATTTGACAAAGGATGGAGGTGAGAAAATTTGATTCATATTAATGAGGCTTATGTCAATTGGAATTGGCTTAGCTAGATCATATGGATTATGGATTGGGGTGAATAAATCAATAGGATTCATGTTGTGTTATGGGTAAGGTGAACAAGGTTGGATGAAATCTAGGAATCGATGCTAGGAGCTTGGTTAACCTAAACAACAACAAGCAACATAAAATGCATTTTACTAAATGATATATACATATGCAATGTAAAGAAATCAAATATTTTTTATTTTTTATTGATTTTTTTTTGTAGTGGTGAAAACCACTATTTTTGTGTTATATACATATGTTACAAATTTGGCTTATGGAATGGCTTAATGGAATGGAGGTGGAGGTTCACCGGTAGGGGCGGCTCACTCTTGTGAAAGAAGCAAGCGAAAGATGGGCTCGTGGATGGGGAAAATGTTGATATAAAACTCATCTTGTTCAGAAGGGGAATTATGGGCTTCAATTCTTCTTTAGATTCATCTGAAATTATTGATATAATATCAAATTCTTCATTTATATCATTGTCAGAATTATCAGGATGGATGGTGTCTTCTCATGAATTGAGATTAAGCCTTTGGAAGGCTTGTTCAAAAGAAGAGGTTGTAGGGAGTGGGTGATAACCTAGGCCTAAATGATCATACATTTCTTGATATGGAACATCAATAGGTTGATGAACTCCTTGTTCATGCAATCCTAGGCCACAACCTTGCAAATTGATAATGTGGAAATATCGAGATGGAAATCTCATCATGTTTAGAATGTTGAAAATTTTTGGTTCTTTGAGTTCTTCTATGGGAGCTGGACTTGACGAAGATTCAATCCCCCCATATACAAAATTTATGTTATTTGGAACTGAACCCATGTTATAGACTGCTCCTATTGCTAAAGGTGGGTCACGTGGGCAACCTAAATCCTTAGCACTAGGGATGGTGAGGGGTGTGATGGTGATGTCATCGACCACGTATTCACCAATACTAGGATTGGTGAGATGGACCTTGACTTGCAATGAAATGGAAGGATTATGGTCAGGTGATGGATCAAGGAATGGTGAAGATGAAGGTATCTCACAATTTGTTAATTTGACTTGTGAAATAATTTTTGACGGCAATGGATTGGCTTGGGAATATTTTTGAATGGATGATGATGTGGACTGATTGTGATTACATGTGCATGTAGTCAATGATGATGATGATGGGGTTATGGAATCTGGATGAGGGTTGATGATAGGGAACTCTTCAGGAATGGGATCCTTTGATGAAGAGATTGGTGGAGTGGTGGATGGATTGGATGATGGAAAAATAAAAAGGTGAGTGGAAGGGGGCATTGACTCATATGGATTTGAGAAAAATTGCAATACTTAAATGGTTCGACATTTGTTGGTATGCAATGTACTTGTCCCTCATGAACGTATTTAAAATATTGATGTATTATTGAAGGGATGCATCTCATTTTCCTCATTCAAGGTCATCCAAGGAGTACATTGTATGCCATGGATTCTTCCAAGATGTGGAACATTGTGTGTAATTTTTTAACCCCTACTTTGATGGGCAAAACAATAGTGCCAACTATGGAACATAAAGCATCATTAAATGCTTTGAGGGTGAAGGATGACTTGGTAATGTGATATGAGGGAAGGTTCAAATGATGGAGAGTGGATGTGGTGTTGATTTTGATAGAGGAACCGGTATCAATTAGGACTCTTTTAAAAGGCTTCTTGTCAATTAGCGTCATGATATGCAATGGAGGGTCTACTAATTCCGATGATATTGGCTTAATCTCAAAGTCATAGAATGTTATGGAAGACTCCATGCATTTTTGAATGCTCCCCAAAAATTTGTTTAAGGCAATAGAATCTTGTGATTGCAATTCGATGGATTTTAGAATGTCCATTAATGGATCACGATGTGGGGGATATTGTTGTATTAGCTCATAAATTGACAATCTAGCATAAGCCTTTTTCAAACTTGTAGTTATCTAGCTACTCAAGGAGATGACTCATTGAGGTGGATTATTGATGGGTGGATTTGGTGGATTCAATTGGATTTGGACATGGATAGGTGACAAAGGATTAGGGCAAGGTTATGCATAGCGGCTATTTTTAGCCAATTGGCTAAAATTAGGATTTTTGAAATTTGGAATTGGTTAATATTTGAGACCCTTAACCAAGGTCCTATAGCCAAAAATTTATGGGTGCAATGTTTTTGGGGGGTTCAATTTGCCCCAATTTTATAATAATTTGACCATTTTAAGTTTAAATTTCCAACATTACCCCTAATAATAGTTAAACTTCTACATGTGTTTCGACACTATTCACCTATATTTTGAAACTGATTCGCCAAATTTTTATGAATACATTTTCGAGCTGACACCTTATGCATAACCCTGGATTAGGGACAACTTTGATGGGTGATGATGTAGAAGATTATGACACACTGGCTTGAGGTGATTGCCTTTGTTGGTTATTCCTTTGACCTCTAGTGACCACATGAATGGCCCCCATAAACCCTTGGTATTGTTGTACATGATTAACTTGGTTAGGATTTTTAGTGTTAGTTCCCCCTACATTTGGTTGCACCTCCTCATGATGAGAAAGTGCTGTTTGAAATATACCAAGGTCTTGATTTTGTTTAGTGAGGGTACTATTAAGTTTGATTACCCCCAAGTCAATGAGGTCTTGGACTACATTTTTAAACACATGGTAATTGTTGATGTCATACCCATTTTGCCTATGATAAGGACAAGATAGGTGTTCCCAATAATTTTCACCACATATGGTGGGATCATCCGGTCTAATGTAGAGCAAGGACAATTTATTTGTATCATACAAAATTTTAAAAAGGGAGGCATATGACTCGGATAATGGAGTGTATTGGTTATTTTGTCGGACAGACTATCGTCAAGGATGATTTTCTATAGTTGGCACTGTTTTCTAAATTGTTGGGGCTTGTGTTGTAAAGGGGACCACATGATATGAAATTTGTTGCAGTGTTTGTTGCACAGGTTATTGTTGAGCCATTACTGGCTGACTCATGACCACTTGATTGGATTGGGTGACTGGAGTATCCTGTGTTGATTTTTGTTGGCCTGAATAGTTGATTTTGTATTGGCTCTTATTCTACCATTCTTTCTTCTTAGGCTTTAATATACCTTCTTGTATTTTGATATCCTCAATTACAATAGCTTTATATCCTCAATTACAATAGCTTCTTCAAATTATTGATAAGTTTATAGTTGGAGCATCCAAGAGATAGGTTTTAAACAACTCTTGGTGAATAGCTTAATTACCTCATCCATTGATAAGGTGAATGGCAATTTAGTGATGATAATCCTCCAATGATTTTTGAAATCATAGATAGATTCATCATCATACTACCTTAAGGCATAGACATCAGATAATAAGATCTTATTTTTAAAATTTAGGATGAACGATCAAAGAATGATCAATCAATTGCTCAAAAGTATAAATACTATGGCTTGGCAATTGATTATACCATTCTATGGCATCCCTTCCCAATGTTTGAGGAAAATTTCAAAGCATGAGAGCATTATTGTCTTGAATTCTAAATCATGCATGAACAAAGGTGCTCACATGTTCTTTGGGATCCTCAGTTCCCTTAAATTTTTCAAACTTGGGTATTATAAAGTCTTTCAGATAGGGTGATGATGGTATCGAAGGATGAATTGGTTGATTGATAAATTGGTGTAATTTTGGTTTCTGGTTTGAAAAACCAGGAGTAAATTGCATCAATTGATCTACTTGTTTCTACATGGCCTTAATTCAAGGGTCTTCCTCAAGAATGTGAAAACCCTGAATTACCTAATGATTTTGTGGTGGAGTGGAGAAATGTTGTGGAGATTGGTATTGATGACTAGGTGAATTAGATGGAATTTTATGAATGGGATATTATTGATGAAAATATGAGGAATTATGGAATGAGGTTTATGGATGAGAGTTATGGCTAGGTTATCCAATGGGAATAGGATGGGTAATGGTATGGCTTGATGGGGAATATAGATAGAAATAATAGAAGATTGTGGTTCCCATGATAGACCCTGGTTGACAAGGACAGTCTGAGTAGAGTTATGTAAGGGCTTAGGTTTTGCATGTACTTGCTTTTGAGTATTTTGACAATGTCTAAGCAATTTTTTTAGGTGCTCCCATGCCTCACTAATCTCTCTATCAGAGGCTTAGGGTATGGAGGTAGATGGTATGGAATATGTGGCTTGAACACAAGTTACACTAAGTATGGCAACTTATGAGGCTAGAATTTGTGAAGCAGCATTGACTTGTGCCTCATACAAGGGGTTGGTGTAAGTGGAGGTATATGAGGTACTAGGAGCATATGAATTTTGGGGAATAGACACATGGGATGAAGGTGCAACTGATACCTCAAAAAGAGGGTTAGTAAACACCTAGGTAAAGGTGGATGGGGGCTGGGAATAAACAAGTTCTTACTATAAAGTAGAATCCTATCTGGGTGAATTGGGGATAGAATTTAAGATATAATTAGAAGACTTCATGAAGGCTTCTACTCTTGCCATGTCTATATGGGTAATGTGGTTATCAATGGTAGGGGAGGTTGAATCCTATTGGAGCATGGTCATATGATAGGTTGTGGATTGTAAGGAATGTGAGGGACTTGCACATAAATCCACCTATGTCACATTCAGGGAATCTACCATAGAAGTGGTGGGGAAGGTGGATGAAGGTTCCATTAAGTTATCTTGACTTATAGCTTTATTTTGATTTCTATTTAATACCATAAGAAAAATAAATCAAGATACAAATTAAAACACCGAATATAACACAAAACTAAAATATTTTAAGAGCAAAAAGGAAACAAACAACCAATTCTAAGTTTCAACCAATGTGGCTTACCTTATTCATTGATTATATCCTTTTTAATGTGTATTCATTTTATGTGTTAGTCTTGTGTGTTTTGATGTTCGGATCTTGCTTAATGAAACAAAAGTAAAAACTATGGTGAGGATAGGGCAACAAGATTCTTGTTGGTGATGAAATCCAACAAGTTTGTTCGGGTATCCTATGGTTTCTATGTACAAATATTGGTGGGTGGAGATGAATGCCACCGTCACCAAATATCAAGCAATGGTTGGTGATGAAATCCAACCACTACTATTTTGAGTGAAACGTATTGTTTGTGAATTCCTTTTAAAGTTTCTATTTATTAATGTGTACAAAAAATGTTAAAACACTAATTTCATAGATCTAAGTCAGAAGCCAACAAGAGAATGCCAATTTTTCTAAAGAGTGTGAAGTACACCACTTAAGACCCCCTGTCTACATAAAAATTGGAGGTTTTGTCCATCCCTCTGCCTGGAATCACCCAATTGGTAGGAATAATCTTGGCACCCTAATGATGTTCCTACTTAGATAAAAAAAACGTGTTTCTAACCCTAAAATACAATACTATGTTATGCAGTTTCTTGGTTCAGATGCAAATAAAATGAAGTATTTTATATTTGTGAATACATTAAAAAGAGAAACCCTAACTGGAATATTTGAATGGATGCAAACCTAAAAATTCAAGCTAGAATAAATTATTTTCTATATTACTTAATGATTGTTCATTTTATTCTTAGAATCTAAAAAATACAATAAAGAACCCAAAATACGTAAAATGAAAGACTAGGGTTTTAGATAGTAGACTTACTGGACAACCTATTTATTTTCTCAAAATCACCATAAAACATAGTTTGGCACTTCTAGAACATAGTTGAGCATTTTTTGAATGTAGCCACATGTTTCTGGATTATCCCCGAGTGCCGCAGAGTGTTCGCACACTTCTTGCAACATTCTACAAACTTTCAGAAACCCTAGATCTTACCAAAGATGTGTGATTCGTGCTTATGAAAATCTACAAAATAGGACAATAGACAAAAAGTTATAATTCTAGATAAATCAAAAAATAAAACCCTTAGGGAATCCCACCATGATCGCAATTTGTAGAGCTAAAAATATGATACCAAAAAATGCTAAAAATAGAATTCAAATAACCATATATTGCACAACAAATGAGATTTATATTAAATAGGGGGAGCCTAAAAACTTTGTTGTTACAATAGTGGATGTAAGAATCCCTTGTGATACAATTATTAAAAATATTTCTAGGGTTATCTAAAACCCTAGCTACAATAAATGGTGGTGTCTTCAGTTGTGTTTCACTCCCAACAGGGGTGAGTGGGCTTCTACGTATCCAATGCCGAGCCACTCTAGTTTAATCAGTTGTTCAATACTTATGTAGCACCTTCAAATCTATACATAGTGACACAAAAAATAAGTTAGTAATACCTATGAGGGCTCCACAATGTGAGACCCTATATAATAAATAATAAACCCTAACTGAGTTACTGCTAATAAAGTGAACAAAAATGAAAATGCATGAAATGAAATGATAACAAATAATGATTTACCTTGCTCCTTGTTGGTTGTCTTAGATTGGTTGCAGGTCGATGTCGAATATGTGCCCTAGCAACACCCAAATATCTCACTTTTCATCATAATAGGACTCTGAAACGTGGTAGGGATTTCAAGAAGAGCAGCAGGGTGCTCACAGAGAGCAGTAGGGCACTCAGGACTATGACAAAGAGTAGTAGGGTACTTGCAAAGAGTGGTAGGTCACTCGAGATTATGGCATAGAGTGGTAGGGTGCTCATGGAGAACAAAAAGGAGCTTGGGAGGTCAAATAAGATCTACAAAAGTAGTTATTATGATGACGGAGTATGCAACGATGGTGACAATGAGCGAAGGGATAGGGAATATGATGGATGGAGTGGGGCTAGGGTATAGATGCTAGATAGGACTTCTAAGATACTTCAAAAACTTAGGAAATTAGGGAACTCAAAAACTTAGGGGTTGAGCCATCAAAATGGCTCCTATTTATAATCCAACTTAGGGCATGCTAGGGTTTCAACAACACTAATCATGTGGCTGAGATTAAAGCACATCTAAGGGTAGATATTACATTTAAGGTGTGGCATGGATTGATTTGTTTATATAAATAAATATATATTAAATATATGTAAAATATAATATATAAAATATTATTATTTAAATATATATATATATATATAATAAATATATATATATATATATAAATAATAGGTAAAAATGGTTGGAAAGCTAGGATGGAAGGCAAATGGTTAGATTTTGGTGTCTATAGTTACAACATTATGTTTATAATGATATAACCCTCAAATTGAATCCCTCTAACACATAGTTTAGATTTTTGGTTTATATTGAGGATATTGCCTACATGGTGATTGATGTGGCCTACCTTAGTGCCATTTATTTCCTATTTTTACTATTAAAACTAATATTAACTAATTTTTTGAAGCAAGTGTAATTATCTATGCATATTAGAGGAGATAATATGGACAAAGGTGATTGGATTGTTCGATAAAATCAAAGTTTTCCAAGTAGCAGGTCAAGAATGGTGCTTGTTTCCCTATGGTTAGAATGTTTAATTTTTTATTTTTTGGGGTCCATCAGGTCAAATATTTTGGAGACAAAAACTTTCACATGAAAAATTAGTGGTTCTTGATGATAAATATCAACAAAAAAGATAGAATAGGTTCTAGGTTTGTTTTCCTTGTTGACTGAACTATTTTTCCATATCAAATAAGATAATGACTCTATCAAGGTATAGTAAAATTTGCATGAAATTTTTGGAAAGGTTAATAATACTAAAGTAAGCCATTTGGAATTATAATTTTATTCTATTAAGCTAGCTTAGTTTTATAATATTGGGGACTATATTGTAAGATTCAATGATTTGAGGGTAAATATTACATCTTCTAGAGGCAAAAAGAAAGATGATGTAGAATGCATTAAGATTGTCCTTGCTAATATCTCCCCCTCCTTTTAGATATTGAACCTAATAGTTCATATTATTTCTATGTTCTTGGAATCCCAAAATACTCTTACTCTTGATCAAAAAAAATTCTCTTCTAGTTCACTTTTAGGTTGCAATGTGAAAGTATGGTGGTGGAACTCCTTACTTATAGGCTCAAGTAAATGAATTGCAATCTAAGATGGCTAAGACCCAAGGTACCATTGGCAAGAATAAGTATTTAAATCAAATTAAGACCACATGTAGATACTATAAAAGTGAGGAACATCATATAAGGAATTTATTGATGAAGATGCATAATATTGAAGCTAATTTTTTGAAGCATGGTGGATATATTTTAGATGATGAGGGATATTGGAATGGATTTGCCTCCACTATAGAGGCCCACCATATCATCCATAATGGGGAAAGATATTATTATCACTAATGTCTTCTCTCCTTGGCCCTTTATTTTAGATTATTGGGGGCTATTGAATTTGTAATCTAATTTGTGGCTAAGGGTTGGCATCATGCCATGTATTGGATAGGCTTAATGTTATTCAATTGTGCAATGTATTTATTACTTTATAATATTTTATCATGTAATCCCAATGGGCCATGGTTAACCTTGTTATTGTTAAACCTTATTTAATATTTTTAATTAACCTAAATTCCACTTATTATGTCAACTTAGGTTAAGCTTTATGATGTAAGTATTGCTATAAATACCTCATTTACAGTCCTCATTTATAATTGGAGTGTTATTGAATATCACCAATGGATAGTGATTATTTATGGTGCCTATGGATACCCCAATATTTTCATTATTTCCTTCCTTTATATATAATATTTAAGTGAATGTTTTCTTTCATTCATTTCTGAAAAATATTATGAATTCAAAAATATCCTAGTAGACAATGCAATTTAATTTCATCTTTGAAATGGATCACAATTGGGAAAATCATATGACCCTCCTCAATTTGATAAGTTTTTTTGAACATGTGGCCTTCAAAATTATTCAACATATTTCTTCAATAATACGATTGCATCATGCTCAAAAAATGCTTTTCAATGAGTATAAATATAACTATCTTTCTAAGAATGGAAGTGCTTCAAATTATTAGAAATGTAATGTCTCATATGTAAAAAAGTATGCAGAGTTTAAAATAAATTTCCTTCCAAATAATATTCCAATCAATGGTTAGAATATGAACATTTAAAAAATAAAATATTTGTTCAATATGCATGTTAGATGATTTCTTTACTCTAAAAAAGACTAAAAGATTTTAATATTCTAGCTCAGGTTCCCACTTGCATGTGAAATTGACCCTTGAGTGTTAGGGTTATGGTTGGTAGAATATTTTCCACATTTTATACAATATCTACTTCTAATGAGGTTGCCCCCTCGAAGAGGCAAAAAAATTAGTATTGTGTTTATATTTTATCCAATAAAACTACTATATTTTCTATTTGTATTGCAATATTACTACTTTTATTGTTGTTAATTTTATTATTTATTGCAATATTTGTGTGGATGTGCTTATTTTAATGAGAATGTTCCTAATAAGTGGTATCATAGCATTTTCTATGATTTCACTTTACTACCGCTACAATAGTTTTTGTTCCACCAATCCATTTCTATTAGGTATAATTTCCCTTCCTTTTGTTTACAAAATACCTAGAGTAAAAATAGAGTCAATTTTTGTTTTGTTTTAGTTAATAGTTTAGAAACCTTATGCCAAGGGTTTTAAAATATCGTAAAGTAGCTATCATTATTAGCTAATCTAGATTTCTCATAAAGCATCTATTGAAGTGAGACTCCAAAACCCAAGTCATAGACAACACATGTATATGGACTTGATCTCCCACATACCCTTGGGTATATAAGGAGATCCCCCTAGTTTTAGGAGAGACATTTATCTCTAGGAAGCTTTTGGCCATATATCTATCTGTACTGCACCAAGCATAATACTTAAAAATATTACTCTCTCTAGTACTTCTTGGAGGAGTGAGTAGGCACTCCAAAATAACAAAGGTGGGTATTTAAATTTTTGGGGTATGATTATGAAATTAGTTATAAAAATGAATGGATAATACAATGGTTGATGCACTTTCACACCAATATAAATATAAAAGCATGTTATATGCAATATTAACACCACTTCCTTAGTGGAAAAATTAGCTCAAGGAAGAGATGGCTATGAACCCTAGTTTAAAATATATGATTTAATAACTCTAAGATGATCCTAAATCATGCCCAGGATATGTATGGGATGGAAAAAATTTGAGGTATCATGATCATCTGGTCATTCCAAAAACATTGCACATGCATAAACTCATATTGTAAGAAATGCATGTGTCATATACTATAGGAAATTCAAGGTTTCTTAAAACATATGAAAGGGACAAACACAGTTTCTTTTAGAAGGGAATAAAAAAGGACATTTATGTTAAAATTGAACATGACATTGATATTATTTTTTAGAAAAACCTTGAATGGATCTCATTTTATGGGTTCTACCTATAATGGCTTCTTTCCTTCTCATGTCAGCACTAAAATTATTTCTTCTTCTTGCACCATTATATTCTACTCTTCTTCCCACAACATGTATAACAACCCATATTACCAACCAAACCTAAAATAGAAAAAAAAAATTCATATCTAACATGTTAAGTTACAACCAAGTATGCTTGAATCAACATCATGTAGGGTAGTAAGTAACCGAGAGGATTACGACATGGTCAATGTCAAATCTCATGATAGGAGTGACCAACTCCTATCTAACCTTACATCCCATCATTATATGTATGATACCTTGGTTTAATTGTTTCTACTTCTTCTTTTATTAGGAGTTTTAGTTACTTAGTCAAATAAATGTCATTTCAATCGTACTTTCTAATTCTATTATTGGTAGTGGAATAGCATGCATGTATTACAAAGTTTACTTTATTCACATCAAGACTTTCACTCGATTTAAAGTATAAATCATGTACCCTATAATAGAACAGTCATTCATTGGAAAACACAAAGGCTTCAAATATTATAATCACTATAATAATCATAATCTATTATCATCCATAGAACATTGCTTTTTACCAAAATATTACATCATATAACATTCTAATAATCACTCTACAAGAATGTAAATACAACATTCCATTGGAAAGCAAATAACATTTACTTCTTTCATATTATTCAATATCCATGATCTATCTAGAGAACATCATACTAGAGAGTAAATACAATATTCATGCATAAAAACATTTGCAAACCATAAAATAGAAGTACACAACATATACCCAGGGAACCCTCACAGGGAATAAACCTATCCTTCAAAATATGTTTCTCCTCTCATTTCATAAACTTAGATTGACATAAATACAAGTATAGAAAGGCATCCTGCCGATCCTTTCCTAAATAAATATGTAATTAAAGGAACCAACTTGTTCCTTGTTTAAATTATGATGCAAATAAGGAAATGCCACATTTCCTTTCTCTAAGCCATCAATGCAATAAATAAGAATCTCAAAAATTCTTATATCTACATGTTTATGAATGATCATCAATTACATATTAAGGAGAAATTTCATCAATTACCAAGAGGGAACCCCATAATTCCCTCAAGAATGAAACCCACGTTCATTCTCCAACCTAGATACCATTATTCCATTAAATCAATAGGATCCAGTAATTATCTAAGGTTTTTCATAACATATGGAGAGATCCCATACTCTCTCCAAGATTAGATCCCATACCTAATCTTCCCACATTCATTCACATTTCACTACTTAGACAATTTCCATATTATAGTTCTCATAATCCATCAACAGGCTCATCTTATGATCCTGGAAGCTTGGTCATTAATTTGTTTCATGATCGATCCATATGGTTATACTAGAATCCCTACAAATTTTTGCCTTTTAATCTATTAACAAAGATTACATATTTCTATCTTGTAATCTATCAAACAAGGTTACCTCATAATAAAACATAAATTATCTTGTAATCTATCACACAAGATCACACCGTTAAATACAAACCAACCTGGTAATCTACCACATAAGATTATGAAACCAATTTGAAATATGTCATACAAGATTACACTTTTAGTCACAAATAAATATTGTAATTTGTCACACAATTAGACCTTTGAACTCAAATCAACCTTGTAATGTATCACATAAGATTACATCTTTAAACTCACTTTGACCTTGTAATCTGTCACACAAGATTACATATTTAAAATTAAATTAACTTTTGTAATTGATCGCACAAGATTACATATTTAAACTTTAATTAACCTTGTAATATATCGAATAAGATTACATGTTTAAACTCAAATTGACCTTGTAATATATCACACAATATTACATATTTAAACCTAAATTAAATTTTGTAAACTATCGTACAAGATTACATCTTTAAACTTAAATTAACTTTGTAATCTATCATACAAGATTACATCTTTAAACCCAAATTGACCTTGTAATCTATCACACAATATTACATATTTAAACTTAAATTAACTTTTGTAATCTATTGCACAAGGTTACATCTTTAAATTTAAATTTACTTGTAATCTATCACACAAGATTACATCTTTAAACTCAAATTGGTCTTGTGATCTATCACACATGATTACATATTTAAACTCAATTTGACCTTGTAATATATCACACAATATTACATATTTAAAATCAATTTAATATTGTAATCTATCACACAATATTACATCTTTAAACTCAATTTGACCTTGTAATCTATCACACAAGATTACATATTTAATCAAATTAATTGTTGTAATATATCACAGAATATTACATCTTTAAACTTAACTCAACCTTGTAATCTATAAAAATATTATATGACTTGAAATCTTTATAGGGTTAACCACTACTTAGATACAACTTGCCATGTATTGCATGTCCAACTGACCAATTCCATTTTACCTTGTAACCTATCTACAAGGTTATAAATTTATCATAAATTTATCGTATAATTTATTATAGCTGCCCCTACTTTTCCCATTAAATATTTATAAGGATAAGTCCCTTTTTTTCTTTTTTTTTCTTTTTAGATTATAGGTTGGGCTAGCCCTCAAACATCCCTTTATCGATTCTTTTGGTCTTATGAGGGTTTAAAGTTTGATCATAGGGCCATGTGCATGGGGCCTTTATTTCAAATACTTTACTTAGGTTGATAAACCCCTTATAGCACTTGCAAAAATCTATTACTAGATACTTGTTATTAACCTTATTCTCTTAGGCTAGCCTTTTCAGTAGGTTTGCACAAATCTAACATTAGTAGTTGATTTTACTAAAAAGTGCTTATTCAACACAAACCTCAACCTAGTAGGTAACCGACACACTGTACATCCATCACGAGCTAGCCTCTCGAGCTAAGGTGACTACCACTATGTTCTTCTTAATAGAGAGGGTTACTCCTAATTAGAACTTATATATTGCTCCCATAGGTGCGATGAGGAGCAATCCCTCAAGTCACCTATAGAAGGGGAAATTACTCTTTTTATCTCACTACAACCTGAGTAGATTATTTGGTGGACACAACTACTATGGGATATGCAATTCGTTGATAGTCTACACCTTATACTATGTATTTCATGACGATAGAGAGGTCTGGTTCACCATGGTTATATCCTAACACAAGTCCTTATCCCAGTATAAACCAATGTTATTTTGAACCCTACATAGGTGTCATCATCTCCCATGTGGGATGAGGTTCGGAAATCTTATTCAAATTTAACTTCCTTGCAGTTCAATCTTGGAAAGGGGGTTTATCGAGGGAAGAGCAATGTCAGCCAAGGACATCAATGATAGGAGGATCATTTAGTGCATACCACAGTTGTATTTCCCACATGTGTTATTTCAAATTTGATGGAGGTAAAAGAACACCCATTTTCAGGATGAGATAGTCCTTTTAATGAAGGCTTCTACTTGGATCAGGAAACAAATGATCGAAAATCAATCACAATTTTCTTGGATAGGGGTCTCCTCACATCCATCGATAATCAAGATCTAGTATGCTTGACATGAACCCAATGCTTTGTTCTCAATGTAGTAAATCCCATATTCATCGTGCTTAGGGTTTAGGAAGATATAAGACTATTTTCACACCATAGTTGAAACAACCGCCAACCGATGGCCAGGGAGGTATCACCAATGGTATTAGCAATGATGGTGGTTGTATTTGTCTAATTATATGGCCGCTCAGTTCCTAACTTGATATTAGGTTTGAATCAACCTCCTATCATTTAATGGGTAATGATATTTATTCAATAATTTCTACCATTTTCATAGTGAGGGGGTTTCAACTTTAATCAAACTTTCTAAGGGATATCTAAATAGGTTCAACTTAATGGTTTAGTCCATAAACTATAGAAGCTAAAAAATCATAGCATACCCATAATCCCTTATTAAAATATAGAAGCTATGGTGGTAATCCAACATTGATGATATCAATATATCAATTAAAAGCACACCATTATTAAGTATTAATGTAAAGTTCCAACCTAAACTAAATTATCAGGATTTGGGCTTCACACCTCTCACCCTGGAATCTCACTAATACTCCTCCTCCTCTTGTGACCCTTCCTAGTCTTCTTCTCCATCCATCCTCTCTAATAATGTTATCCATCGATCCCTCCCATCCTTCATCTTAGCCAAATGCTTATTTTGAAATTTAGTACTTTCTTAAAGCCTTTTGGTTTTTTATCTACCAAGGTAGAGAGCATACTCCCTAAGCCCAAGATTTCCTCCCTCATTCCCTTGCTTGTCTCCCCTTTTATAATTTTTTCTAGCTCTTTCTCCTTCATGAGCAAGAGGGTGGATTTATTAATAAAATATTAAAAGGGAACCTTTTTGGAGTTCACCCAAATAGTGAGATTCCATTTTATCATTTAAAAATTAGGGATAAGACAAGAGAGGGTAAGGTGGGATTACTTTACCCATTTTTTGTCTTCCCTTTTTCTCTAGTGCAACTACAAAGTCTGCACCATTACTATTCGGAAGGAATCATGTGAAATATAGAATAGTTCACCCACTAGACAAATATTTAAATTTTTATTATTAATTCATGACTTTGTCCTTTTTGGGCCCCATTTAAAATTGGATAGATTTATTAGGCACCTAATTTTAATAAATTAGGTTCATTCTAATAAGTCACTTTTGTAAAATATAATTTCCCCAAATTAATCCTTTTGCAAAAGCCTTATTTTATTTTTCCCAAAACCTTACCAAAACACCAATTGTGTTCAAAACCCTTCCAATTAACCTGCTAGAGTGTATTTTAGTTTTTAGTTTAGAATTTTATAGAATAATTAGGGTTTACTATCCCCTAGGTTTTATCAATTAGACCCTCTTATTAATGCTTGGCAACATTAGTAAGGTTTGGTCAATGTTAAAATGTAAGTATTAATTGATCCTTTGGATCAATTAATGTTTTATAGGAAATCCCAATGGGTAGGCTATGACATACTCCCCCCTTGGATTAAACACAGTACCTTGTGTTTCTCATTAGTTCCTAGCTTAGTTAATGTAAAAATCAATAAAATTAACATTAGTTTTTTTACAAATCAGATAGAATCATCATACTTTGCCTTATTTCCAGTGTCTCAATCCTTATGGTAAGCAATATCTTCCATCCATGAGAGTACATGGACCTACAAAAATGTAAACTATCAGTAGTACCATGTTCTTAAAGCAATAAAACATTCATATTACATCAATAATAAGGATTGAAAACATCATCAATACACAATTTTCATCATGAAAACAAAGCATCAAAGCATTTATCACTACATAGTCAATGATATTATAATACTAATAATAAACTAGCCACAATCTATCTAATTAAATGCTTCAAAATATCTCACAAAGGAGTATTACACTATGCCTCATTTTTATGAGTTAACTTGATATACATAGGTTTTATCAAAGACAAAGTAATAATTTCATACTTATTCCTTCAAGATACCCATATATCTTGAAACCATCTTGGCAAATACAATTTCCACCATCTTGGAAAATTCATTTATCACCACCAGTGCATCACTCTTGATATCCCCTGCTAATCATTTTCGATCAATCTATTGCAATATTTGTATCTCAAGAGACACAAATGTCAAGTGCATTCCTCAAAAGAGCCTAATGTACACCACTTAATATACCCCCAAAATGTGAAGGGTTCACTTAGCTCTTCCACTTTGACTCACTAGTGGCTCAATAGTGGGAGGAGAAGAAGTTGAACATGTGTAGTCTCTGAGTAACAAAACCCAATAGCAATGGTCGTCTTTACTATGCTTTCGATGCCATACTGATATTCATGATCATACTTACGCCTTATTAGGTACCATGCCAAATTTTCATACCAATCATACTATCACTCATCGATAGTACTTATGACCACACTTATGCCATGTAAGGTGTCATAACAATCATACTATCACTCATGTATAGTACCTATGACCACACTTATGCCATGTAAGGTGTCATAACAATCATACTATCACTTATTGATAGTACATATGACCCTACTTACGCCATGTAAAGTGTCATAACAATCATACTATCACTCATCGATAGTACCTATGACCACACTTATTCCATGTAAGGTGTCATAACAATTATTAGAAATTATTTCTTCTATGTTAAGAGGGGATCCTACACTATACTTTAAGGGTAGTTTCCCTATATATATACCACCTAAGAGTGTTCCAATCTTAACTAGAACTTTCATGTTTAACCTTGCTCATGTAATTTATTATTATTTTTTAAATGAGATTCTCTTTTATTTAAATTAGTTGTATTCACACATAGAGGTATCTTGAACACCTCTTGTACTCTTCCAAGACATTCCTCACTTGAGGTCTAGTTGTTGCAGATGACTTTCAAGTGATCAATATGTTGGATAGAATATTTGGTCCAAGTTTTTCTACTTAGGACCTTCCAAAATCTACCGGCTATTTGGAACCTTCTAAGTTACTACTCATCACAAGAGGATTCAAGTGTTGGGAATATCTGTTCCAACTTCTAAGGGAATTTAACCAAGAGTATTACTCTTTAGTAAAATATTTTGGTCGTCGGTAGATCAAAATGCTACAATAATCTAGAAGAAATATAACTTCATATATATATATATATATATATATATATATATATATATATATATATATATATATATATATATATATATTACATAACCAAAAACCTTATTGGGTTACAATTATTATACTTATAATGTACAATGGGTGGCTTTCAGCCATTTCTATAGCTCTTAAGGCTACTACCCTTTGGTCCTATCACTATTCTATGTTGGATCTAAACCCTCAGCTGGAGAAGGTGGTGGGGTAGTTGTTTCGAAATCTACCTGACCTCTACCTTGGGTTATTATCCAAACTACTTGGGTGGTTATCCATCACCCATGATGTGCTCTAGCTGGTGGTGGATATGGGATGATTATTCCATGGCTTACTAGTGCCACATAACAAGCAGTCAAGAATGCAATCTGGCACCACCGAAAGCCATTTCCTACCTTCAGATAGTATGTATCAGCAGATCATAAAGTACTAGGAGTATGATCATAAGGATAAATATAGGGCTTGCTCCCATTATGCCCATAAATAGCAATGCCAATCCTAATATAAGTGCTACCATATTGCATTCCATGGGTAGAACTCTTGCTTTTCAAATATTTACAGAGTAACACATCTTCAATTCTCCCAAATATTTAGCTAGTTGTTTGTTTACAGTACATAGAATTTGATCATAAATTTAATTGAAAGTACCATGATTATTCAAATTCTATTCTACACCCATCGTCGATCGTGTCTCGGTCGATGTAGATGTACTATATTGCTGATCTCATCCTAGTTCTTTTTCCAAATTTTCCAAAGTAATAATTTTCCTTACCAAATTACTTGTGGTTATATCACTTCTTTACAGGTGTCCCATTAATGCAATCCCAAGGTTTCTTATTATTATCCTTTCGAAGGCTCCATTGAATGAGCACACGTTCACCCATGCATCTCTCTTTTAGATGTTGCATCCTTTATCACATTGTTTCCAACTATCAAGATTGCATTTAAATGTACACATGGTACTATCACAAAATATTTAACATGGTTGTTTATTTGATAATAATTCAACTTGTGCTAAGTTGACTTTAGTAATCAACTCATCTCGTTATTTGATGTAGTTGTATAGTTCTTTCTACGTCATTTAGGATATTATTTACTTGTATGAATATTTACTGGAACATTTACTTAAACGAGATGTATGTTTGCCTTATGTAGAGGGTTATATGAGCTACTTTGGATTCTAAGGTACCCATACCTTTCAAGAATTCTTCTTGTGTTACATTCATTCCAATAGCTACTCTTATGCTGACTTTGTAAACTTTTCCTGACCAAGCTCATCATACCTGTAGTCATTCCTTATCACATTGCTACTTCAAAATCCTTACGACTAGAACTCGGTCCTCTTTTATAAAAAACAAAGGGCTCTCGGTCCTTCAAAAAAATATTAAATGTTTATACCCCAGTTTAACTATGTGGATGCTAATACCACATGCATTGTGTAGAGGGTAGTCCCCTATTTAAATAGTGTAGCATACTTTATTATACTTGACCACCACTCAGGTGGTCGGGTGGCATACTTTTCTGTAGAGTTGAGATACTTGGAGAGGTTGACGATGTCTCTTGTGGCAGTGATAATTGGGGTTTCACACCAATATTTCATGTATGAACTCTTACAATATTTGGGTGATTTCCATGCTTAAATATGAATTTTCACCATCCTTTCTCTCCTTTGCCATACTCGGGTTTCATGCCAGAGGATGGTTCTAGTGATATGTGGATGGTTTCCATGTTCAATATGGGTTCCACAATTTATTACACCATAGCCTCTAGTTGAAATCCATGAGTGTATTATAACATTGTTCAAAGATGTAAATAAATAAAATATTCTTTTATGAATCTCATGATTTCATCCTAACTTTTTTTCTTATTGCAATGTAGTATTTCCATTTGAAAATTTTGAATAGGATATTTCCTTCCCATTATCCTATGGATTGTCCCTCCGTAGTTATATTTCAATTCCAACCTTTTTTGGAAACTTTTATAGGTAACATAGCTAAGCTTATGATCAAGGGGTTACTTTAGCACAATCTCTATGTGGTTATTTTAAATATGAATTCTCAAGTAAGTCCAAGGCTGCACTTCACATAAATCAATGTTGTCAATGTATATCATGTGGATAGGAGTGGCCAACCCTCCTATTAATACCAGTAGGTAATAAAACATACCACACTCTTGGGAATTTTCTTGTCTATTTCAACAAGAATTCCTATTTCCCTTTCTAGCTTAAGCTAGACTCATGTTAGGTCTCTTTCAACCTGTACATTAGGTGTATGCCTTGAATACTAAACATCCTATCATAAAGATGAAACCTTAATAATTTGCAATGCTTAAATTTCTTCCCATGTCACATAATGGAAGTTAAGGCGGTTATCACACAAAACCTCATAGAAAATCAATGTCTAACATTTTTTCTTACTAGTTCTATTAAAATTTTAATCTCCACAATATGATACAAAATCTAAGCTTTTCTCAACTTGGTCATTATTGAATCCATTTTCCACACAACTTTAGTAAGGGAGAGACTTGGCTTCATCCTAAAAATATCAAATATATTTTCTCAATGGTCTCTTAGGTGCTCCACAAGTTGTGGAAGGTTCCATCACCCTTCCATTCTGATTCACTAGTGAATACAGACATGGGAGAAAATATTTGCTTATTGGTAGCTTCTAAGTTCTTATTCTTCCCTTACTATGTATCCATTAGTTTAAAGTTCATCAAGAACCATTATAGGTTTACAAACAAAGCCCATATCTTTGCTAGTCTAGGCCTGTCATAAGATTCCATTAACTAGCCTAGTCTCTGATACCATCTATAACAACCCATATTACCAACCAAACCTGAGATAGAAATTGTTTTTTATTTATATCTAACATGTTAAGTTACAACCAAGTATGATTGGATCAACATCATGCAGGGTATAAGTAATCGAGAGGATTACGACATGGTCAGTGTCAACTCTCATGATAGGAGTGACCAACATCTATCCAACCTTACATCCCATCATTATATGTATGATCCCTTGGTTTAACTTTTTCTACTTTTATTAGGAAGTTTAGTTACTTATTCAATTGAATTTCATTTAAATATTACTTCATAATTCTATTATCGGTAGTGGAATAACATGCATGTATTACAAAGGTTACTTTATTCACATCAAGACTTTCACTTGATTTAAAGTATAAATCATTACCCCATTATAAAATAACCATTCATTGGAAAACACAAAGGATTCAAATATTATAATCACTAGAATAATCATAATCTATTCTCATCCATAGAACATTGCTTGTTAACAAAATATTACATCATATAACATTCTAATAATCACTCTACAAGAATGTAAATACAACATTCCATTGGAAAGAAAATAGCATTTACTTCTTTCATATTATTCAATATCCATGATCTATCTATAAAACATCATACTAGAGAGTAAATACAATATCCATGCATAACAATATTTTCAAAACACAAAATAGAAGTACACAGCATATACCTAGGGAACCCTCATAGGGAATAAACCTAACCTCCAAAATATGTTTCTCCTCTCATTTCATAAACTTAAATTGTCATAAATACAAGTATAGAAATGCATCCCATGGATCCTTTCCTAAATAAATATGCAATTTAAAGGAATCAACTTTTTCTTTGTTTAAATTACGATGCAACTAAGGAAATGCCACATTTTCTTTCTCTAAGCCATCAATGCAATAAATAATAATATCACAAATTCTTATATCTACATGTTTATGAATGATCATTGGTTACATATTAAGAATAAATTTCTTGAATTACCAAGAGGGAACCCCATAATTCCCTCAATAATGGAACCCACGTTCATTATCCAACCTAGATACCATTATTCCATTAAATCAATAGGATCCAGTAATTAACTAAGGTCTATCCTAACATATGGAGAGATCCCATACTCTCCACAATATTATATCCCATACCTAATTTTCCCACATTCATTCACATTTCATTAGTTAGACAATTTTCATATTATAGTTCTCATAATGCATCAACAGGATCATCCTATGATCCTGGCAGCTTGGTCATTAATATATTTCATGATCTATCCATATGGTTATACTAGAATCCCTATAAATTTTTACCTTTTAATCTATTAAACAATATTACATCTTACTATCTTGTAACCTATCAAAAAAGGTTACCTCATAATAAAATAAAAATTATCTTGTAATCTATCACTTAAGATCACACCTTTAAACACAAATCAACCTGGTAATCTATCACATAAGATTACAAAACCACTTTGAAATCTATCACACAAGATTACACTTTTAGTCACAAATCAATCTTGTAATCTATCACACAAGATTACACCTTTAAACTCAAATCAACCTTGTAATCTATCACACAAGATTACATCTTTAAACTCAATTCAACCTTGTAATCTATCACACAATATTACATCTTTAAAATTAAATTAACTTTTCTAATCTATCACACAAGATTACATCTTTAAAATTCAATTAACCTTGTAATATATCGCATAATATTACATCTTTAAACTCAAATTGATCTTGTAATATATCACACAAGATTACATCTTTAAACTTAAATTTAATTTTGTAATATATCGCACAAGATTACATCTTTAAACTTAAATTAACCTTGTAATATATCACACAATATTACATCTTTAAACTCAAATTGACCTTGTAATCTATCACACAATATTACATATTTAAACTTAAATTAATTTTTTTAATGTAGCATACAAGATTACATCTTTAAACTTAAATTAACCTTGTAATCTATTGCACAAGATTACATCTTTAAACTCAAATTGACCTTGTAATCTATCACACAAGATTACATCTTTAAACTCAATTTGACCTTGTAATCTATCACACAATATTACATATTTACAATCAATTTGACCTTGTAATCTATGACACAAGATTACATCTTTAAACTCAAATTTACCTTGTAATCTATCACACAAGATTACATCTTTAAAAAAATTAAATTTTGTAATATATCCCACAAAATTACATCTTTATATAATCTATCAAAATATTATATGACTTGAGATATTTATAGGGTTAACCACTAGTTAGGTACAACTTGCCCTATATTGCATGTCCAACCGACCAATTCCCTTTTACCTTGTAACCTATCTACAAGGTTATAAATTGATCATAAATCTATATTATGATTTATTATAGCTGCCCCTACTTTTCCCATTAAATATTTATAAGGATGTCCTTTTTTTTTTTTTTTACATTATAGGTTGGGCTAGCCCTCAAGCATTATTTTACCAATGCTTTTTATCTTACGAGGGTTTAAGGTTTGAGCATAGGACCATGTGCATGGGGCCTTTATTTCAAATACTTTACTTAGGTTGATAAAACCCTTATAGCACTTGCCATTGTAGCACAAGGGTGGAGTATTCCCAGTAGGGAGGTATGTTCTAGAGCTAAGAATGATTAATAGGTTAAATCTAACTCACTTACCAAATCGTACGGTCATATGCTCACTCGAACTACCCTTGTATGAACTATACTCACCTTGTATGGTCATCAATGCCTACACTATACGATCTCAAATCATATAGTGTCGAATATGGTATGATATTGCACACAAAAAAACTGACATATTTAGTTTTGGAGGCTGTCGTACATAGTTTTGTAATCGATCAAGTCGATTCCCCAAAACTGCCAAATCGGGTAAGTTTCTCTTGATCGCCTATTTTACCAAATCGGATAAAAGTGCTTTGTATGATTTGTAAGGAAAATGATGTATGATTTATAAGAACTAACGACACAGCCTGATGTTATTCTAGATGTTCCATTACTCCAATATCTCTCTGGGATATTTTGTAGGGTTTGATAGACCAATCAATGTAATCTCCGAAATAGGAAAAACATCTTAACCGGGCTATTGAGATATCCCATGTGTCTAATTACATCTAGAAATTGCACAATATCATTCAATACATATTCCTCTCTACTTCCATGCTTCTAGATAATTCTCCATAGTTCACCAGTACCAGATTCTACCACAGTATTGTAACAATGCATAAAACTAATCTATAACAATCAATAGGAAACACAAACACATAATATTCATCCATAAATTACTGTTCCTCATTACCAAGATCGTACACAGTCATAAAAAATTGTCATTATACTCATTGATGTCTATGGATTCGATTACAGTGTGGAAAAATATATCATTATAATTGCAATAACTCAGAGAATCAACAACTACAAGTACTATCTCTTAACTATAATGTTTCCCAGGCCGTTCCAAAGCGGTTCCTGATGCAATTAGTTATATACAACTACCCATATACAACTAAATACATTAATTTGACTTTTTACTAAGTTTAACACCTTTTTTAGCAAATATATGCATCATTTCACTCTGAAATTACATTTCCCTTGTATTTGGATGAATTTTGGTGCACCCTGTACAATTTGCCACTGCCCTATATGATTTGTAATTCCAGTTGTATGGTTTTACCCCTTACTATACAATTTTATTCTCATTGTACGATTTACAAAACTTGAGAAAACTATCATTTGTGTCAAAACTGTCAAAACTGAGCAAATCCCTTTAATCAATTCTTCTTCTTCTGGGAGGTGGATTTCCTGCCTACATCAGCCCTCCCCTTTACTTTGGTTTATTTCCTCACTGAATCGTTCTACTTCTTTCACTATATTTCATGTTCTACCACTACAGCCTCTAAGTCCTTAACCTGTGACTTACATATTTCTCGTTCATTCTTCAGCTTGGCAGTGTAGCTTCCCATTTCTATTAATTTTGCTCCATGAAAGTTAGCCTTTTCTTCAGCCATTTTTAGGAAATCCAACATCTACTTCTCATGATCTAAGGCACTCTTCTTCAACTTCTCCTTCCAGTGAGCTTCTTCTCAAGCTTTCGCCTGCAGTTCTTCATTATTTTTAGTAATGGTTTGCAGGTGGTGATTGATATCCGCCTCCATAGCTTGAGCCTAGTATTCTTTAATATTCAACTGAGCTTGCTTCTCTAGGACCATCTCATTCAACTTTTATTGTCCCTCATCATCTCCTCTATCTTCTTGGCTTGTGTAGCCATTTTCTCACTCTTTTTAGCCAACTGAGTTGTCATTTTCTCATCTTTTGCTTTGAGTTGTACCTCCAGCTCCTTAATTCTGACCATTACCATCTATGAGATCTATCACTTTTATTCTTCAAGTGTGCTAATGTTGGATTTAGAATCGATTATGAGTCCTGATATATCATCCTCTAATTTCTTTATTTTCTCTTCTATCATAGTTTTGATATTTTGTAGTTCTTCTTCCATTACCGCCAATTCCTTTTGAGCGGCTTCAATTTCCTCTTTCTGAGCCTCCTTGAGTTGATAGATTTGTTCCAATCCAATGCTCAGCCACTCAATCTAGTGTGTTAGGAATTTCAACTTCCTTAGGGTGATGGCCACTCCAGTAGCAACCCTCCTGTATTCCAACTCTATCGTATTTGCAGGACAGGTCGGATGGTTGACTCTATCCAAGTACACCCTTGGATCTTTCCTATAATTTATGACCACCCCTTCTGGAAAGTCTTCTCTTCCCAAAATTTTTGTTACCTCTTCCTTGGGTAACCCCCATGGATGTTTTGCATGAATGTCTACTATATTCCTTGTATGCTTTGCACTGCTCACCCATTCTGTTATCCTTTCCAATTTGAGAGACACATGTTCTTACCACAACTTCAATTCTCCCACATGGCCAATGCAGAATTCTATTATGGCACTATTAATCACATGGCCCAAATGAGAGAAGAAGTGTTCCACCTTACTGCAATCCTCCTCTTTAGTCGTAATTTTGTAGAACCACTGTATCTCCAGAAGATAACTGGATTGCATTCCTCGCATTTCTTCCTCCGTAGGAGTTCTGACATCTTCTTCCTTCATAAGGTGGCTAGAGCATCCCCCAAGCTCCTGAAGTGCTCTCATTGTATCTATATTTTCTCGAGGTGGAGATTGTTTTACAATTTTCTCCTCCTCATTATCTTCAATATTTACAATCTCCTCCTAAGATTACTGCTCAACTTGTTCTTGGGTCTTTTCTGATTCAACTGAGCCCACATGTTGCTCTTTAGTGTTCTCCTAGGCTACTACTTGATCATTGCTACCCACATGTTTTTTCTCTATAACTTCTTCTAAAATTTGTTGTATATTCATTGTCGTGACTTCCTCATAAACAGATTTATCTTTTTCTTATGATGCTTCCGCATTCTCCAGTGCATCTTTCTTACTTGAGCTTCATGTTACAAATTTGTAATGAGGCTTCTTCTTGGGCTCTTTTTCTGTGGTGTTTATTCTTGCTTCCACTTCTTCCTGGGTAGTGGCTACTCCATCCAGCCCTACCTCAATTCCCTTGAAAAATTTAGAAGCATTCATCTTCTCAAAATGTTGGAATATTTACAGATATTGTACTATTCTCTCTGCTCGGTCCTATACACTGTATCCAGTTCCATTGCTTTCGAGTTTGACTATTCTTTTTCATGTACTTATAGAACTAGTTTACTTGCCATTCTTTCCCATTGCCTTCTCATCATTATTTGTATGGGGCTTTCTTGCTTTCTCTCACTTTATTGGATGAGTGGTTGCTCCTACTACCGTTGTGTTGGTTCTTGTTGTTCCAAATCTGGCTCCAACCATTTAGGCATTTTTTGCCTATGATACACATCCACATATTTCTCTGGAGTACTACCTTCTTTATCTTCACTGGTATGTCTCTCACTCATTGTTTGAGGTCTCTATGGAGTCACTTTTGATACTGGTACTGACTTTGCCCACTTCAATATTATCGGCTGATCGAGCCTAATTTCTTGGGGTGGCATCAATCCTAGAAATTGCATTCCTGCTTTTGTGACCACATTCAATAACAATCCAATAGCATGGAAAGTCATCCCAAAATTCTTTGGCCTCTTTGTCAGTGCCTCATGCATTCTCCTTTCTAGAAAAGTGCCCCAATCATATTGTATCCCCTTGGTAATACCTTTCGCATATTGTGCCATCCACATTGGCATTTTTTTGGCCCTTATATCTCTTTATAGTCGATCCATGATTGTATTCATTGCACATGCCCAATGTTCTCCTCTCAACTGGCTCTATTTTATTCTGCATGTTCCTGCACCTGAGATCTTCACCTCAGTCAGTGATTTAACAGTGGTCATGGTAGTGATGAGGTGGTATGCATCTACCGGGTCTACCAATATTTTTACTATCTCCATACCATATTCTAGTAAGCCAAATGTCTTTCAAAATGTCTCTTCCAAAATATCCACTTTCACTGACCTCTTTCCCACATTGACAAAGGGAATTCGGGTCACGAGGTTATATGCCTGAACTATCTGCAAGAGATAGTTCTGGAAGAATGCTCTATGGAATGGTAGAATTTGTGCAATAACCGCCACATGAGCATCCTAGAATGTCTTCCTCCAAGGATGATCCCTATTATTTTTATTGTTTTGCCACTTCCTACATGCATTTTCTCCATGCTGTAAAAATGTAATATTTGTCACCTCCACCTGAAATTATTCCTTTCCACTGCTCAGATGCTCCTCCTACTCTAGCATATGAACTTCACTTCTCAATTACCTCCATGAGGTTCTTTCTTGTGCCATTTCTTCCTCTCGATGCCTTGGTGGTTTTCTTCTCAAGTTCGCTCGCCAATGTCTTTGTCCCCTCCATGACCTATATCCTCTTCTCCTCTAAGGACAATTACCATGCCAATCGTGGGACTGAGACTATCACCCTTGGTTTTTTCATGGGTATACCTCTCTCTTGTGCAATGGACCTAGTGATATCTCCATCCTATTGGCTGCAATCCACCTTAACCGACGTTCGAACTCTTTCGTCGAGATCATTCTTTCGCCATACCTCCGATTAAGGGATTATCCAACCATCACCATTTTTTGTAATAAAAAGTGTCTTGAAATCATAAAATATATTGTAAATCATATAGTATGCCCTTATACACTCTTTTGTATGATTTCCCTTCCACCAACTACCCTAGATCGTACACTACTCTTCTTTCCTTGTATTTCAATTTCCTGCCCGTCAGTATTCAAACTATCATAACTTCTCCAAATCATATAGCTATAACCTAAAATTATATAGGGTGATAGTAATCTGTATGATGTTACTTCTTGGATGACCCCCCTTTAGAATTTATATGATTCCATACAATTTCGTTTGATCTCTTGAAAACTGCCAAAAATGTCCTACAAACCCTTCGAAATGCACTATTCTTCTTGGAAATCGTACATTCTACTCCCAAAATCATACAGTAAAAATTTTCCAACCCTAAGTTATGAAAAATTCAAAAATTTTATCTCCTTTGTCAAATCCTTCACCAACCCATTTTCCGGATTGCCCCGATCTACTATTTTAGTGCTTTTTGGTAGCAATTATTCAAATCCTTCAACCTTGGCGTAATTTATTTCAACTTTACGGAATTCTAGCAATATTTTATGGTTGCAAAGACTTTTTTTACATTTTTACATATTTCTTAGCTCACTTCTTGATAGATTCCTTTGAATTTAGGGTTCAAATCTCCAATTTCTCTACAATTTCCACAACCCGTTTACAAATTTCCACTTCCTTTGACTCTAAATAGCAATTCATCACCCCAAAATCTGTACAATGACATATTATATCATAATTTGCTATTATTTCTATGAAAATTTTGAATTCCCCCCTTTTTATGGAGTAAAACCCTAGTTTTCTCTCTCCCGGGTCAATTCTTTGAACATGAAAAGAACTCCTTGGTGCAAATTTAAAATGGGTCTACAGAATCAAAATGCTGATGAATATTTATTGCCCATGTAGTCCTTGCCAAGGTTATGCATAAGGGGTTGTATTCAAAATGTACTTGTAAAAAAATGATGAATCCTAATCACAATCAAGGTGAATCATGGAGAATCCTAAGCAAATCAAATTGAGCATCTTCATGCCAAAATTTGGGTAATTTGAAGCCCTAAAATGTAAGGTCTAATTTGGGGCCAGTTATGACCTATTAAATCATATTTTAACTTCATAAAAATACCACCATTATATCAGTATTGAAAAAATCTTTCCAACGAGTACAAATATGCCTATATTTGGATATATATTGTGGCAAATTGACCCTAATAAAAATTTGGTCCTGAAAATTTTAGGTGAATGGGCCGATGTCGAGGGTCCTCATATTCACAAATTTCCAATTTTGAAAATCCTAATATTCACCCAATTTGTGAATATTCACCACTATGCATAACCCTGGTCCTTGTCGTTCAGTTGCATGCTTTCCACATTCAATCTCCTAAAAAATTTGAATTCTACTTGTATGATTGTGAAATTGTCAATTTTTTCCATTTAAAGAAATTTTCAAAACCCTAACTGAAACCCTAACCATAAAGAAAATTTGAAATTGTGCCACATTGCATGCTTTTTCATCTCCTCTATTATATTATTGCCAACTCATTAGTTAGTTTAAAATTTTATCTTTTTCCCCCTTATTTTCCTCCAACCGCTGCTTTTTTCCACATGTTGCATTAAATGGGTAGTTGAAAATCATACGACATGGGCCAAATAATACAGTGTACGATATAAATCATACAACATGACCTCTTGTATGGTTTCCCATGTCATTTTGTCATTTTCATGTGTATGATCTCTCCATTTTGCAAATTTCCAACTCAGTTTTCACTTGTACGATCTAAGCACTTAGAGAAATTTTTCAGATTTCTTTCTCTCTGAAGAGGTCGTCATTTTTTTTTTTCAACCTTTTCCTTCCTAATTGCATGCCGAGGGATTTTTAAAACTAAGGCACACACATTTTTTCAATTTTATTTTTATTTTTCTTTTCCGTTTTCTTTTTCTTTTTTTCTTTTTTTTTTTCTCTTTTTTTTTCATCCTAGTCTATTTACATTTACCTTCTAGGTAATCGTACAGTGACATTCACTTGTATGATCCCATATGAATATTGACCTGGAGGTTCAACCATAACATTTTAATTAATGGTGTCCTCTTATACATCTTGTTCCCTTGCATGGATTACCTCTGCCTGTGATGTTACTGCCTATTCAGCTCTTCCCCTACAATGTGTACAATTTAGGATTATACAATGGCAAGTTAGAGTCTCCTCACTTGGTGGTCCCACTTCTTGCCTTACAGGTGATTGATACCATTATAGTGGTGTCCTTACCACTCTTATATCATTTGAGTTACTTCTTCACCTATCTCCATGGATCAATTCTTGCTCCAAACTTGGTGATCAAACTCGTTGATGGCCTAGGTTTCTTTCTTCTACAAAGTGTACCCTTCCTCTTCCAACTAAGTTTCTACCATGTGGGTATCTACCCTGTCCACTTCCTCTTGGCATCAAACTTCTCTGCTCTATTGGTGATTCCTCCCTTCCTTGGAGTAATCACCTATTAGCTCTCACTAATTGAGATCATTTTCTAATTATGGGTGGTGTTCCCATGTGCGTCATATTACAAGATTTGGTAACATACCTCTCACTCTTGGTATATCTCGTTGGTCCCTTATCCAGTTCATGCATGCTAAAGGATTATCTCTTGGCCATCTAGGAGTAGGGGGTCAAAACCTTCCTCGTCCTCTACCTCATCTAAATGTAACATCAATAGGATCTCAATTATTCTCTAGTTTCCTACCTCCTCCTTCTGTATTGGAGTCTTAGAGGTCTTCATTCAATTCCTACTCTTGTTCCTTGGTTATCAGGAGTAATTTATATGAGATCAATATTGGTTAGTGGACTCTGATTGGGTGACAACTATCGCAAGTTTCTAATTCTTCTATCAACATGAACTAAGTGACATTTTCATCTTCTTTCCTCAAAGGGTCTCTGGGGAAATTATGCTACCAATACTTCTCTATATGCATCCAAGAAGTCTTCTCAGATCTAGAGTCAGTTCTACTGTCTTCCCTATGTTATACCCAATCATTTGATAAATTAATCACTCTCTCCAATCTCCTTACTTCCCTTCTTTGTCTTCTCAGTTCTTGATGAGCTATTGTATAAGCTTGTGTATCAATACGGGATCTATCCCTTTGAATTCTCTTTGATTCCCCTTGTCTCGATGTGCTAGTTGGAGGGTCGTTATCTCTTTGAGGATTATAAGGATTATCTGGCTCATCATCATCACTACTATCTATACTAAGCTCTCTTACCAACCATGACATTCCTTCATCACTAGAATTCATCATATCTAAAGCTTCTACATCTTCATTTGTCCTTGGCTACTCATTCGGTGGGGGTGGTGAATCTGAGCTTGCACCTTCATTTCCTCCCCTATATCTTTGATTTAATCCTTCCATATCCTCAGATTCATCTTCAACCTATCATAGGTTGATTTATCACTATTCATTCAATATTCGTATGGTACCATCCAACTCCTGGATGAGTTGTTCCCTCAACCTCGTGTTGTGACTCCACAGTGTTTGATACTCTTCTTGAAAATTTTGAATTTGCATTCTTATCCTCTGCTATAATAGACTAATCTTAGCCAATGGAGAAATTTTGGCTAGTTCCTCATCTATAGTTTCAACCCTATTCTCCTTTGGAATTCCTATTTTGTACGTGTCCACTCTATCCTCATTGTGCACTGTTAACCCTATCCTTCTCTATCCTTTAGTCTATCGAGGTAGTTCCCTATGCTCTGCTCGTGGGTACCTCATGGTCATAGTTCTAGGTAATAGTGCTATCTCTTGATAGCTACTCGATCCTAGAGAAACCCTCTCCTCTTCTTCTTGTATGGTCCCATCCGCCCTTCTGACATGTACTCATATCCTTATTCTTTCACTAATTTGGGGTTTCAACTCTTGATGTTCAACTATTAATTATGTCTCTTCCCCTTCTACAAATAGGTGTGTGAGTACCATATTAGGTTCTTCCTATGATTGACCTGGCTCACGGTGAGCCTCGTCTTGAGATTCTGCTCATCTTTGTCTTTCAATTTCTTCTAAAACAATGAATAAACATTGTACCTTGTAAGGCTTCAACTTTGAGCCATTTACAGTGTTGGGTACCTCTATCCCATTCAAGTTTTGTAGATTAACTTCTTCATTACTCATTAATTCAATTACTTTATAAGGACCAAGCCATAACATCTTCAACTTACCTGGCTTGATTTCCCTCTTCCCATTAAACTTTAGAACTAAGTCACTAGGACTAAGTTCCAACTTCCTCAATAGTTTTTCATGCCACACCTATATTTTTTGAGCTATCTCAATTTCCCATTGTCCCACAAATATCCTTTCATCTAACTTGATCAATGTCATCAGTCGTTCCTCCAAACTTTCTTGATCTCCCAAGCGATGCTCAACCATGACTCTTAAACTTGGTATC
This sequence comes from Wollemia nobilis, assembly GCA_028583015.1. NCBI lineage: Eukaryota > Viridiplantae > Streptophyta > Pinopsida > Araucariales > Araucariaceae > Wollemia > Wollemia nobilis. The sequence goes on from JAQPPZ010017213.1 coordinate 11,368,134, forward strand.
AAGAATTTGATTGGCACCACTGCTTCCTGTCCATACATTAGTTGGAAAGGTGTATGTTCCATTGTTAGTTTAAATTTTGTTCTATATGCCCACAAAATGGATGGTAACCTTTCCTCCCAGTATGCTCCCTCTATTCCATAGGTTTTATACATAGTAGATACTAATACTTTATTTGTCGCTTCCACCTGCCCATTCACTCTGGGGTAGTACGGACTAGACAATGAATGTAAAATATTAAACTCTATTGTCAGCGTCTTGATAATATTGTTAACAAAGTGTCCCTCTCGGTCACTTGTTATTTGTAGTGGAATGTGAAGAACACAAGCTTATACTAAGAGGGGGTGAATAGTATAAGACCCCTTTTTACTTTTTCTTTCAATTCAATATTATGTAGTGTATAGATAACAGTATCAATAGCAATAATCAAAGCAATGCACAAAACACCATACACAATAAAGACACCACAATTTACGTGGTTCACCCAATGTGAGCTACTCCATAGAGAAAATCGTTTAGTAAAATTTTCTCAATCAATATATTTGGGAATCCTTCCCAATTACAATTTTTATGGACCTCATTCCAAAGGATATGTTGATCCCCAAATTTCAAGTTCATGGATCTCTGCCATAGGAGAACTCTTTCCCCTTATGCTCTGGCTAGTGATGTTCTAGAAGAATCTGTCTCTTTGCTACACTGATTGGTGGATCACTCTCCACTTGAAGACTCCTAACTCATATCTATCTTCAATTGTCCTGGCTACTAGATCTCTATCCATTGAGATTCTGTCCTCTATACTCTATCACCTCCAAAGCTCTTTCTCAATAGGTTCACTCAGAAAATTCTCAAATCTTCTCAACAAGCTCACTCAAAACTTATCCAAATATTCTCAACAAGCTCACTTAGAAATTTTCCAAATCTGCTCAACAGGTCCACAGAGAACCTACTCAAATATTCTCAACAAGTCCAAATAGAACCTATCCAAATATGCTCAACAGGTCCACATAGAACTTGCTCAAATATGCTCAACAGGTCCACATAGAACCTATCCAAATCTGCTCAACAGGTCCACACAGAACCTATCCAAATATTCTCAACAAGTCCTCTCTAGGACTTGCTCAAATCTACTCAATAAGTCCTCTCTAGGACTTGCTCAAATCTGCATAGAAAGCTTCCACAAAAGCTTACTCAAAATCAGTCCACAAGCCTTCTCAAAGACTTGTCTCAAATATTCTTAACAAGCTCACACATAACTTGTCCAATCTCATAAAATCATAAAGAGAATTTTTAGAGACTCAATATGTTCTATACTTAATGCTCAATCAATATCTCAACTCAATCTCATAGAAGCATAAAGAGAATTGTTAGAGACTCAATATGTTCTATACTCAAATCATAATATCAACTCAAATAAATCGCATAGAAGCATAAAGAGAAATGTTAGAGGCTCTATATGTTCTATACTCAAATCCCAATATCAAATCAAATCAATCTCATAAAAGCATAAAGCGAATTGGTAGATATTCTATATGTTCTATTCTCAAATCTCAATCTCAAATCAAATCAATCTCATAGAAGCATAAAGAGAATTGTTAGAGACTCTATATGTTCTATTCTCAAATCTCAATCTCAACTCAAATCAAGAATATAGAATAGTTTGTTTTATGGAACTTGAACAACCACAGGCATCCACTTGACTAGGCTCAATCAACTCAACTTAACCAATACCCTCAATGAAAAACCTTTTCTCACAAACCCTAGTCCAAGCATGTATCAATCAACTCAAAATGTTTCCAACAATGCTCAACAACAAACCTCACATAACAATGATACTCATGTTATTTTATAACTCAATTTCATGTTCTTTGCACAACCAATGGGCTCCAACAACAATGCTTATAAAATAAGGTTTAATCACAATTCTCAATCTAGAAAACCTTGAAGCATTAAACCAATCACTTTCGAAAAGGAAACCACAATAAATCCTTTTCACTCCAAAGATATTTTTAGAAATCAACCACCATAATCAATCAATAGGAGAATGTGCCCATACCTTTTATGAAGATGAAGAAGCCTCTTTGGAAATTTGCCACAATCACAATATTCTTTTTCCAATCTTCACAAGGGTTAGAATATCATAAAATAATCAACATTACTCCACTTCACAATAATATTTACCAAGGATTTTAATTAGAAAACCTTCTTAAGAATTAATGCACAACTTCCTTATCACTCCTAAAACCACTTGTACCAACAAAAAAAAAAAATCAAAACATTGCATAACCTTGTCACTCCAAAAGCCACTTATACCATAAAATGAATCAAATATTTCATATCCTTCCTTTCAATACTTTTGCACTAAAAAATAATCACAAAGCTTTGTTAGGAAATATCTCACATTAATCAAATATCAAACCTTATTAAAATATTAAAGCTTGCTCAACCTTATGTCTCCCACAAAAATCATAATAAAACCTTAGAAAAATATTAAAGCTTTCTCAACCTTATATCTCCCAAAAAAATCATAATCAAACCTTAGCAAGAAAATATTTTAACTAAAATATTTACCCTTGCAAATATTGAAGTCGAAGTGCATACCTCAAAGGAGACCTCGAAGGGCCTTGGAATTTCGAACCTCTGCCCACCGTACTACCAAGTGACAACTCAGCCACGTGAGCTAACACTGACCACGTGAGTTCCTTGGGTACTCTCTTCCTTAAGCTGCATGTGCTTTCCTCACAAGGCACCAAAACTTTGATCGTCCATGACTTGACTACCCATGTCACACTCCACAAAATTCACTACACAATATTCAAATGCAGAAATACTTTGGGTTTTTGAAAATCATGCGACCCGACTTAGGTTTTTTAAATGGAAAATCTTTGGCTTATTTATATAAGCCATTCTTCAATGTGAATACGTCAGCCCTTTTAACATTGCCATCATGACGTTGACAGCGCCAATAAGAAAGGAGGAAAAAAACCTTTATTTAATTTTAAAATTTAAACTAAACCTTTAAAATTAAATTTCTCTATCATCGGGACACCTTTCTCGATGAAATGAAAATCCAACTTGGGTTTTAAGAAAAACCCATTTCAAATCTGCCATCCATTGGTTTTAAATAAAACCTTTCCTTGCCTTCCTTGTTTTTCATAAAAACCTTTTTCTAAGCTTCCCTTGAAGCTCCTTTTGGAACCAAATGCCATGCATCCCTTCTAGAACCTTTGATCAAAACCTTGGCTTCTCACGAAGCTCTTTGTGGAGAAAAATCATAGTGCTTACTTACATAGGTCCTTTTGACATTAATGACAACTTTTAGCTTAGGGATTCAAAATGTCCAATAGAATTCCAAATATTGTGATTACCTACTCATACAAAAATCATGTTGTACTTTTGGCCGAATTATTAGGTAATGTTCTTCAACCCACTTTGACAGGTATTCTGTTGCTACTAAGATGTATCTACACTTCCATTTATGAGATGTTTTTAATGGTCTTACAAAGTCCAATCGCCATCGTTCAAACAACTCTTATGGTTGTGATGGATGTAAGGGCATAAAGTACCTCCTGATCGAATTCCCTGCTCTTTGGTAAGTATCACATGCTTTCACATGCTCCTTTGCATCATTATACATTGTGGGCCACCATAGCCCTGCTAGAAATACTTTTCTAGTAGTCGCATCTGGTCCTAAATGTCTTCCTGCTAAGCCTGCGTGGGCTTCTTTCAATGCCAACTTGACTTCTTCATCCATTACACATCTCCACAAGATACCATCACTTCCCATTTTATATAGTAATCCTGCTACTATTTGGACTTTAGTAATCCTGCTAAGGTTTAATCACAACTCTCAATCCAGAAAACCTTGAATCATTAAACCAATCACTTTCGAAAAGGAAACCACAATCAATCCTTTTCACTCCAAAGATATTTTCAGAAATCAACCACCATAATCAATCAATACGAGAATGTGCCCATACCTTTTATGAAGATGAAGAAGCCTCTTTGGAAATCTGCTACAATCACAATATTCTTTTGCCAATATTCACAAGGGTTAGAATATCACAAAATAATCAACATTACTCCACTTCACAATAATATTTACCAAGGATTTTAATTAGAAAACCTTCTTAAGAATTAATGCACAACTTCCTTATCACTCCTAAAACCACTTGTAACATTAAAAATATAAATCAAAACATTGCATAACCTTGTCACTCCAAAAACCACTTATACCATAAAATAAATCAAATATTTTATATCCTTCCTTTCAATAATTTTGCACTAAAAAATAATCACAAAGCTTTCTTAGGAAATATCTCACATTAATCAAATATCAAACCTTATTAAAATATTAAAGCTTGCTCAACCTTATATCTCCCACAAAAAACATAATCAAACCTTAGCAAGAAAATATTTTAACTAAAATATTTACCCCCGCAAATATCGGAGTCGAAGTGCATACCTCAAAGGAGACCTCGAAGGGCCTTGGCATTTCGAACCTCTACCCACCGTGCTGCCAAGCGGCAGCTAAGCCATGTTAGCTAACACTGTCCATGTGAGTTCCTTGGGCACTCTCTTCCTTAAGCCGCATGCACTTTCCTCACAAGGCACCAAAAATTTGACCATCCATGACTTGACTACCGATGTCACACTCCACGAAATTCGCTACACAATATTCGGATGCAAAAATACTTTGGGTTTTTGAAAATCATGCGAGCAGAATTATGTTTTTTAAATGGAAAACATTTTGCTTATTTATATAAGCCATCCTTCAATGTCAATACATCAGCCCTTTTAACATTGCCCTCATGACATTTGTGACGCCAATAAGAAAGGAGGGAAAAACCTTTTATTTAATTTTAAAATTTAAACTAAACCTTTAAAATTAAATTTCTCCATCATCGGGGCACCTTTTTCGATGAAACAAAAATCCAACTTGGGTTTTAAGAAAAAACCATTTCAAATCTGCCATCCATTGGTTTTAAATAAAATTTCTCCATCATCGGGGCACCTTTCTCGATGAAACAAAAATCCAACTTGGGATTTAAGAAAAACCCATTTCAAATCTGCCATCCATTGGTTTTAAATAAAACCTTTCCTTGCCTTCCTTGGTTTTTATAAAAACCTTTTGTTAAGCTTCCGTTGAAGCTCCTTTTGGAACCAAATGCCATGCATCCCTTCTGGAACCTTTGATCAAAACCTTGGCTTCTCACGAAGCTCTTTGTGGAGCAAAATCATAGTGCTTACTTACATAGGTCCTTTTGACATCAATGACAACATTTAGCTTAGGGACTCAAAATGTCCAATAGAATGCCAAATATTGTGATTACCTACTCATACAAAAATCATGTTGTACTTTTGGCTGAATTATTAAGTAATGCTCTTACTTCAACCCATTTTTTTAGGTATTCTGTTGCTACTAAGATGTATCTACACTTCCATTTTTGAGATGTTTTTAATGGTCCTACAACGTCCAATCCCCACTGTTAAAAAAACTCTTATGGTTGTGATGGATGTAAGGGCATAAATTCCCTCTTGACCGACTTGCGTACTCTGTGGTAAGTATCACATGCTTTCACATGCTCCTTTGCATCATTATACTCTTTGGGCCACCATAGACCTGCTAGAAATACATTTCTATCAGTCGCATCTGGTCCTAAATGTCCTCCTGCTAAGCCTGTGTGGGATTCTTTCAATGCCAACTTGACTTCTTCATCCATTACACATCTCCGCAAGATACCATCACTTCCCATTTTATATAGCAATCCCACAACTATTTGGAGTTTAGTAATCCTGCTAAGGTTTAATCACAACTCTCAATCCAGAAAACCTTGAAGCATTAAACCAATCACTTTCGAAAAGGAAACCACAATCAATCATTTTCACTCCAAAGATATTTTTCAGAAATCAACCACCGTAATCAATCAATACGATAATGTGCCCATACCTTTTATGAAGATGAAGAAGCCTCTTTGGAAATCTGCCACAATCACAATATTCTTTTGCCAATCTTCACAAGGTTAGAAGATCACAAAATAATCAACATTACTCCACTTCACAATAATATTACCGAGGCTTTTAATTAGAAAACCTTCTTAAGAATTAATGCACAACTTCCTTATCACTCCTAAAACCACTTGTACCATAAAATAAATAAATCAAAACATTGCATAACCTTGTCACTCCAAAAACCACTTATACCATAAAATAAATCAAATATTTTATATCCTTCCTTTCAATACTTTTGCACTCAAAAATAATCACAAAGCTTTCTTAGGAAATATCTCACATTAATCAAATATCAAACCTTATTAAAATATTAAAGCTTACTCAACCTTATATCTCCCACAAAAATCATAATCAAACCTTAGCAAAATATTAAAGCTTCCTCAACCTTATATCTCCCACAAAAATCATAATCAAACCTTAGCAAGAAAATATTTTAACTAAAATATTTACCCTCACCAATATCAGATTTGAAGTGCATACCTCAAAAAAGACCTCGAAGGGCCTTGGCATTTTGAACCTCTGCCCACTGTGCTGCCCAGCGACAGCTAAGCTGCATGAGCTAACACTGCCCACGTGAGTTCCTTGGGCATCCTCTTCCTTAAGCCGCATACGCTTTCCTCACAAGGCACCAAAACTTTTACCATCCACAGCTTGAATACCGATGTCACACTCAATGAAATTTTGTACGCAATATTCGGATGCAGAAATACTTTGGATTTTTGAAAATCTTGCGACCCGACTTAGGTTTTTGAAATGGAAAACCTTTGGCTTATTTATATAAGCCATCCTTCAATGCGAATACTTCAGCCCTTTTAACATTGCCCTCATGACGTTGGCGGCGCCAATAAGAAAGGAGGAAAAAACATTTTATTTAATTTTAAAATTTAAACTAAACCTTTAAAATTAAATTTCTCCATCATTGGGGCACCTTTTTTGATGAAACGAAAAGCCAACTTGGGTTTTAAGAAAAACCCATTTGAAATCTGCCATCCATTGGTTTTAAATAAAACCTTTCCTTGGCTTAGTTTTCATAAAAACCTTTTTCTAAGCTTCCCTTGAAGCTCCTTTTGGAACCAAATGCCATGCATCCCTTCTAGAACCTTTGATCAAAACCTTGGCTTCTCACGAAGCTCTTTGTGGAGAAAAATCATAGCACTTACTTACATAGGTCCTTTTGACATCAATGACAACTTTTAGCTTAGGGACTCAAAATGTCCAATAGATTGTCAAATATTGTGATTACCTACTCATACAAAAATCATGTTGTACTTTTGTTCGAATTATTAGGTAATGCTCTTGCTTCAACCCACTTTGTCAGGTATTCTGTTGCTACTAATATGTATCTACACTTCCATTTCCAAGATGTTTTTAATGGTCCTACAAATTCCAATCCCCACCGTTCAAACAACTCTTGTGGTTGTGATGGATGTAAGGACATAAAGTCCCTCTTGACCGACTTCCCTGCTCTTTGGTAAGTATCACATGCTTTCACATGCTTATTTGCATCATTATAAATTGTGGTCCACCATAGCCCTACTAGAAATACTTTTCTAGTAGTCGCATCTGGTCCTAAATGTCTTCCTGCTAAGCCTGTGTGGGTTTCTTTCAATGCCAACTTGATTTCTTCATCCATTACACATCTCCACAAGATACCATCACTTCCCATTTTATATAGTAATCCTGCTATTATTTGGACTTTAGTAATCCTACTAAGGTTTAATCACAACTCTCAATCCAGAAAACCTTGAAGCATTAAACCAATCACTTTTGAAAAGGAAACCACAATCAATCCTTTGCACTCCAAAGATATTTTCAGAAATCAACCACCATAATCAATAAATAGGAGAATTTGCCCATACCTTTTATGAAGATGAAGAAGCCTCTTTGGAAATCTGCCACAATCACAATATTCTTTTGCCAATATTCACAAGGGTTAGAAGTTCACAAAATAATCAACATTACTCTAAAATAAATCAAATATTTTATATCCTTCCTTTCAATACTTTTGCACTCAAAAATAATCACAAAGCTTTCTTAGGAAATATCTCACATTAATCAAATATCAAACCTTATTAAAATATTAAAGCTTGCTCAACCTTATATCTCCCACAAAAATCATAATCAAACATTAGCAAAATATTAAAGCTTGCTCAAACTTATATATCCCACAAAAATCATAATCAAAACTTAGCAAGAAAATATTTTAAGTAAAATATTTACCCTCGCAAATATCGGAGTCGAAGTGCATACCTCAAAGGAGACCTCGAAGGGCCTTGGCATTTTGAACCTCTGCCTACCGTGCTTCCAAGCGATAGCTAAACCACATGAGCTAACACTGCCCATGTGAGTTCCTTGGGCACTCTCTTCCTTAAGCCGCATGCACTTTCCTCACAAGGCACCAAAACTTTGACCGTCCATCACTTGACTACCGATGTCACACTCCACAAAATTCGCTATGCATTATTCGGATGCAAAAATGCTTGGGTTTTTCAAAATTATATGACCCAACTTAGGTTTTTTAAATGGAAAACCTTTGGCTTATTTATATAAGCCATACTTCAATGTGAATACGTCAGCCCTTTTAACATTGCCCTCATGATGTTTGCGGTGCCAATAAGAAAGGAGGAAAAAACCTTTTATTTAATTTTAAAATTTAAACTAAACCTTTAAAATTAAATTTCTCCATAATCGGGGAACCTTTTTCGATGAAACAAAAAGCCAACTTGGGTTTTAAGAAAAACCCATTTCAAATCTACCATCCATTGGTTTTAAATAAAACCTTTCCTTGCCTTAGTTTTCATAAAAATATTTTTCTAAGCTTCCCTTGAAGCTCCTTTTGGAACCAAATGCCATGCATCCCTTCTAGAACCTTTGATCAAAACCTTGGCTTCTCACGAAGCTCTTTGTGGACCAAAATCATAGTGCTTACTTACATAGGTCCTTTTGACATCAATGACAACTTTTACCTTAGGGACTCAAAATGTCCAATAGAATGTCAAATATTGTGATTACCTACTCATACAAAAATTATATTGTACTTTTGTCCGAATTGTTAGGTAATGCTCTTGCTTCAACCCACTTTTTTAGGTATTCTATTTCTACTAATATGTATCTACACTTCCATTTCTGAGATGTTTTTAATGGTCCTACAAATTCCAATCCCCACTGTTCAAAAAACCCTTGTGGTTGTGATGGATGTAACGGCATAAAGTCCCTCCTGACCGAATTCCTTGCTATTTGGTAAGTATCACATGCTTTCACATGCTCCTTTACATCATTATACATTGTGGGTGACCATAGCCCTGCTAGAAATACTTTTATAGAAGTCGCATCTAGTCCTAAATGTCCTGCTAATCCTGCGTGGGATTCTTTCAATGCCAACTTGATTTATTCATCCATTACACATATCCGCAAGATACCATCACTTACCATTTTATATAGTAATCATGCTATTATTTGGAGTTTAGTAATCCTGCTAAGGTTTAATCATGACTTTCAATCAAGAAAACCTTGAAGCATTAAACCGATCACTTTCGAAAAGCAAACCACAATCAATCCTTTTCACTCCAAAGATATTTTCAGAAATCAACCACCATAATCAATCAGTAGGAGAATGTGCCCATACCTTTTATGAAGATGAAGAAGCCTCTTTGGAAATCTGCAACAATCACAATATTCTTTTGCCAATCTTCAAAAGGGTTAGAAGATCACAAAATAATCAACATTACTCCACTTCACAATAATATTTACCAAGGCTTTTAATTAGAAAACCTTCTTAAGAATTAATGCACAACTTCCTTATCACTCCTAAAACCACTTGTACCATAAAATAAATAAATCAAAACATTGCATAACCTTTTCACTTCAAAAACCACTTATACCATAAAATAAATCAAATATTTAATATCCTTCCTTTCAATACTTTTGCACTAAAAAATAATCACAAAGCTTTCTTAGGAAATATCTCACATTAATCAAATATCAAACCTTATTAAAATATTAAAGCTTGCTCAACCTTATATCTCCCACAAAAAACATAATCAAACCTTAGAAAAATATTAAAGCTTTCTCAACATTATATCTCCCACAAAAATCATAATCAAACCTTAGCAAGAAAATATTTTAATTAAAATATTTACCCCCGCAAATATTGGAGTCGAAGTGCATACCTCAAAGGAGACCTCGAAGGGCCTTGGCATTTCGAACCTCTACCCACCGTGCTGCCAAGCGGTAGCTAAGCCGCATGAGCTAACACTGCCCACACGAGTTCCTTAGGCACTCTCTTCTTTAATTCGCATGTGCTTTCCTCACAAGGCACCAAAACTTTGATCGTCCACGACTTGACTACCCATGTCACACTCCATGAAATTCGCTACGCAATATGCAGATGCAGAAATACTTTGGGTTTTTCAAAATCATGCGACCCAAATTAGGTTTTTTAAATGGAAAACCTTTAGCTTATTTTTATAAGCCATCCTTCAATGCGAATACGTCAGACCTTTTAACATTGACCTCATGACATTGGCTGCGCCAATAAGAAATGAGGAAAAAACCTTTTATTTAATTTTAAAATTTAAACCAAACCTTTAAAATTAAATTTCTCCATCATCGGGGCACCTTTTACAATGAAACAAAAATCCAACTTGGGTTTTAAGAAAAACCCATTTCAAATCTGCCATCCATTGGTTTTAAATAAAACCTTTCCTTGCCTTCTTTGGTTTTCATAAAAACATTTTGCTAGCCTTCCCTTGAAGCTCCTTTTGGAACCAAATGCCATGCATCCCTTCTAGAACCTTTGATCAAAACCTTGGCTTCTCACGAAGCTCTTTGTGGACCAAAATCATAGTGCTTACTTACATAGGTCATTTTGACATCAATGACAACTTTTAGCTTAAGGACTCAAAATGTCCAATAGAATGCCAGTTATTGTGATTACCTACTCATACAAAAATCATGCTGTACTTTTGGCCAAATTATTAGGTAATGCTCTTGCTTCAACCCCCTTTGTCAGGTATTCTGTTGCTACTAAGATGTATCTACACTTCCATTTTCGAGATGTTTTTAATGGTCCTACAAAGTCCAATCCCCACCGTTCAAACAAATCTTGTGGTTGTGATGTATGTAAGGGCATAAAGTCCCTCCCGACTGAATTCCTTGCTCTTTGGTAAGTATCACATGCTTTCACATGCTCGTTTGCATCATTATACATTGTGGGCCACCATAGCCCTGCTAGAAATAATTTTCTAGAAGTCGCATTTGGTCCTAAATATCTTCCTCATAAGCCTGTGTGGGCTTCATTCAATGCCAACTTGGTTTCTTCATCCATTACACATCTCCGCAAGATACCATCACTTCCCATTTTATATAGTAATCCTACAACTATTTGGAGTTTAGTAATCCTGCTAAGGTTTAATCACAACTCTCAATCAAGAAAACCTTGAAGCATTAAACCGATTACTTTCCAAAAGGAAACCACAATCAATCATTTTCACTCCAAAGATATTTTCAGAAATCAACCACCATAATCAATCAATACGAGAATGTGCCCAATTATTTTATGAATATGAAGAAGCCTCTTTGGAAATCTGCCACAATCACAATATTCTTTTGCCAATCTTCACAAGGGTTAGAAGATCACAAAATAATCAACATTACTCCACTTCACAATAATATTTACCAAGGCTTTTAATTAGAAAACCTTCTTAAGAATTAATGCACAACTTCCTTATCACTCCTAAAACCACTTGTACCATAAAAAAAATAAATCAAAACATTGCATAACCTTTTCACTTCAAAAACCACTTATACCATAAAATAAATCAAATATTTAATATCCTTCATTTCAATACTTTTGCACTCAAAAATAATCACAAAGCTTTCTTAGGAAATATCTCACATTAATCAAATATCAAACCTTATTAAAATATTAAAGATTGCTCAACCTTATATCTCCCACAAAAAACATAATTAAACCTTAGAAAAATATTAAAGCTTTCTCAACCTTATATCTCCCACAAAAATCATAATCAAACCTTAGCAAGAAAATATTTTAACTAAAATATTTACCCTCGCAAATATCGGAGTCGAAGTGCATACCTCAAAGGAGACCTCGAAGGGCCTTGGCATTTTGAACCTCTGCCCACCGTGCTGCCAAGTGGTAGCTAAGCTGTGTTAGCTAACACTGCCCACGTGAGTTCCTTAGGCACTCTCTTCCTTAAGTCGCATGTGCTTTCCTCACAAGGCACAAAAAATTTAACCGTACATGACTTGACTACCCATGTCACACTCCACGAAATTCGCTACGCAATATTCAGGTGCAAAAATACTTTGGGTTTTTGAAAATAATGCGACCCGAATTAGGTTTTTTAAATGGAAAACCTTTGGCTTATTTATATAAGCCATCCTTCAATGCGAATATGTCAGCCCTTTTAACATTGCCCTCATGACGTTGGCGGTGCCAATAAGAAAGGAGGAAAAAACCTTTTATTTAATTTTAAAATTTAAACCAAAACTTTAAAATTAAATTTCTCCATCATCGGGGCACCTTTTACAATGAAACAAAAAGCCAACTTGGGTTTTAAGAAAAAACCATTTCAAATCTGCCATCCATTGGTTTTAAATAAAACCTTTCCTTGCCTTCCTTGGTTTTCATAAAAACCTTTTGCTAAGCTTCCCTTGAAGCTCCTTTTGGAACCAAATGCCATGCATCCCTTCTAGAACCTTTGATCAAAACCTTGGCTTCTCACGAAGCTCTTTGTGGACCAAAATCATAGTGCTTACTTACATAGGTCCTTTTGACATCAATGACAACTTTTATCTTAAGGAATCAAAATGTCCAATAGAATGCCAAATATTGTGATTACCTACTCATACAAAAATCATGATGTAATTTTGGCCAAATTATTAGGTAATGCTCTTTCTTAAACCCACTTTGTCAGGTATTCTGTTTCTACTAAGATGTATCTACACTTCCATTTTTGAGATGTTTTTAATGGTCCTACAAAGTCCAATCCCCACCGTTCAAACAACTCTTGTGGTTGTGATGTATGTAAGGGCATAAAGTCCCTCCTGACTGAATCCCTTGCTCTTTAGTAAGTATCACATGCTTTCACATGTTCCTTTGCATCATTATACATTGTGGGCTGCCATAGCCCTACTAGAAATACTTTTCTAGCAGTCGCATCTGGTCCTAAATGTCTTCCTACTAAGCCTTCCTGGGCTTCATTCAATGCCAACTTGGTTTCTTCATCCATTACACATCTCCGCAAGATACCATCACTTCCCATTTTATATAGTAATCCTACAACTATTTTGAGTTTAGTAATCCTGCTAAGGTTTAATCACAACTCTCAATCCAGAAAAACTTGAAGCATTAAACCAATCTCTTTCGAAAAGGAAACCACAATCAATCATTTTCACTCCAAAGATATTTTTCAGAAATCAACCACTGTCATCAATCAATACGAGAATGTGCCCATACCTTTTATGAAGATGAAGAAGCCTCTTTGGAAATATGCCACAACCACAATATTCTTTTGCCAATCTTCACAAGGGTTAAAAGTTCACAAAATAATCAACATTACTCCACTTCACAATAATATTTACCAAGGCTTTTAATTAGAAAACCTTCTTAAGAATTAATGCACAACTTCCTTATCACTCCTAAAACCACTTGTACCATAAAAAAAAAAATCAAAACATTGCATAACCTTGTCACTCCAAAAACCACTTATACCTTAAAATAAATAAAATATTTTATATCCTTCCTTTCAATACTTTTGCACTCAAAAATAATCACAAAGCTTTATTAGGAAATATCTCACATTAATCAAATATCAAACCTTATTAAAATATTAAAGCTTGCTCAACCTTATATCTCCCACAAAAATCATAATCAAACCTTAGCAAAATATTAAAGCTTGCTCAACCTTATATCTCCCACAAAAATCATAATCAAACCTTAGCAAGAAAATATTTTAATTAAAATATTTACCCCCACAAATATCAGAGTCGAAGTGCATACCTCAGAGGAGACCTCGAAGGGCCTTGGCATTTCGAACCTCTTCCCACCATGCTACCAAGAGGTAGCTAAGCCGCATGAGCTAACATTTCCCATGTGATTTCCTTGGGCACTATCTTCCTTAAGCCGCACGCGCTTTCCTCACAAGGCACCAAAACTTTGACCGTCCATGACTTGACTACCCACGTCACACTCCACGAAATTCGCTACGCAATATTCGGATGCAAAAATACTTTGGGTTTTTGAAAATCATGCGACCCGACTTAGGTTTTTTAAATGGAAAAGCTTTGGCTTATTTATATAAGCCATCCTTCAATGCGAATACATCAGCCCTTTTCACATTGCCCTCATGACGTTTGCGGCACCAATAAGAAAGGAGGAAAAAACCTTTTATTTAATTTTAAAATTTAAACTAAACATTTAAAATTATATTTCTCAATCATCGGGGCACCTTTTTCGATGAAACAAAAAGCCAACTTGGGTTTTAAGAAAAACCCATTTCAAATCTGCCATCCATTGGTTTTAAATAAAACCTTTCCTTGCCTTCCTTGGTTTTCATAAAAACCTTTTGATAAGCTTCCCTTGAAGCTCCTTTTGGAACCAAATGCCATGCATCCCTTCTAGAACCTTTGATCAAAACCTTGGCTTCTCACAAAGCTCTTTGTGGACCAAAATCATAGTGCTTACTTACATAGGTCCTTTTGACATCAATGACAACTTATAGCTTAGGGACTCAAAATGTCCAATAGAATGCCAAATATTGTGATTACCTACTCATACAAAAATAATACTATACTTTTGGCCAAATTATTAGGTAATGCTTTTGCTTCAACCCACTTTTTTAGGTATTCTATTGCTACTAAGATGTATCTACACTTCCATTTCTGATATGTTTTTAATGGTCCTACAAAGTCCAATCCCAACCGTTCAAACAACTCTTGTGGTTGTGATGGATGTAAGGGCATAAATTCCCTCCTGACCAACTTCCTTGCTCTTTGGTAAGTATCACATGCTTTCACATGCTCCTTTGCATCATTATACATTGTGGGCCACCATAGCCCTACTAGAAATACTTTTCTAGCAGTCGCATCTGGTCCTAAATGTCTTCCTGCTAAGCCTGCATGGGCTTCTTTCAATGCCAACTTGACTTCTTCATCCATTACACATCTTCACAATATACCATCACTTCCAATTTTATATAGTAATCCTGCTACTATTTGGACTTTAGTAATCCTGCTAAGGTTTAATCACAACTCTCAATATAGAAAACCTTGAAGCGTTAAACCAATCACTTTCGAAAAGGAAACCACAATCAATCCTTTTCACTCCAAAGATATTTTCAGAAATCAACCACCATAATCAATCAATACGAGAATGTGCCCATACCTTTTATGAAGATGAAGAAGCCTCTTTGGAAATATGCTACAATCACAATATTCTTTTGCCAATCTTCACAAGGGTTAGAATATCACAAAATAATCAACGTTACTCCACTTCACAATAATATTTACCAAGGATTTTAATTAGAAAACCTTCTTAAGAATTAATGCACAAATTCCTTATCACTCCTAAAACCACTTGTAACATTAAAAATATAAATCAAAACATTGCATAACCTTGTCACTCCAAAAACCACTTATACCATAAAATAAATCAAATATTTTATATCCTTCCTTTCAATAATTTTGCACTAAAAAATAATCACAAAGCTTTCTTAGGAAATATCTCACATTAATCAAATATCAAACCTTATTAAAATATTAAAGCTTGCTCAACCTTATATCTCCCACAAAAAAAATAATCAAACCTTAGAAAAATATTAAAGATTCCTCAACTTTATATCTCCCACAAAAATCATAATCAAAACTTAGCAAGAAAATATTTTAACTAAAATATTTACCCCTACAAATACCGGAGTCGAAGTGCATACCTCAAAGGAGACCTTGAAGGGCCTTGGCATTTCAAACCTCTCCCCACCGTGCTGCCAAGCGATAGCTAAGCCGCGTGAGCTAACACTGCCCACATGAGTTCCTTAGGCACTCTCTTCCTTAAGTCGCATGTGCTTTCCTCACAAGGCACCAAAACTTTGACCGTCCATGACTTGACTACCCACGTCACACTCCACAAAATTTGCTACGCAATATTCAGATGCAGAAATACTTTGGGTTTTTCAAAATCATGCGACCCGACTTAGGTTTTTTAAATGGAAAACCGTTGGCTTATTTATATAAGCCATCCTTCAATGCTAATACGTCAGCCCTTTTAACATTGCCCTCATGACGCTGGTAGCGCCAATAAGAAAGGAGTAAAAAACATTTTATTTAATTTTAAAATTTAAACCAAATATTTAAAATTAAATTTCTCAATCATCGGGGCACATTTTTAAATGAAACAAAAATCCAACTTGGGTTTTAAGAAAAACCCATTTCAAATATGCCATCCATTGGTTTTAAATAAAACCTTTCCTTGCCTTCCTTGGTTTTCATAAAAACCTTTTGTTAAGCTTCCCTTGAAGCTCCTTTTGGAACCAAATGCCATGCATCCCTTCTAGAACCTTTGATCAAAACCTTGGCTTCTCACGAAGCTCTTTGTGGAGCAAAATCATAGTGCTTACTTACATAGGTCCTTTTGACATCAATGACAACTTTTAGCTTAAGGAATAAAAATGTCCAATAGAATGCCAAATATTGTGATTACCTACTCATACAAAAATCATGTTGTACTTTTGGCCGAACTATTAGGTAATGCTCTTGCTTCAACCCATTTTGTCAGGTATTCTGTTGCTACTAATATGTATCTACACTTCCATTTTCGAAATGTTTTTAATGGTCCTACAAAGTCCAATCCCCATCATTCAAACAACTCTTGTGGTTGTGATGTATGTAAGGGCATAAAGTCCCTCCTGATTGAATTCCTTACTCTTTGGTAAGTATCACATGCTTTCACATGCTCGTTTGCATCATTACACATTATGGGCCACCATAGCCCTACTAGAAATACTTTTCTAGTAGTCGCATCTGGTCCTAAATGTCTTCCTCCTAAGCCTGCGTGGTCTTCTTTCAATGCCAACTTGACTTCTTCATCCATTACACATCTCCGCAAGATACCATCACTTCCCATTTTATATAGTAATCTTGCTACTATTTGGAGTTTAGTAATCCTGCTAAGGTTTAATCACAACTCTCAATACAGAAAACCTTGAATCATTAAACCAATCACTTTCGAAAAAGAAACCACAATCAATCCTTTTCACTCCAAAGATATTTTAAGAAATCAACCACCATAATCAATCAATACGAGAATGTGCCCATACCTTTTATGAAGATGAAGAAGCCTCTTTGGAAATCTTCCACAATCACAATTTTCTTTTGCCAATCTTCACAAGGGTTAGAAGATCACAAAATAATCAACGTTACTCCACTTCACAATAATATTTACCAAGGCTTTTAATTAGAAAACTTTCTTAAGAATTAATGCACAACTTCCTTATCACTCCTAAAAACACTTGTACCATAAAAAATATAAATCAAAACATTGTAGAACCTTGTCACTCCAAAAACCACTTATACCATAAAATAAATCAAATATTTTATATCCTTCCTTTCAATGCTTTTGCACTAAAAAATAATCACAAAGCTTTCTTAGGAAATATCTCACATTAATCAAATATCAAACCTTATTAAAATATTAAAGCTTGCTCAACCTTATATCTCCCACAAAAAACATAATCAAACCTTAGAAAAATATTAAAGCTTCCTCAACCTTATATCTCCCACAAAAATCATAATCAAACCTTAGCAAGAAAATATTTTAACTAAAATATTTACCCCCGTAAATATCGGAGTCGAAGTGCATACCTCAAAGGAGACCGCGAAGGGCCTTGGAATTTCGAACCTCTCCCCACCGTGCTGCCAAGCTGTAGCTAAGCCATGTGAGCTAACACTGCCCATGTGAGTTCCTTAGGCACTCTCTTCCTTAAGTCGCATGTGCTTTCCTCACAAGGCACCAAAACTTTGACCGTCCACGACTTGACTACCCACGTCACACTCCACGAAATTCGCTACGCAATATTCAGATGCAAAAATACTTTGGATTTTTCAAAATCATGCGACCCGACTTAGGTTTTTTAAATGGAAAACCCTTGGCTTATTTATATAAGACATCCTTCAATGCGAATACGTCAGCCATTTTAACATTTCCCTCATGACGCTGGCGGCGCCAATAAGAAAGGAGGAAAAAATATTTTATTTAATTTTAAAATTTAAACCAAACATTTAAAATTAAATTTCTCCATCATCGGGGCACATTTTTCAATGAAACAAAAAGCCAACTTGGGTTTTAAGAAAAACCCATTTCAAATCTGCCATCCATTGGTTTTAAATAAAACCTTTCCTTGCCTTCCTTGGTTTTCATAAAAACCTTTTTCTAAGCTTCCCTTGAAGCTCCTTTTGGAACCAAATGCTATGCATCCCTTCTCTTACCTTTGATCAAAACCTTGGCTTCTCACGAAGCTCTTTGTGGAGCAAAATCATAGTGCTTACTTACATAGGTCCTTTTGACATCAATGACAACTTTTAGCTTAAGGACTCAAAATGTCCAATAGAATGCCAAATATTGTGATTACCTACTCATACAAAAATCATGTTGTACTTTTGGCCGAATTATTAGCTAATGCTCTTACTTCAACCCACTTTGTCAGGTATTCTGTTGCTACTAAGATGTATATACACTTCCATTTTCGAGATGTTTTTAAGGGTCCTACAAAGTCCAATCCCCATCGTTCAAACAACTCTTGTGTTTGTGATGTATGTAAGGGCATAAAGTCCCTCCTAAATGAATTCCTTGCTCTTTGGTAAGTATCACATGCTCGTTTGCATCATTATACATTGTGGGCCACCATAACCCTACTAGAAATACTTTTCTAGCAGTCGCATATGGTCCTAAATGTCTTCCTCCTAAGCTTGTGTGGGCTTCATTCAATGCCAACTTGGTTTCTTCATCCATTACACATCTCCGCAAGATACCATCACTTCCCATTTTATATAGTAATCCTACAACTATTTGGAGTTTAGTAATCCTGCTAAGGTTTAATCACAACTCTCAATCCAGAAAACCTTGAAGCATTAAACCAATCACTTTCGAAAAGGAAACCACAATCAATCCTTTTCACTCCAAAGATATTTTTTTGAAATCAACCACCATAATCAATCAATACGAGAATGTGCCCATACCTTTTATGAAGATGAAGAAGCCTCTTTGGAAATCTGCCACAATCACAATATTCTTTTGCCAATCTTCACAAGGGTTAGAAGATCACAAAATAATCAACATTACTCCACTTCACAATAATATTTACCAAGGCTTTTAATTAGAAAACATTCTTAAGAATTAATGCACAACTTCCTTATCACTCCTAAAACCACTTGTACCATAAAAAAAATAAATCAAAACATTGCATAACCTTGTCACTCCAAAAACCACTTATACCATAAAAATAAATAAAATATTTTATATCCTTCCTTTCAATACTTTTGCACTAAAAAATAATCACAAAGCTTTATTAGGAAATATCTCACATTAATCAAATATCAAACCTTATTAAAATATTAAAGCTTGCTCAACCTTATATCTCCGATAAAAATCATAATCAAACCTTAGCAAAATATTAAATCTTGCTCAACCTTATATCTCCCACAAAAATCGTAATCACAAATTAGCAAGAAAATATTTTAACTAAAATATTTACCCCCAAAAATATCGGAGTCGAAGTGCATACCTCAAAGGAGACCTCGAAGGGCCTTGGAATTTCGAACCTTTGCCCACCATGCTGCCAAGCGGTAGCTAAGCAGCATGAGCTAACATTACCCACGTGAGTTCCTTGGGCACTCTCTTCCTAAAGCCGCATGCACTTTCCTCACAAGGCACCAAAACTTTGACCATCCATGACTTGACTACCCACGTCACACTCCACGAAATTCGCTACGCAATATTCGGATGCAAAAATACTTTGGGTTTTTGAAAATCATGCGACCCAACTTAGGTTTTTTAAATGGAAAACCTTTGGCTTATTTATATAAGCCATCCTTCAATGCGAATACATCAACCCTTTTAACATTGCCCTCATGACGTTTGCGGCGCCAATAAGAAAGGAGGAAAAAACCTTTTATTTAATTTTAAAATTTAAACTAAACCTTTAAAAATATATTTCTCAATCATTGGGGCACCTTTTTCAATGAAACAAAAAGCCAACTTGGGTTTTAAGAAAAACCCATTTCAAATCTGCCATCCATTGGTTTTAAATAAAACCTTTCCTTGCCTTCCTTGGTTTTCATAAAAACCTTTTTCTAAGCTTCCCTTGAAGCTCCTTTTGGAACCAAATGCTATGCATCCCTTCTCTTACCTTTGATCAAAACCTTGGCTTCTCACGAAGCTCTTTGTGGAGCAAAATCATAGTGCTTACTTACATAGGTCCTTTTGACAACAATGACAACTTTTAGCTTAAGGACTCAAAATGTCCAATAGAATGCCAAATATTGTGATTACCTACTCATACAAAAATCATGTTGTACTTTTGGCCGAATTATTAGCTAATGCTCTTACTTCAACCCACTTTGTCAGGTATTCTGTTGCTACTAAGATGTATATACACTTCCATTTTTGAGATGTTTTTAAGGGTCCTAAAAAGTCCAATCCCCATCGTTCAAACAACTCTTGTGTTTGTGATGTATGTAAGGGCATAAAGTCCCTCCTAACTGAATTCCTTGCTCTTTGGTAAGTATCACATGCTCGTTTGCATCATTATACATTGTGGGCCACCATAACCCTACTAGAAATACTTTTCTAGCAGTCGCATATGGTCCTAAATGTCTTCCTCCTAAGCTTGTGTGGGCTTCATTCAATGCCAACTTGGTTTCTTCATCCATTACACATCTCCGCAAGATACCATCACTTCCCATTTTATATAGTAATCCTACAACTATTTGGAGTTTAGTAATCCTGCTAAGGTTTAATCACAACTCTCAATCCAGAAAACCTTGAAGCATTAAACCAATCACTTTCGAAAAGGAAACCACAATCAATCCTTTTCACTCCAAAGATATTTTTTTGAAATCAACCACCATAATCAATCAATACGAGAATGTGCCCATACCTTTTATGAAGATGAAGAAGCCTCTTTGGAAATCTGCCACAATCACAATATTCTTTTGCCAATCTTCACAAGGGTTAGAAGATCACAAAATAATCAACATTACTCCACTTCACAATAATATTTACCAAGGCTTTTAATTAGAAAACATTCTTAAGAATTAATGCACAACTTCCTTATCACTCCTAAAACCACTTGTACCATAAAAAAAATAAATCAAAACATTGCATAACCTTGTCACTCCAAAAACCACTTATACCATAAAAATAAATAAAATATTTTATATCCTTCCTTTCAATACTTTTGCACTCAAAAATAATCACAAAGCTTTATTAGGAAATATCTCACATTAATCAAATATCAAACCTTATTAAAATATTAAAGCTTGCTCAACCTTATATCTCCGATAAAAATCATAATCAAACCTTAGCAAAATATTAAATCTTGCTCAACCTTATATCTCCCACAAAAATCATAATCACAAATTAGCAAGAAAATATTTTAACTAAAATATTTACCCCCACAAATATCGGAGTCGAAGTGCATACCTCAAAGGAGACCTCGAAGGGCCTTGGCATTTCGAACCTTTGCCCACCATGCTGCCAAGCGGTAGCTAAGCAGCATGAGCTAACATTACCCACGTGAGTTCCTTGGGCACTCTCTTCCTAAAGCCGCATGCACTTTCCTCACAAGGCACCAAAACTTTGACCATCCATGACTTGACTACCCACGTCACACTCCACGAAATTCGCTACGCAATATTCGGATGCAAAAATACTTTGGGTTTTTGAAAATCATGCGACCCAACTTAGGTTTTTTAAATGGAAAACCTTTGGCTTATTTATATAAGCCATCCTTCAATGCGAATACATCAACACTTTTAACATTGCCCTCATGACGTTTGCGGCGCCAATAAGAAAGGAGGAAAAAACCTTTTATTTAATTTTAAAATTTAAACTAAACCTTTAAAAATATATTTCTCAATCATTGGGGCACCTTTTTCAATGAAACAAAAAGCCAACTTGGGTTTTAAGAAAAACCCATTTCAAATCTGACATCCATTGGTTTTAAATAAAATCTTTCCTTGCCTTCCTTGGTTTTCATAAAAAACTTTTGCTAAGCTTCCCTTGAAGCTCCTTTTGGAACCAAATGCCATGCATCCCTTCTAGAACCTTTGATCAAAACCTTGGCTTCTCACAAAGCTCTTTGTGGAGCGAAATCATAGTGCTTACTTACATAGGTCCTTTTGACATCAATGACAACTTATAGCTTAGGGACTCAAAATGTCCAATAGAATGCCAAATATTGTGATTACCTACTCATACAAAAATAATACTGTACTTTTGGCCAAATTATTAGGTAATGCTCTTGCTTCAACCCACTTTTTTAGGTATTTTTTTGCTACTAAGATGTATCTACACTTCCATTTCCGAGATGTTTTTAATGGTCCTACAAAGTCCAATCCCCACCGTTCAAACAACTCTTGTGGTTGTGATGGATGTAAGGGCATAAAGTACCTCCTGAATGACTTCCTTGCTCTTTGGTAAGTATCACATGCTTTCACATGCTCCTTTGCATCATTATACATTGTGGGCCACCATAGCCCTGCTAGAAATACTTTTCTAGCAGTCGCATTTGGTCCTAAATGTCTTCCTGCTAAGCCTGCGTGGGCTTCTTTCAATGCCAACTTGACTTCTTCATCCATTACACATCTTCGCAAGATACCATCACTTCCCATTTTATATAGTAATCCTACAACTATTTGGACTTTAGTAATCCTGCTAAGGTTTAATCACAACTCTCAATCCAAAAAACCTTGAAGCATTAAACCAATCACTTTCGAAAAGGAAACCACAATCAATCCTTTTCACTCCAAATATATTTTCAAAAATCAACCACCATAATAAATCAATAGGAGAATGTGCCCATACCTTTTTTAAAGATGAAGAAGCCTCTTTGGAAATCTTCCACAGTCACAATTTTATTTTGCCAATCTTCACAAGGGTTAGAAGATCACAAAATAATCAACGTTACTCCACTTCACAATAATATTTACCAAGGCTTTTAATTAGAAAACCTTCTTAAGAATTAATGCACAACTTCCTTATCACTCCTAAAAACACTTGTACCATAAAAAATATAAATCAAAATATTGCAGAACCTTGTCACTCCAAAAACCACTTATACCATAAAATAAATCAAATATTTTATATCCTTCCTTTCAATACTTTTGCACTAAAAAATAATCACAAAGCTTTCTTAGGAAATATCTCACATTAATCAAATATCAAACCTTATTAAAATATTAAAGCTTGCTCAACCTTATATCTCCCAAAAACAACATAATCAAACCTTAGAAAAATATTAAAGCTTCCTCAACCTTATATCTCCCACAAAAATCATAATCAAACCTTAGCAAGAAAATATTTTAACTAAAATATTTAGCCCCGCAAATATCGGAGTCGAAGTGCATACCTCAAAGGAGACCTCAAAGGGCCCTTGGCATTTTGAACCTCTGCCCACCGTGCTGCCAAGCGGTAGCTAAGACACGTGAGCTAACACTGCCCACGTTAGTTCCTTAGGCACTCTCTTCCTTAAGTCGCATGTGCTTTCCTCACAAGGCACCAAAAATTTGACCGTCCAGGACTTGACTACCCACGTCACACTCCACAAAATTCGCTATGCAATATTCAGATGCAGAAATACTTTGGGTTTTTCAAAATCATGCGACCCGACTTAGATTTTTTAAATGGAAAACCTTTGGCTTATTTATATAAGCCATCCTTCAATGCGAATATGTCAGCCCTTTTAACATTGCCCTCATGACGCTGGCGACGCCAATAAGAAATGAGGAAAAAACCTTTTATTTAATTTTAAAATTTAAACCAAACCTTTAAAATTAAATTTCTCCATCATCGGGGCACCTTTTCAATGAAACAAAAATCCAACTTGTGTTTTAAGAAAAATCCATTTCAAATCTTCCATCCATTGATTTTAAATAAAACCTTTCCTTGCCTTCCTTGGTTTTCATAAAAACATTTTGCTAATCTTCCCTTGAAGCTCCTTTTGGAACCAAATACCATGCATCCCTTATAGAACCTTTGATCAAAACCTTAGCTTCTCTCAAAGCTCTTTGTGGATCAAAATCTTAGTGCTTACTTACATTGGTCCTTTTGACATCAATGACAACTTTTAGCTTAGGGACTCAAAATATCTAATAGAATACCAAATACTGTGATTACCTACTCATACAAAAATCATGTTGTACTTTTAGCTGAATTATTAGGTAATGCTCTTGCTTCAACCCACTTTGTCAGGTATTCTATTGCTACTAAGATGTATCTACACTTCCATTTTTTAGATGTTTTTAAAGGTCCTACAAAGTCCAATCCCCACCGTTCAAACAACTCTTGTGGTTGTGATGGATGTAAGGGCATAAATTCCCTCCTGACTGACTTCCCTACTCTTTGGTAAGTATCACATGCTTTCACATGCTCCTTTGCATCATTATACATTGTGGGCCACCATAGCCCTGTTAGAAATAATTTTCTAGCAGTCACATCTGGTCCTAAATATCCTTCTTCTAAGCTTGTGTGGGCTTCTTTCAATGCCAATTTGACTTCTTCATCCATTACACATCTCCACAAGATACCATCACTTCCCATTTTATATAGTAATCCTGCTATTATTTGGACTTTAGTAATCCTGCTATCATGTCCTGCAACTTCTTTCAAGATAAAATTTGTGAAGGGAATGGGAAATGGATCCTTAATAGTTACAACATTTAGACTCCTAAAGTCCATGCATATTCTAATATTGTCTACTTCCTTCTTCAAGGTGATCACTATAGGTGAAACCCATTCACTGTTTCTCACCCTAAATATAATTCTTGCTTCT
Source organism: Wollemia nobilis (assembly GCA_028583015.1). NCBI lineage: Eukaryota > Viridiplantae > Streptophyta > Pinopsida > Araucariales > Araucariaceae > Wollemia > Wollemia nobilis. The sequence continues at coordinate 11,393,204 of JAQPPZ010017213.1, forward strand.
AGCATATTTTCTATCTTCACATTCTCTAATGCAGCATACTTTGGGTTCATTATATATGGCCTCCTCCTTACTGGTTGGGCACTATGAATTAGTGTAATCTTGTGAACACATAATTCTGGTGGAATTCCCTTCAGGTCCTTATATGTCCATGCGAAGACATACTTGTATTCCAAGAATATCTTAAAAGTTGTTGCTTTTAATACTGGATTCCAATCATCTCTATAGTGAATCAACCTAGGTTCCTCCTTTATTTCTAGATTGATGTCCACTATCCATGGTTCCTCATATTTGATATTTTATGGTTCACTCGTATCTTTTTCTACGTTCTCAGGGTGTGCTGGTCTTGTATTAATCTCTGTATCTCCTACTGTATACTCTGTAAATATTTTTGGAAATGTCCATTTCTCTTCTACTTCCTTAGGTTCTTTGCTAACCTTAGGTTTGTTTTGTTTTTCCTTGATCTCCTCTGATTCAATATAGAGGTAGTTGGGTTGAAATATTTCATACTCCTCCATTTTTCAATGAAGGAGTCCACTATCATATCGAGCTTCATCTTAGCTACATTCATCTAGGTACAACATTCCTTCCCCATTAGGTTCATGCCCTTAATCTTCTAAGGAATTTTTTGATTAATCGATTGTATCTATATCTTCACTAACTCTTTGATTGGCTAAATTAATCATGTATTTATGTTGTCCCTTCTTAAAAGTGATATGATTCTTTCCCCAGTTGTGATTAACTTTGGCTACTCGTAGCCAACCTCTCCCTAAGAGAGCATCGTATGCAGGTTTTTGCATTGTAATCACAACAAATTCCAAGATAATTTTTTGTTTAGCTATCATTACTTGTTGTGTTGTTAAGACTCATTTTGTATCAATGCTATTCTAATCAGCACCATATAACCGAAAGCTCGGTGCCCATAGGGATGGAGCACCTTGTTCTAGCCAAGTTCTCTTAGGTAGCTCATTGACGTTGGATCCTCCATCGATGATAACTTGTGTAAATTTGTGTCCTAAGATCTATATATTTAGTAATGCATGTTTTTTCCTACATTAATCATCAATACAGTTGGATCAATAAATTGATCTTTTCGCTCCTCTTCCTGAATTGATTGGATCTATACTCCCATCACCTTCTATGGATGTAATTCTTCCACCATTACCTTCTGTAATGTTGGAATAGCTTCTAATAGGTTGGACACTTTAATTTCCACCATGGTATCCAAAACATGTGTTGTCATATTTTGCACAACTACCTCTTGATCCGATGGTTTTCTTAGTTCCTTATCTACTCTCAATTCTGCTTGTTTAATCTTCTCAACTTCCTCCTGCAATATTTTCTTTGCTGCTTGCCAGTATTGCTTTTCTTTTGCTGGCTCAAGATACTTATCCTTCTTAGCCTGATTTCTCATCATGGCTAAAACTTCCTGAGTTTCCTCCTTAACTTGAGGAACTTCGATGTCCAAAAAATTAATGTTCTACGGGTTGCTCAAACTCGCCTGTTTTGGATAATTTTATTCTTTGTGATTTCGCAGACCACACCATCTACACATGTGTGTGTAGATAGGCATATTGAGATATCCTTAATTGCAGAACCAGTTTTGATATTATGTGTTTTATTGTAAATGCACGCAAAGTGTTTGACGAAACACCCGTGCATATATTTTAATGTTGTAAAGTACAATTTAATATTGTACGTAAATAATAAAGTCATGTAAAGTTATATTAAATCATGTAAGTCGGCTAAATAAGCTATTTCATCCTGTAGTGCAAATGAAATGTAAATGCAAAGAAAATGCACATAAAATGTAATTTGAGGGTAGTTGTAAGGTAGTTGGAGAGCATAACTACTTTGTGGGTGTATAAATAAACCCCCCTCATTCATTAAAGTGGCTGAAGATAGGTACGTGTGAGGATTGAAGTCTATGGGCAAAATGCAGTCTAGCATGATGTGAAACCATGAGGGATGTTAGCCTAGGGTTGGATGGTTGATATGTAGAAGAAGTATTGAAGGGAAGTCAGGAAAATTGATGGCAAAGTGCAGTCCAGTCTTGTGTACAACCATGGTTATGCTGACTGTAGGTTGTATTGTTGAAACTGTAATGTTGTATCATCCATGCAATTATTAATATAAAAATACTGTAATTTTTGTTATCTGCCATTGTTGTTATTAATGTTGTTGTAGAATTTATGTGCATTATTATTGCTATACTACAATGTTGGTAGATCTGTAATTTATTACGTGGAAAGGGAACTATTGGAACTATGTAAAATCCCTTTCTACATTCTGGCACCATTGCTTTATGAAGTTGGGTCCAATATTGGTGACATAGGGTTTGAATAAGTGAAACCCTTGGAAATATAGGAAAATAGAAACAATGCAGTGAATAGACACAATAGTTAGACACCGAAGCAATCGAAGTACTTGATGGGTAGCACTACCTGATGGATAGAATTACTTGAAAGATAGCAGTACCTAATGGGTAGCACTACCTGATGGATAGAAGTACTTGATGGATATAAGTACTTGAAGGGTAGCACTACCTGATGGATAGAAGTAATTGATGGATAATAATACTTGACGGGTAGTACTACTTGATGGATAGAAGTACTTGATGGATAGCAGTACTTGATGGGTAGCACTACCTGACGGATAGAAGTACTTGACGGCTAGCAAGACTTGACGGATGGCACACCTGATGGCTAGCCCAGTTTTCCTAATGTCTAGTCTAGTATGTCTGACATCTACAACAATAGAATACATATATTAGTCAGTTGCTAAAGATTAGTCCAAGAGCAAAGCAAGAAGGAGGTGACCGACACATTGCTAATAGGAACTAAATAATGGGTATAAGGACAACCAAGAGTCAAGGAAAATGTTTATTGATGTAGAGATATGTTTAGTTGATGGTAACATCTGAAAAATTAGTAGGAAGGTTATAGAGGAGTGTAGAGGATGGGAGTCAATCACCAGAGCAACACCACACGAGGTTTCAGGAAGGAAGACCAAGGCCACAATTGATATCCCTATGAAGGAAGTCACAAAGTAAGGAAGTTGAAAGATGACTATTTGGTGAAAGTAAGATACCTAAGACTAAAAATACCCGATGAGGAGCAGCATAGCAGAAACCCCACCAATGGATAACATAGACACCCAAACATTGGAGAATTTGCCACTTTTCATGGGAGAATGGAAGGAAGACCCGATAAGGCATTGGAGAATTTGCCGTATGGAGTGGAAAGCAATTGGGATGAATAATAAAGAAGATTGGAGGAGGTGGTTTCCTGTAAAGTTTTGATAATTTGCAATAGACTGGTACATATACTTATCGCAAGTCAAGTTCTAGACATGGGGAGAGTTATGTGATGCATTTGTGGAAGAATTTCGATCATATAAAACTGAAAAAAATTATAAAATTCGAGATAAGGAGCCTATTTGTTCTTACAATCAAATATTGAGTAGGTTGTTTGACTATGTGAAGAAAGGCCACTTAGAGGAACCAAAGGTTACGTGGTTCATAGATGGACTTCTCCCTGTGTATGAAAGGAAGATGAAGATATTTTCTCCAAGATCATACCAAGAGGCTTTGGATTATGCCTTGACTTGGGAAAGAGATGCAAAAACCTCACCGATGAAGGAGACTCGGACAACTAGAGAATGTAGTCATATGGCGACGAAGGAGATGTCTGAGGTGCAGACGTCTGAGCAAGAGTCATCTGATGTGGAGATGTCTAAGGTATAGACATCTGAGCAAGAGCCATTTGAGAAGAAGACATCAGAGGTGCAGATGTATGAACAAGATTCATTTGAAGTGGAGACAACCGAGGTGAAGTTTGTAGTGCATCGGTCGAAGGAGGAGTCATTTGAAGAGAACCCATCTGAAGTGGAGTTGTCTAAAATCTATCCATCTAAAGGAGTTACATGTTAGGCAGTCAAACTAGACGTTTGACAGCTAGCCCAGATATCTAGCAGCCAATTAGCCTAGACGTCTAGCCAGTCAACCTAGACGTCTAGCCAGTCAGCCCAGGTGTCTGACAACAAGTCAGCCTAGACGTCTAGCCATCCATCCTAGACATATGGCAACCAGTCAGCCCAAACGTCTGGCCAGTCAGACCAAATGTATAATAGCTAGTAATCCCAGACATATGGCCAGTCAGCCCAAATTTTTTGTAGCCAATCAGCCTAGATGTCTGACCAATCATCCCAGACATCTGACCAGTCAGCACAGATGTATTGCAACCAGTCAGCCTAGACATCTGGCCATCCAGACCAAACATCTAGCAGCCAGTCAGCCTAGATGTATAGTCATCTAGCCCAGACATCTGGTAATCTATCATTCCAAATGTTTGGTTGTCTGTTTGGTTTTCTGTTTGGCCACTTGTCCCAGAAGTCTAGCAACCTATCCATACATCTAGCCTATCTATTTATAATGTCTACCCGTACCTATCTGAGATGTCTACCTGTGTGCAACCCACCCGATACATCTACCCATATGAGTTGTCTAACCCCTTGTTCCAAACATCTAGACATGGTACCTATCAGACCCCTCAATCCATTTGTTCTAATCCACCATAGACTAAGCTATCAAGGATTATCATCAAAAATTTTGACGTCTAAGGTAGTGCAGTTAGAGGAGTTGTCATCAGAAGCACAATTCGACAAGGGAGAGGTCTATTAAAGGATGATAAGTAGTTAGTTGGATTAAGAAATTAGTGAAGTAGAGCTAAAAGAAAGAAATTTGAATGGGTTGAAGGAAAGCTTCCAAATCGTTTATGAGAAGAAAATTTTAGTTTGGACATTAAGGCTTTCAAGGGTTTTGTTGTTGACGTTTCAGGGCTCCACCTCGAACCCCACAAGGGACGCTATCCCTTGACCCTGCAATGGGACTCTTGTCCCCTTGACCCCAAATACAGATGGCGGAGGGCATTATCGATTATGTTCATGATGTTGATGATATTGCTCATGCTGATGATATGGCTTATTGCAAAAAGTGAAGTGCCTATTCAGAGAATGTTGATCATGTTGATGCTATACATACTTATAGCAGTAGAAGTGCACAATCAGAGAATCAGATGTTGTGAGCAACCCCAAGTAAATTTTATTGCCAAATATGTATGGAATAGGAATAAGGGGAAGGAGCATGACAAGAGATCATATTCCATTGCTTAGTACTTCTATTCCCAATATTTAGCTTGTGTCATTGAGGACAACGACCATTTTATAGGAGGGGATAGATGTAGACAGGCATATTGAGATATCCTTAATTGCAGACTTAGTTTTGATATTATGTGTTTTATTGTAAATGCACACAAAGTGTTTGATGAAATGCTCATGCATATATTTTAATGTTGTAAAGTGCAATTTAATATTGTACGTAAATAATAAATTCATTTAAAGTCATATTAAATCATGTAAGTCGGCTAAATAAGCTATTTTGTCTTGTAGTGCAAATGAAATATAAATGCAAAGCAAATGTACATAAAATGTAATTTGAGGGTTGTTGCAAGATAGTTGGAGAGAATAACTACTTGGTGGGTGTATAAATAAACCCCCCCTCATTAATTAGAGTGGCTAAAGATAGGTACATGTGAGGATTAAAGTCTAAGGGCAAAATGTAGTCTAGCATAATGTGAAACCATGAGGGATGTTTAGCCTAGGTTTGGATGGTTGATACGTGGAAGAAGTATTACAGGGAAGTCAGACAGATTGATGGCAAAGTGCAGTCTAGCCCTATGTACAACCATGGTTATGTTGATTGTAGGTTATATTGTTGAAACTATAATGTTGTATCATCCATACCATTATTAATATAAAACTATTGTAATTTCTGTTATTTGCCATTATTGTTATTACTGTTGTTATTAATGCTGTTACAAAATTTTTGTGTATTATTATTGCTATACTACAATTTTGGTAGATCTATAATTTATTACATCGAAAAGTAACTGTTGGAACTATGTAAAATCCCTTTCTACAGAGTGTAGTGCTTGTTTGCGATGTCTCTTGCCTCTAAGGTGCAGGATAATTTTTTGCAAAATACCCCTATTCCTGGCAATTACGATATTGTATGATAGGTCTTCCTTCTAAATCATACTATAAATAAATTTTTCCTCCTTTTCATTTACCTAGGTTCGATCTTCCACCCCATCTGCTATTTTTGTAACCACCACTTGTCACCTATTATTTGTTTCCTTGGGTCTTCGGTTTCTCTTCTTGGTCCTAGATTGACAATACTTGTGGGTGTATTCTTGCATTATATGGACATAGCATTACCTCATACCCCATCACATTATAAATATGATAATAGTCATTCCTTGGACATTTCATATTTGTATGTCCCTCCATTTTGCATTTCGTGCACCACATGTCATTTCTCTCAAGTTTAACCTTTTGTTCTTTTATGAATTTATAAAACTCCTTGCAAAATGATTCTACCATCCTTTGTATAGTGTCATCATCTTCACTATCTGATTTCTTCGACTTGGGATGAGACATAATTGCTGTATACGTTTGTTTTGATTCACTTTAAAAATTCTTTGCATGCTAGAATGCTTCTTCATAAATTTTTGATGGTACTGCCTTCATATTTTTCTTATATTTTGGGAGTAATCCATATATGAATCACCATTTTACTAGAACATCTACCAATGGCATCTGCATCTTATCAACTAATTGCTTTAGTCTATAGTTATAGGATTTCACATCCTCATCAGCTTTTTGCTTCATCACGCAAAGTTTCATAAAAATGTCTCCATCATCCTTTAAAGGTCAAAATTCTTTGATGAATTTCTCCTTTATCTGATTCCAAGTTTGAAAATCTACATTATTTTCTCTCTTCAAATACCAATCAATTTCCAATCCTCTCAAGGTAGAAGGAAATAGGATTACCCAATCCTCAGGTCTGTCTACACCATTTGCTCTCCAAATGGTTATGCAAGTCCCTATATGCCATGTGGGGTCTTCCTTACCCTCACCTAAAAATGGTGGACATATTTTTTTGGCTGCCATGTTAGCCATATTAGGAGAGTCATCACTATCACTTGAGGTATCCTTTGGAATCTCTATTTGATTCCTCCTTTGGGGTGTCTTACTCCTATTTGCATCAGAAGTATCAAGTCGAGGTACCTTATTTTGTCCTACCACTCGGTGATTAAATTCTTGTGCATCTTCACCTTGTGACCTCCTTCACTGATGTGAGGGAGATGGTCTTGGTATGTCCTCCTGAGACCTCGTGTCCTGTTGCTCTGGTGCCTAACTCCCATCCTACACACTCTCTTGTAACTCTTCTATCACTTTATCAAGTGTCACCATCCACTTTCCATCATCTTGCACTTTTACTTTGTCAACCCTTACCTCTATGCTTTGCGGTTCTATTTCCTCAACTTTTGTCTCTCTTAACAATGCCTCAAAGTCTCCTTCGATGGATGTCAAAACTTGCTCTATATTTGGTTCTTGAGTACTATGGTTTGAGTTAATTATATTTTATCTTTTAGAAATCCTAATTCTCCTTATTACTGGGATGTTATCTCTTATTTCCCATCTCCCATTGTTTTTTGCACTGGTGTTCGTCATTCACCTCCAGTATCAGTATTCAATCTTCATGACTTTTTGACATGTTTTAACAAAAATTTCTAGATTGGATAAGGCAATGGTACCAAATGTAGCATAGGTGTGGAGTATTCCTAGTGGGGAGGTATTTTCTATATCTAATAATTATCAATAGGTTAAACCCAAATCACTTACCAAATTTTACGATCGTATGCTCACTCGAACTACCCTTGTACGAACTATACTCACCTTGTACGGTCATCAATGCCTACACTGTACGATCTCAAATCATACAATGTCAAATATGGTATGATATTGCACACATAAAAATTGATAGATTCAGTTTTGGAGGTTGTCATACACAGTTTTGTAATCGATCAAGTCGATTCCCCAAAACTGCCAAATCGGGTAAGTTTCTCTCGATCGTCTATTTTACCAAATCGGGTAAAAGTGCTTTGTACGATTTGTAAGGAAAAAATGTATGATTTTTATGAACTAACGACATATACCGATGCTATTATAGATGTTCCATTGCTTGAATCTCTCTTTGTGATGTTTTTTAAGGGTTTTATAGACCAATCAATGTAATCTTAGTAATAGGCAAAACATCTTAACCGGGATGTTGAGAGATCCCATGTGTCTAATTACATCCAAAAATTATAAAATGTCATTCAATACATATTCCTTGATTCTTCCATGCTTCTAGATCATTATCTAGAGTTCACCAATACCAAATTCTACCACAGGGTTGCAACAATGCATAAAACTAATCTATAACAATCAATAGAAAACACAAACACATCATATTCATCCACAAATCATTGTTCCTCATTACCAGGATTGTACAAATTCATCCACAACAATAATTATACTCATTTATGTCTATGGATTCGATTACAGTGTGTAAAATATATCAATGTAATTGCAATAACTTAGATAATCAACAACTACAAGTACTATCTCTTCACTCTAGCAACCATACCTATAATTTTGAAAATGGGGCCTTATATAACATTTCCCAGGTTGTTCCAAAGTAGTTCCTAAGGCAATTAGTTATTTAAAACTGCCCATATACAACTGAATACATTAATTTGGATTTTTACTAATTTTAACACCTTAGTAAATCTATGCACCATTTCACTCTGAAATTACATTTCCCTTGTATTTGGATGAATTTCAGTGTGCCCTGTACAATTTTCCATTGCCCTGTACAATTTTCCATTCTATTTGTATGGTTTTTCCCATTACTGTATGGTTTTCTCCTCATTGTATGATTTGCAAAACTTGAGCAAACTATCATTTGTGTTAAAACTATCAAAATTGAACAAATACCTTTAAGCACTTCTCCTTCTTTTGGGAGGTGGATTTGCTGCCTACAACAATCAGCTATTACTAGAAACTTGTTATTAACCTTATTCTCTTAGGCTAGCCTTTTCTATAGGTTTACACAATTCTAACATTGGTAGTTGATATTACTAAAAAGTGGTTATTCAACACAAACCTCAACCTAGTTGGTGATCGACAAACTGTACATCCATCATGAGATAACCTCTTGAGATAAGGTGACTACCACTATTGTTAGTCTTACAATGAAACTGAGAGGGGGGTGAATCAGTGTAGCTCTTTAAACTTGAATTTACAGCTCTTAATATCGTAGCAATTAAAACTTATTACTAGATACAAAAAGTATAACAAAAGAGCATCACACAACACAAGATTTAACGAGGTTCACCAATGTGGCTACTCCTCAAAAATTGACTACTTGGACTACCATCCAAATACAACATTTGCAAAGCACCAACTTTACAATCAATTTACTAGCACCAACTAGAAGGAGCACCAACCCTTGATTTATCTACACCAATAGAAAGGAGCACCAACCCCTGATTTATCTGCACCAATAGAAAGGAGCACCAACCCCTAATTTACCAGCACCAATTGGAAGGAGCACCAACCCCTGATTTACCAGCACCAACTGGAAGGAGCATCAACCCCTGATGCCAAGCACCAACTTGGACTTCAATTTGAATCTACAAGTTTGACAATAAGATACCTTTGCTTTTGTAAGACCCTGACTGGTCTTCTTCACCTTTGCGTTCTCTATGCACTCTGCTCTCTCTGTGTAATCACTTCACACACTCTGCTTTGAACTTCACGATCGTCTTCTCCCTTTTGTGCACTCTACTCTCTTTGCAAATTTTGCACTTAGCATGATTCGACATGACTTGCTCTCTATGCACAATGACCGTAATTCGCACACATTCAATGACATCCCAATTCTCCAAACAACCCTCCTTTTATAACAATATTTTTATGATGAAAACCCTAATCTTAGTCGGATGTAAATCCTAATATTAGTCGACTGTAAACCCTAATTTTAGTCGGCTATCATCGGTCTTCGTTGGGTTCTCCTTCTTGACTTGCGCTTTTACGACCTGTCGCAAAATCGTGACATTTCTGCCTCTGTAGCTTCTTTTGTTGTTGTTGTCGTGAAAATATAACATGTCACGATATCGTGACACTTTCGCCTCTGTACGCTTTCTCTATTCTTTTGTTGCAATATCGTGACATTTCTGCCTTCGCAGACTTCGTCTTTTCTTTTGTCGCGATATCACAACACTTTTGCTTCCATAGACTTCGACTTTGCTTTTGTCGCGATATCGCGACACTTCCTCCGTAGTCTTCAACTTAGCTTTTGTCATAAAATTGTGACACTTCTGCTTTCGTACTTAGCTTCTTTGCTTTTGTCGTAAAATCATGACACTTCTACCTTCGAAGTCTTCTTCTCTACTTTTGTCATGAAATCGTGACACTTCTACTTCCGTACTTTACTTCTTTGCTTTTTTCATGAAATCACGACACTTCTGCCTTTGAAGTCTTCTTCTCTGCTTTTGTCGTGAAATAACGACACTTCTGCTTCGTACTTTACTTCTTTGCTTTTGTCATGAAATCGTGACACTTCTACTTCCAAAGTCTTGCTTTCTGCTTTTGTCATGAAATCGCGATAGTTCTACTTCCGTACGCTTCCTCTCTTTCTTTTGTCGTGAAAATGCGACATGTCGCAATATCGCAACACTTTTCAAACTTACTTTCTCTCTCCTATTTTAGTTGTGAAAATGCGACATGTCACAAAATCATGACACTTTTCAAACTTACTTTCTCTCTCCTATTTTAGTTGCGAAAATGCGACATGTCACGAAATCGTGACACTTTTCACACTTACTTTCTCTCTCTTGTTTTAGTCGCGAAAATGCGACATGTCAGGAAATCGCGACACTTTTCCAACTTACTTTCTCTTTCCTATTTTAGTCACGAAAATGCGACATGTCGTGAAATCGTGACACTTTTCTTACTTTTTCTCTTTCTTCGAACTTGTCGCGAAATCGTGACACTTTTTCCTGCTTTCTCTTTCTCTTCCAACATGTCATGAAATCGCGACAATTTTTCACTTGTCTTTTTCTCTTCCAACATGTCGCGAAATCGCGACAGTTTTTCCACTTGCCTTTTTCTCTTTCAACATGTCATGAAATCCCGACAGTTTTTCCACTTGCCTTTTTCTCTTCCAACATGTCGTGAAATCGTGATAGTTTTTCCACTTGCCTTTTTCTCTTCCAACATGTTGCGAAATCGTGATAGTTTTTCCACTTGCCTTTTTCTCTTCCAACATGTCGTGAAATCACGATAGTTTTTCCACTTGCCTTTTTCTCTTCCAACATGTTGCAAAATCGCGATAGTTTTTCCTACTTTTTCTCTCTCTTCCAACATGTCACGAAATTGTGACAGTTTTTCTTGCTTTTTCTCTCTTTTCCAACATGTCACGAAATCGCGACAGTTTTTCCTCTTGCATTTTTCTCTTCCAACATGTCGCGCGAAATCATGACAATTTTTCTTGCCTGCTGTATATGTCGCGATATCGCGACACTTTTCTTACTTGTCTTTTTCTTTGATCTTTTGCAAATGGGCCACTTTGGTCTTCTTGGAAAATCACTATACATACTTTGAATAACCTTTGAACTCCTGTCTTCTGCATCTGAATAGCTTTTGAACTTCCTGTCCACTGCATCAATAGATCTATCTGACTATGTTGACAACAATGACAATATTGTTGTTGCACCTTGCTCAACAATCTCCCCCTTTGGAATTGTTGGCAACACATGTGCAATTTCCTATAACTCTTCTCCCCCTTTGACAATAATACCAAAGGGCTACTGTAGACTCCCCCTGAGTCCATGCACAACATTCTCAGACAAAATTTATTACACTTAGAAAATCATAAACATGAGCAAAAATATAATCAAATACTTAAATGCTCCCCCTGAGAATATGATCCCTGTAGCTAGTCAATTCTTGGGAAGTGTGACCACTCCCAATTTATTGTGAAGGTACTCAAAAAATTCCTTGGGCAATGGTTTTGTGAAGATATCTGCTACTTGCTCTGTAGTTGGAATAAAATCCAACTTAACCTCACCTTTCGCAACTTTCTCCTTCAAAAAGTGATACCTGATAGCAATGTGTTTTATGCATGAATGCATAATCGGATTCTTGGAGATGTTAATGGCACTGGTGTTATCACACTTAACTGATATTGGCTCAATGAAGCTAATACCAAGATCTTTCAGGGTTTGTTTCATCCACAATACCTACATACAACATGTTGTCACTACAATATATTCTACCTCTGCTATCGATAAAGAAATTGACTCTTGTTTCTTACTGTGCCACACAACCAATCTGTCTCCAAGATAGAATGCACCTCCACTGGTACTCTTTCTGTCATCTACACATCCTTCCCAATCTGCATCTAAATACAAAATAAGGGTGAAGTTTTTACCTTTCGGATACCATAACCCATACTCCATAGTACCCTTGAGGTACCAAAGAATCCTCTTCACTGTTGTCACATGAGTCTCCTTGGGATTAGCTTGAAATCGTGCTACCATGCATACTACCTGCAAAATATCTGGTCTAGTAGCTATCAGGTATAGTAAGCTCCCAATCATAGATCTGTACATGGTTTGATCAATAGGTGGAGATTTGTCATCCTTGCTCAACTTGCAACTTGTCGTCATGGGAGTGCTAACTGGCTTACAATCCTCCATTGTGAACTTTTTTAACATCTCTTTCACATATTTAACTTGATAAATAAATATGCCCTTCTTATTTTGATTAACTTGCAACCCGAGGAAATACGAAAGTTCACCAATCATTGATATTTCAAATTCTTTCTGCATCTTATTTGCTAAATCTTTACACGACTCATCTTTGCTACTGCCAAATATGATATCATCCACGTATACAACAAGAATAATAAGATGCCCATTTTCTATTTTGACATACAAATTACTATCCACCATACCTTTCTTAAACCCTTGTTGAGTGAGATAGTTGTCTAGACTTGCATACCATGCTCGGGGTTCCTGTTTTAAGCCATATAATGCTTTCTTCAACTTGCAAACCAATTTGGGATCATCACCAAGTTGGAAACCATCTGGTTGCTCAATATAAACCTCTTCTTCAAGTTTTCCATTCAAAAATGCTGATTTCACATCCATTTGATAAACTTTGAAATTCTTGTAGATTGTTAAAGCCAGAAACATTCTAATTGCCTCTAGTCTAGCTACTGGTGCAAAAGTTTCCTCAAAATCAATGCCTTCAACTTGTGCATAACCCTTACATACCAATATTGCTTTATTTCTGACTACCTGTCCATCTTCATTCAATTTGTTTCAAAAAATCCATTTAGTCCCGATTATATTTTTATTTGCAGGTCTAGGTACTAACTCCCAAGTTTCATTTTTCTCGATTTGATCTAATTCTTCATTTATTGCCTTCATACAACTTTCATCCTTGCTTACGTCAACAACATTTTTGGGCTTAATGCTAGATAATAGAGAGTAGTAACTTACTACTCTTCTTCTTGTCTGAACACCAACTTTGGGGTCTCCAATTATTTTCTCTCTAGGGTGAGTTTTTTGCCAGCTACCTATTTTGAATTTCTTATTTTCTTCCACTTTTGAATCACAACTTAAATCATCTGAGTCAATTTTTTGTATCTTTTTCATTTCATTTTCCTCATCTCCTTCAATAACCTCTTCATAAATTGGGTAGTTCTTTTCATAGCTAATTACTCGTTCTCTACCTTCATCAAATTTAACATCGACACTGTCCACAATTTTCTTTAGCCTCTTGTTGTAGCATTTGTAAGCTTTGCTTCTTGACGAATAACCAACAAAAATACCTTCATCCGCTCTATCTTCAAACTTACCAAGATTATCTTCAGTTATTTTGATGTAGCACTTGCTGCCAAAAACTTTGAGGTATTTTGTTGTTGCCCTTTTACCGAACCACAACTCATAAGGAGTTTTGCTTTCATGTGTTCTCAGCATTACCTATTTTGGATATACACCGCAGTATGGACTACTTTCCAAAATCTATTTGCTACTCTGCTTTCAGACAACATAGTCCGTGCCATTTCCTGCACTATCCTATTCTTTCTTTCTACCACTCCATTCTACTGAGGTGTCCTGGCTGCTAAAAAATGTCTCCTAATACCATATTTTTCATAGTACTCTGCAAACTCCTTTAAAATGAATTCTCCTCCTCTATATGATCTTAAAAATTTGATCCTCCTTCCTATTTCATTCTCAACTTGGTTTTTGAAAATCTTGAACCTTTCAAAAGCTTTTGATTTATGCTTCAAGAAAAATATCCATGTCATTCTGGAATAGTCATCAATGCACAAAATAAAATATTTGTCACCATTTATGCTTTGTGTTCTCATGGGTCCACATAAATCAGTGTGTATTAGTTCCAAAGGTTTTCTTGTGTAGTACTCTTTTGTTTTGAATGTGACTCTAGTTTGCTTCCCCTTTTGGCATGAAGCACAAATGTTGTTTGCAGGTTTGTTGATGGTGGGAATATCTCTCACTACCCTTTTTGAGTTGATTTTTACTATATTATCAAAACTGATATGACCGAGTCTCTTGTGCCACAACCAACTTTCTTCTTCCTGTCTAATAAAACAAGCTCCTTTTGAAGTCTCTGAGAGCGTGTACAGGTTTTCAGATGTCCTTGATCCAGTTGCTATCAATTTTCCACTGTTTGTTTTTCTAACTTCACAACCATGCTTCTTAAAAACTACTTCATGACCTTTATCACAAATCTGACTTACACTCAACAAGTTATGTTTCAAACCATCCACAAACAAGACTTCTTCTGACTTGATTTTTTCGTCAATAATTTTAACTGAGCCTTTGCCAACTATCTTAGCTCCATCATTATTTCCAAACTTTACTGAACCACCTTCATATTTTTGTAACTTCTCAAATTTTTGTTTGTTACCTGTCATATGATTGGAGCATCCACTATCAAGTATCCATGGTACATATTTATTCTGTGCTTTAAATGTTGTTTGTACGATTAAGGATTCCTTTTCTTCCTTAAGTCGCTCTTTTTCTTTCCACTTTGTTTTGATAGTAGTTTTGGGCTCTTGTTTTGCCTTTCCCTTATCAATAGTTTGTGCATGTTTTTCGGGAAGTTTTCTATTTTTTCTCATCCTATTTGGTTGAAATTTTCTTTCCTGAAACTGATTTGATGCAAATGTACTTCTACAGTTTCTTGCAATGTGCCAAAAATTATGACAGTTATAACATTCTATTGTATAATTCATCAGAGGAGAAAACACATTTCTATTGGTGAAATTCCTTGGTCTTACATTATTTTGTAGTCTGAGATTTTATGTCCATAGCCATTGCATTTAAAACAAAAACTAGAAAAGGGATAATTGAACCTGGGTGATGGTCTTTGCCATGTTGCCATAGGAGCCATAGGTCTTCTTCTTATTTGATGTGTGACATTGGTGAATCCATCATTGTCAATTCTCCTTTCGTGCCTGGCATTATTGATTTATTTTGCATGAGATGTTTTTCTTTGATCAACCTATTTCTTATCTTCATTCTTTATGGATTCTACATTTCTAGCCTTTGATCCATTTGAAGATTCTCCTTCGACGAAACCCAGACCAAATTTGATGCCTACAGGCCTTTGGTCATTTATAATCTTATCTAGCTTCATAGAACTTTCTTCGCGTTTGTGATAGCAACTAATTTTGTGATTCATCTCTTCTATGTGCATCCGTAAACCAACATTCTCTTCTAGTTTGCAATAATAATCTATTTTCATGGTAATTTGTACTTCGATATCTTTAGATATTTTCTTGTATTCTTCTATCTGTACTTTCAGACTGGTTATGATTTTTTTTGCATCCTCAAGCCTTTTTGAAATTTTCTTATTCTTTTTCCTCTCTATTTTCCACTCTTCAAGTGCAGAGATCAACTCAACTTCTAGATCTACTTCAGCCTCAGGGTTTTCACCACATACTTCAGAGTTCACTCCTTCCTTTTTTGATTTTACTTCTTCAAATGCCATGAAAAGAGCTTCACCACCTGCCATTGTGTTACTTCCAATATCACCCTAGCTGGTTAAGCTTGTATAGGAACTTAGCTCTAATACCAATTGTTAGTCTTACAATGACACTGATAGGGTGGGGGGTGAATTAGTGTAGCTCTTTAAACTTGAATTTACAGCTCTTAATACTGCAGCAATTAAGACTTATTACTAGATACAGCAAGTGTAACAAAAGAGCATCACACAACACAAGATTTAACGAGGTTCACCAATGTGGCTACTCCTCAAAAATTGACTACTTGGACTACCATCCAAATCCAGCCTTTATAAAGCACCAACTTTACAATCAATTTACCAGCACCAATTGGAAGGAGCACCAACCCCTGATTTATCTGCACCAATAGAAAATAGCACCAACCCTTGATTTATCTACACCAACAGAAAGGAGCACCAACCCCTAATTTACCAACACCAACTGGAAGGAGCACCAACCCCTGATTTACCAACACCAACTGGAAGGAGCATCAACCCCGATGCCAAGCACCAACTTGGACTTCAATTTGAATCTACAAGTTTGATAGTAAGATACCTTTGCTTTTGCAAGACCCTGATTGGTCTTCTTCACCTTTGCATTCTCTACGCACTTTGCACACTCCGCTTTGAACTTCACGATTGTCTTCTCCCTTTTGCGCACTCTGCTGTCTTTGAGAATTTTGCACTTAACACGATTCGACACGACTTGCTCTCTGCTCACAATGACCGTAATTCACACACATTCAACGACATCCCAATTCTCCAAATAGCCCTCCTTTTATAACAATATTTTTATGATGAAAACCCTAATCTTAGTCGGTTGTAAATCCTAATCTTAGTCGGCTGTAAACCCTAATTTTAGTCGATTGTCATCGGTCTTCGTTGGGTTCTCCTTCTTGACTTGCGCTTTTACGACCTGTCATGAAATCATGACATTTCTGCCTCTGTAGCTTCTTTTGTTGTTGTTGCCGCAAAAATACATGTCATGATATCGCGACACTTTCGCCTCCGTATGCTTTCTCTATTCTTTTGTCGTGATATCGTGACATTTCTGCCTCTGCAGACTTCGTCTTTTCTTTTGTCATGATATCGTGACACTTCTGCTTCCATAGACTTCAACTTTGCTTTTGTCGCGATATCGCGACACTTCTGCCTCCGTAGTCTTCAACTTAGCTTTTGTCATGAAATCACGACACTTCTACTTTTGTACTTAGCTTCTTTGCTTTTGTCGTGAAATCATGACACTTCTACCTTCGAAGTCTTCTTCTCTGCTTTTGTCACAAAATCGTGACACTTCTGCTTTTGTACTTTACTTCTTTGCTTTTGTCGTGAAATCGTGACACTTCTGCCTTCGAAGTCTTCTTCTCTACTTTTGTCGTGAAATCATGACACTTTTGCTTCCATACTTTACTTCTTTGCTTTTGTCGTGAAATCATGACACTTCTGCCTTCGAAGTCTTCTTCTCTGCTTTTTTCATGAAATCGCGACACTTCTGCTTTCGTACTTTACTTCTTTGCTTTTGTCGTGAAATCGTGACACTTTTGCTTTTGAAGTCTTACTTTCTGCTTTTGTCGCAAAATCGTGACAGTTTTGCTTTCGTACACTTCCTCTCTTTCTTTTGTCATGAAAATACGACATGTCGCGATATCACTAAACTTTTCAAACTTACTTTCTCTCTCCTATTTTAGTCACAAAAATGTGACATGTCATGAAATAGTGACACTTTTCAAACTTACTTTCTCTCTCCTATTTTAGTCACGAAAATGCGACATGTCGCGAAATCGTGACACTTTTCAAACTTAATTTCTCTCTCCTATTTTAGTCGTGAAAATGTGACATGTCGCAAAATCACGACACTTTTCCAACTTACTTTCTCTCTCCTGTTTTAGTCGTGAAAATGCGACATGTCGCGAAATCGCGACACTTTTCTTACTTGTTCTCTTTCTTCGAACTTGTCGCGAAATCGCGACACTTTTTCCTGCTTTCTCTTTCTCTTCCAACATGTCATGAAATCGCGACAGTTTTTCCACTTGCCTTTTTCTCTTCCAACATGTCGTGAAATCGCGACAGTTTTTCCACTTTCCTTTTTCTCTTCCAACATGTCACGAAATCGCGACAATTTTTCCACTTGTCTTTTTCTCTTCCAACATGTCACGAAATCGTGACAGTTTTTCCACTTGCCTTTTCTCTCTCTTCCAACATGTCGTGAAATCATGATAGTTTTTCCTCTTGCATTTTTCTCTTCCAACATGTCACAAAATCGTGATAGTTTTTCCTACTTTTTCTCTCTCTTCCAACATGTCACGAAATCGCGATAGTTTTTCCTCTTGCCTTTTTCTCTTCCAACATGTCGTGAAATCATGACAGTTTTTCTTTCCTGCTGTATATGTCATGATATCCCGACACTTTTCTTACTACAGAGGTTTAAAAATTGTGTCAAAGTATTCATGGCACCATACCAATAGGATCAAGGCTTAAATCCCAAGTTATATCATTGTTAACTCCCTTGTGGTTCAATATTGGAAGGGGGTTTTATCGAGGGAAGAGCAATATCAACCAAGGACGTCAATGACAGGAAGATAATTCAGTGCATACCATAGTTGTATTACCCACATGTGTTATTTCAACTTTTATGGAGGTAAAAGAACAACCATTTTTGGGATGAGATAGTCCTTTTAATGAAGGCTTCTACCTAGATCAGGCATCACATGATCGACAGTCGATCATAATTCGCTTGGATAGGGGCATCCTCATATCCATCGATAACCGAGGTCCAGTATGCTTTATATGAATCTAATGCTTTGTTCTCAATGTAGTAAATCCCATATTCACTATGCCTAGTGTTTAGGAATATATAAGAGTGTTTTCACACCATAGTTGAAATAACCACCAACCGATGTCTAGGGAGGTATCATCGATGGTATTGACGATGATGGTGGTGGTATTTGTCTAATTATATGGCTACCCAATTCCTAACTTGATATTAGGTCTGAATAAACCTCCTATCATTTAATGGGTAATTATCTTTATTCAATATGATACCTATTACCCATCAACAGTTTGTTGATGATACCTTGTTGTCCACCTTCGCATCTGTAAATGAAGCCAAAATTATCTAGCATATCCTTATCCTGTATGAGGAAGCAGCTGGCCAAAGAATAAAATTTCATAAAAGTAAACTTTATTTTCGTAATACTCCTCTCAGAAGATAGAATATGGTTTCCAACATACTTGAATGCTCCATAGCTAATTTGTTTTCCTCATACCTGGGCTTAACTCTCTTCACTGGGAATGCCAAAGAAAGCCTATGGGATAATGTTATCGAAAGACTTCAAAAAAAGTTGTCCACCTAGAGAGGTAATCTTCTATCCCAAGAGGGTAAAATCACCCTCACCATGACCTACCTCCAAAGTATTCCTATCTATTTCCTTTCTCTATTCAAAGCTCCTGCAAGTGTTTACCAAAAAATGGAAAAAATTCAAAAGCACTTTCTTTGGACAGGATCTGAAAACAAATGCATATTTCATTTAGTTGCTTGGGATAAAGTCTGTAAACCCAAAGATCAGGGAGGTTTAGGATTTAGAAGGATCTCTCTTCTTAACATTTCTCTCTTTGCCAAGCAAGCCTGGAGGCTCATTTCCAATGAAAATATTGAATGGGTCAAGATCATGAGAAGGAAATATCTTTAGGGTTCTGAATTCCTCCATGGTGAGGTTCCCTCTACAAGGTCTATTTTTTGTAAATCCATATGTGAAGCTCGATATCTTCTGCAAAAAGGACTTCGATGGCAACTTGGAAATGGAAAATCCATTTTCTTCTGGGAATACAAGTGGATTGGAGATAGTCCTCTTTCTCAAATTCCTATGCTTCAAAGGATAATCAAAACAACGAAACATCTGGTTGGTCCTTTAGTTGCCAATTTTATTTCCTATACTAATGGTACCACACGATGGAAAATACTTGATATCCTGAACCATGAAGAAGAAATCTCATGTTTGCAAGCTCATTTATCTTCCATCAAAATTCTAGCTGGAGATCTCAAGGACCAACCTAGTTGGGAACCTACTGATTTTGGAGAATTTTCTATCAAATTAGCTTATTTGCTTTCACTTAACAACATTGAAACTCCTAATCCTTTTAATCTAGTTTGTACCAAATACTTGATTTCTAAAATTACCTCCTTTTCTTGGCTATGCATCCAAGATCGCATCCTTACTACATAAAACCTAATAAAAATGGGTATTATTCTTCCTAACAGATGTTATCTCTACATTTTTTATTGGGAATCTACTTCTCACCTTTTCTTGTTTTTTCCTTTCTGAAGAATGGTGATAAACAATATTTTTCTTAATTTCTAGCTGGCCTGGGCTCAACCACCCTCCATCGTCGAGCTTTTACATCAGTAGCCCAATCCTTTCAAAAACTCTGTGCTCAAAGGACTTTGGAAATTTTACCTTCAACACTACCTTTGGCAAATTTTGCTTGAATGAAATAGAAGAATTTTTTAACAAAAATCCTTACATGCTGAAATTATTGCCCACAAAGTTATTGTTTATGCCAAGGAAAATGTCCAGGTTGCTGATTTTCATCCTTTTCCTTGCTCTCATTTTGAGAAAGCCATTCTCAATTCATGCAACATTTTCCTTGATGCTTCAAAACCTGATAATCCTTCTTATTTGAGGTCCTCCCCTAGTTGGTTGGGTCAAACTTAATTTTGATGGTGCAGCTAAAGGAAATCTTGGCAATGCTGGTGTTGGAGGAATTGTATGTGATCAATCAAATAATTTTATTTTTGCTTTTTTTGAACCTTTAGTCTTCCTTTCCAATCACTCCGCTGAAGCCAAAGCTATTTGGAGAGGCCTCCAATTCATCAAAAATATTCCAGGGAACATTATTGTGGAAGGAAAATTTTTAAATGTCATAAATTATTTAAAAACTTCAAAAGCTAGCAGCTAGAGGATTAGAATAATTATGGAAGAAAGCAAATAAATCCTTGGTCAGCAACATAATATCATTGTCCTGCATGCCTTCAGAGAGGCTAACTCAGTTGCTGATAGATTGGAAAATATTGGAGCTAATGCCCAAGGTATGTTGACGGGGACTGATAATCTTCCTCTTGAGGTGGCAGAGCTTGTCAGAAAATATCAAAATAATGGTAATCATATTGAACATTGAAAATTTCATTCATTTCATTGTCCAGCACTCTGTCTTCCACGTGAAGCATTGAGTTCATGTTGGTCACAAATCTGCCACAGGAAAGGATTTTTACAATTGCGCCCTAGACCCGGCCAACATTGAAAGGCTGGAAGCAAGAAATGGCTCCCAGACCAATCTCCAGAGTGGGCTGGTTCCCTCTACTATTCTAAAATTGGGTTTAAGATAGGGTTGCTGGAAAGAGATTTAAAAGGTTGCGTAAAGAAATGGGAAATATGGCCACAGGCCGAAGTGATGGGATCAAAAAACAACAAGTAGGAAACTACAAACGCAACAACAAGCAAGTAACATAAGAAATCAGCTTCATCCTCGCACAATCACATGCCGCAAATCCCTCCAAACCCACATTCCAGGAATTGTACCCTAACCGCAGTATTTAAATCCAGTATGCAGAATTTAAATGTAATAGCAATGCAGGAGTACGAATGCTATTAGAAATGCAGAAAACGGAAAGCAAATTCATCCATGCGACGCTTGAAAAATTAGAAGTCGATCCTTGTATTCCCGCAAATACAATTCCAGCTTTCTAGCAGCAAGTTTTTCCAACCTTTTCAAATGAAGCTTACATTGGTTTTTATAGAGGTCCGTCCTCTTTGCAAGCATTAAAAACGTAAAACCAACTTCCTCGTGATCTACAATAATATCTTGAAAATCAAGAACACGACCCCTTAATAGCGGCCTCGAGGAAATAAAAATTAAATGCCATGAAACGTTCGCGGTCCTTTATTAAATACGATTCTTCGAACATGTGCATGAAAACCGTTGAATTAATCCACGAACCGCAGCTTTGAACCAATAAATCCTTTAATTTTGGTGGCCTGGGCACTCTTCGACCTTAACCGCATCGGAAATCCGCAAATTATTTAATTCGGGTTAGCATTAAATCATCGGAAATCGGAAAAACCCTTTCGGCCGTTCATATTGCACTTGGCGGGAAAACTGCGCAGGTCGCGAAAATGCGACGGGTCGCGAAATCGCGACGGGTTTTTCCGCCGTACGCTTCGCTGCTGAAGACCCACGAAAATGGAACATGTAGCGATTTCGCTACGTCTCTGACTTCCTCTTCGCCATCGCAAGCTTGCTCCGCGAAATCGGAACATGTAGCGATTTCGCTACATGTTTCCGTCGTTGCTCCCCCCTGCGCTCTGCCCCGCGAAATCGGAACATGTAGCGATTTCGCTACATGTTTCCATCGCCGTACCAATCGCCTTTTTCGGTCGCGATTCGCTGACATGTCAGCGACGCGCTGCAAGTTTGCACTTTTTGCCTTCGACGCTCCCCGGTCGCGATTCGCTGACATGTCAGCGAATCGCTGCATGTTTTCAACTTAGTGCGTTTTTGCCCGCCGACCCGCGATTCCGGAACACGTCGCGATATCGCGACGGTTCCGCCAACCTGCCTGCGTTGACTGAGTTGACCGCGATTCTGAAACATGTCAGCGCGTCGCTGCAGTTTTTAGACTTAACCATTTTTTGCTCAATTTTTCTCCTTTTTTCGCCCAAGCTGCACCAATCAAAGGTCAGATCCCCAACAATACATCAATGCATTCATCAATGAGAATCAATGTGGCAAAAATGCCAACATTCTTGGCGGCTCGCGGGGTATACAGATCGCTGTATGCAAGAATCCAGGCCTTAGTCCATTGGGCATAGAGTCATATCCGAACGTATAGGCGGTCGCCGCAATACATGTTCTGCTGAAAAATTGAAACTGAAAAAACCTGCATATAACTGATTATGAAACGACTAATGGAACGCGATGATGGAGTGAGCTCTTGCGGTTGCGCAAGAGGTGACTGCAATGGAATGATGAAATGAAAATGAACGAAGTTATGGAGTGGGAATGGAACTAGGAAAGCTGTGAAATGAAATGAACTAGACTGTGAAATAAATGCATAAAAGACTGAACTTAGAGGAAAGGGATAAGAAGGGACGGGAAAAAACAGAAAAGGAAAAAGAAACAACAGCTGTGGCTTATTTTGTTTTAATGCAGAAGAAACAGAAGGAAGAAGATGAAGAAAGGAAAGAGAGGAAACGGGGAAGGGAAAAGAAGAAAGTGCTAGAAAGCCACCAAACTGTTGGGAGGAGAAAAACAAAGGAAAAAAACAAGCATCTACGGCTCGCAGGCAACAAGAACCGAGATGAACAAATAAAAACAATACCACTTTTTTTTTTTCTCTTCTTTTTTCTATTTTTTTTTGTTTTTTTCAAAATACTATATACAATAATGCACGACATGATTGGCATGTCGCCACCAGACACCCAATCTCAGAATGTTATCCGGTAAATCTGCAATGTCCCGACCAGATCTGATCATACTTAAGTCGGTCCTTGAAATTAGGCTGGCTCTTTCCTGAAGTTCTCCATGGTGCGAATAGGATGCAATGCGACAGATTATCCTTCTTACTAGTACCCACATGGAGGACTTCTTCAGGTACCGGATGTAGTGGCTGGAACCAACACCACCACTTTGCAAACTTTACTGGCTGTGGGTTGAGTACAGGCTCCTCTAACTCCTTGATGTGATCACAGGGCTCTTCAAGTGAGAACTCGGATTCTGGGATCTCCTCAAGCTCTGGAATTTGCACTTGTTCTTCTACTTGGCCCATCTCTTGCTGAAAACTGCAAGCAACCATATTGTTCATTGCTGGAAAAGTGCTTGCATGTCCCAATCCTTGACTTTGGACGAGATCTGTCCCTTGAAATTCACATGACTGCATCTCAGGGATCTGGCATGAATGTGCAGGGTAAACAAGAGCAGCAACCACCGGAGAAGGTAATGGAGTTTCTCCCCACGGTAATTTTCTTGATAAGTGCAACATCTGTTCTGCTCGCACTGCTTCCTCAAATATTTGTGGGAACCGTTGTTCACCCGACTACAGCAAAAAGAGACCAATGTCAGAGTTAAAAGCTCGAACATAAAAGAGGAGGGCTTGGGTGGGTGATGGACGGATCTTCTCTGGAATTCTCTGCCAGCTTCTCAAAAATCGGACATTGAAATCCGTGATGCTCTCTTGAGGTGCTCTCTTGATGTACATGAAAAATTGATAGAGATCCAAAGAACTGTAGAAAGGATCTTCGTCAAATCTTTTGATCAGTGCTCCCGCGATATCATCCCATGAGCTGATGCTTTGACATTTGAGCAATCTGTACCATTGCAACGCTCTTTCTTCCAAAGATCGAACCGTAAGTCGGATCATGACATCTTCGTGTTCTATGACATGGATCATGGACAGAATAGCAATGTCTTCAACATGTGCCAGAGCCTTGCCTTCGGTACCATCATATTTTGCCAGATTTTTCAGGGCACCTTTGGGAATTTCATGCCGAACATGCAGATTCAGAGGGCCAGGATCATCCCATCTAGAAAAAACCCTCGCCTTTGTGGCAGTGGTCTCATGGAATCACGGCCATCGCCATTAAGTCAGAGTCGCCAGATGAACATTCTTTGAAATTTTTTTTTTTTTTTTTTTTTTTTTTTAAACAAAAACAAACCGCCCACGAACGGATCTTCAACTTAGCAAAGTCGCCAGATGAACTTACAAATCTCCACTGTGAGGCCAAGACAGCTCATCAAATCTTGAGACCTCCGGGTGTTAAAACGTGCCAAAACTGTTGGCACCGGTGGGGTTATCACTTTGGAAAATTATGCGTATCCCACCGATTATGAATTCTTGGAGACAGAAACAGTCTGTCCCACCGGGCGTGCCAAAAACTGTTGGTCACGAATCTGCCACAGGAAAGGATTTTTACAATTGCGCCCTAGACCCGGCCAACATTGAAAGGCTGGAAGCAAGAAATGGCTCCCAGACCAATCTCCAGAGTGGGTCGGTTCCCTCTACTATTCTAAAATTGGGTTTAAGATAGGGTTGCTGGAAAGAGATTTAAAAGGTTGCTAAAAGAAATGGGAAATATGGCCACGAGCCGAAGTGATGGGATCGAAAAACAACAAGCAGGAAACTACAAATGCAACAACAAGCAAGTAACATAAGAAATCAGCTTCATCCTCGCACAATCACATGCCGCAAATCCCTCCAAACCCACATTCCAGGAATTGTACCCTGATCGCAGTATTTAAATCCAGTATGCAGAATTTAAATGTAATAGCAATGCAGGAGTACGAATGCTATTAGAAATGCAGAAAACAGAAAGCAAATTCATCCATGCGACGCTTGAAAAATTAGAAGTCGATCCTTGTATTCCCGCAAATACAATTCCAGTTTCTAGCAGCAAGTTTTTCCAACCTTTTCAAATGAAAATTACATTGGTTTTTATAGAGGTCCGTCCTCTTTGCAGCATTAAAAACGTAAAACCAACTTCCTCGTGATCTACAATAATATCTTGAAAATCAGGAACACGACCCCTTAATAGCGGCCTCGAGGAAATAAAAATTAAATGCCATGAAACGTTCGCGGTCCTTTATTAAATACGATTCTTCGAACATGTGCATGAAAACCGTTGAATTAATCCACGAACCGCAGCTTTGAACCAATAAATCCTTTAATTTTGGTGGCCTGGGCACTCTTCGACCTTAACCGCATCGGAAATCCGCAAATTATTTAATTCGGGTTAGCATTAAATCATCGGAAATCGGAAAAACCCTTTCGGCCGTTCATATTGCACTTGGCGGGAAAACTGCGCAGGTCGCGAAAATGCGACGGGTCGCGAAATCGCGACGGGTTTTTCCGCCGTACGCTTCGCTGCTGAAGACCCACAAAAATGGAACATGTAGCGATTTCGCTACGTCTCTGACTTCCTCTTCGCCATCGCAAGCTTGCTCCGCGAAATCGGAACATGTAGCGATTTCGCTACATGTTTCCGTCGTTGCTCCCCCCTGCGCTCTGCCCCGCGAAATCGGAACATGTAGCGATTTCGCTACATGTTTCCATCGCCGTACCAATCGCATTTTTCGGTCGCGATTCGCTGACATGTCAGCGACGCGCTGCAAGTTTGCACTTTTTGCCTTCGACGCTCCCCGGGTCGCGATTCGCTGACATGTCAGCGAATCGCTGCATGTTTTCAACTTAGTGCGTTTTTGCCCGCCGACCCGCGATTCCGGAACACGTCGCGATATCGCGACGGTTCCGCCAACCTCGCTCGCGTTGATCGAGTTGACCGCGATTCTCGAAACATGTCGCCGCGTCGTCGCAGTTTTTAGACTTGACCATTTTTTGCTCAATTTTTCTCCTTTTTTCGCCCAAGCTGCACCAATCAAAGGTCAGATCCCCAACAATACATCAATGCATTCATCAATGAGAATCAATGTGGCAAAAATGCCAACAGTTCATAATAAAAAAAATTTGTTATTCCATCCTTCAAGGAAAATACCCTACTTTGAAATTTGGACCAATAACCCTTTGTGTTTTAATTTTAAATTACCCATTTTTGCACGCACCTATTTTTTGATAACCGACTCCTTTAAAAATCCCAAGGCAATGTCCAGCATATTTTTTAATCATAATTATCCTGTGTATCTTGATATTCGTAACCTTGATTCTTCAAGAACCATCTCCCACTGCTTGACCAATTCCATTGTTCCAAGATCTTATGGTGTGAAAATCCCAATCCTTCATGTTCTTCATGCCAGACTATCTTTTTGGATTTATTTTTTGAACATCCTTGATGGTCAATATTTTCTTTTGACGTTGCTTCTCCCAACCATCTGCCACAACATTTGATGCCTAAAAATATGCCTTGTCACCTACCCTAGCCAATCTTGTTTCTTCAGGTGGTTTTTTCCCTTTTCAAAGCATCCTCTCTGGATTTCCTGCAAAACTTAGAGTAGCAACAATGCTTTCCTTTTCTATAACACTTTGCATGCTCTGCTCACCTATCAGTGTGCCCATCCTTTGCCTATATTTTTTATCCCCTACAATTTACTTTGCTTTCCTTCTTGTTGTTTTCTGTCTACAACCATAAAATAAAGAAAGCCTATCTTCATTGAGCCTGAAGTATTTGAGCTTGAATCCATAGTCAGAGATATGTGTAAGGAAAAAGGAGCACTGATTTAATTTTTCTAGATGTTTTCGGGAGTTGATGAAGAGGTGACAAAAGCCTTTGTTGAGTCGTAGAACAAGGTCCTGGTTACTATTCACGATGTTGAATTTCAAATTAGCACTGAGCTACTGGAAGACCTGATAAGACAATCTTTGGATAACAAGGTGATCATAAGGAATAAACATAACTGGGAAGCAAAGTTGATGCATTTTTGAGAAATCCTTGACAATCCAAAAAATGGTCAAGAAAGGTTTGTACTGTACCCATATTTCGACTCCCTAAAAAGAAATCATGAAAGCTATCATGTAATACCTTACTTGTGATAATCTCAAAGCCCAACTATATTGTTTCCATTTAGCTTTCATAAACCACTTTCGTGAAGCCAAACTGATGAACATTCCTGCATCCCTCTTTTGGTCCATTGACTACACCATTACCTCCTCCCAAAAAAATGAGGAGTTTTTTCCCTGTCACCAAGGGATTTTCAAAGTTCTATATAGATTTCTCCTCTTGAAATTTCCCAAAGGTAACATCCCAGTCCCGAAGTCTGATGAAGATAATTCATCCTCAACTCCCAGTCCTAGAACTTGTAGACCCAAGAGGAAGGAGAAAAGTGGCAAACCTCTTCCCAAATTCAATGTCATAAAAAAGGTCAAGGTTGAGGGTACACCTGTTAGATGTTCCTAGAGGCTCAAGCTTAAAGAAATTTTTGAAACCCCTCCCTCCACATCTATTAAACCCTCAAAGGATCCATCTAATTCACCTAACATTATGGAGAAATACCTTCACAAAATTGTAGTCCAAGCAACCTCTACCACTATTGATCACCTGGAAACAACCCATGTGGCCATAGGTAAAGCAATTTCTAGGTTAAAGGATCAGCACCAAGCTCTCAGTATCTTGTTCTTTTGTGATTCATTCAAGGATATCCCTACCTTTTCCATTGATGAGGGTCCCTTTGATGCCAAGGGCAATGTAAAATATGAGGACATGGTGGATATTACTAAGGAGGTGTGTCTTGATGTTTTGAAAAATGTTCCTAAGGACACACCAAAGGATGCACCGAAGGATGAAGCAAAGGCTACCACACTGGAAACCATTGTCACTTATCCTATGCTTACTGACATTCATCTCTAAGCGAGGATGGGGTTTTACCCATTGCTGGTTATGTTTTGTTCCTTCAGTCTGAAGGATTTGGTCTAGTTGTGTCTTGTGGGCTTCAGGACTATTTCTTTTTGTTCCTTTCTGTTCAAGGTTCATTCATTTTTGCTGTAATAGGCTTAAAGCCTCTCTTTTGTGTTCTTTTCTGTTATCTTCTTGGGTTCCTCTTCTTGTCTCCCTATTGTACAAAGCATTAGGGTGCCTTTCAAATGCCCTCTTTTGATAAATAAAAAAATTTAACTTACCAAAAAAAATGATCTTTATTCAATAATTTCCACCATTTTTCATATTGAGGGGGTTTCGACTGTAATCGAACTTTCTAATGGATCTCTAAATAGGTTCAAATTAATGGTTTAGTCCATAAACTATAGAAGATACATAATCATAGCACACCCATAATGCCTTAATAAAATATAAAAGCTATAGTGGTAATCAAAGCACACTATAAATAAAGCACATATATATTGAGACCCAACATTGATGACAACAATATATCAATTAAAAGCACACCATTATTAAGGATTAATGTAAAGTTACAACCTGAACTAAATTTTTATAATTTGGAATTCACACCTCTTGCCTTGGAATCTCACTGATACTCCTCCTCCTCCTCTTGTGACCCTTCCCAGTATTCTTCTTCTCCATCCATCCTCTCATCCTTCATCTTAGCCAAATTCTTATTATTTAAATTTAGTACTTTCTTAAAGCCTTTTGGTTTTTGATCTACCATGGGTAGAGAGCATACTCCCTAAGCCCAATATTTCCTCCCTCGTTCCCTTGATTGTCTCCCTTTTTATAATTTTTTTTCCATATCTTCCTCCTTCATGAGCAAGAGAGTGGATTTATTAATAAAATACTAAAAGGAAACCTTTTTTTGGAGTTCACCCAAATAGTGAGATTCTATTTTATCATTTAAAAATTAGGGACAAGACAAGAGAGGGTAAGGTGGGAGTACTTTGCTCATTTTTGGCCTTCCCTTTTTCTCTAGTGCAACTACAAAGTCTGCACCATTACTATTGGGAAGGAATCATGTGAAATGTAGAATAGTTCACCCACTAGACAAATATGTACATTTTTATTATTAATTCATGACTTTGTCCTTTTTGGAACCCAATTAAAATTGGATAAATTTATTAGGCACCTAATTGTAATAAATTAGGTTCATTTTAATAAGTCACTTTTGTAAAATATAATTTCCCCAAATTAATCCTTTTGCAAAAGCCTTATTTTATTTTCCCCAAAACCTTACCAAAATCCCAATTGTATTCAAAACCCTTCCAATTAACCTGGTAGAGTGTATTTTAGTTTTTAGTTGGGAATTTTATAGAATAATTAGGGTTTACTATCCCCTAGGTTTTATCAATTAGACCCTCTTATTAATGCTTGGTAGCATTAGTAAGGTTTGGTCAATGTTAAAATGTAAGTATTAATTGATCCTTTGGATCAATTAATGTTTTCTAGGAAGTCCCAATGGGTGGGCTGTGACATACTCCCCCCTAAAATTAAACACAATCCCTTGTGTTTCTCATTAGTTCCTAGCTTAGTTAATGCATAAATCAATAAAATCAACATTAGTATTTTACAAATCAGATAGAATCATCATCCTTTTCCTTATTTCCAATGTCTCGATCCTGATGGTAAGCAATATATTCCATCCACAAGAGTACCTGGACCTACAAAAGTGTAAACTATCAGTAGTACCATGTTCTTAAAGCAATAAAACATTCATATTACATAAATAATAAGGATTTAAAACATCATAAATACATAAATTTCATCATGAAAACAAAGCATCAAAGCATTTATCACCGCATAGTAAATTATATTAGAATACTTCAACAAGAGAGTTGTAGAATATTTCCATAAAGAGGACATGAATTCATGTTTTAATAATAAACTAAACATAATATGTCTAATTAAATACATCAAAAAATCTCACAAAGGAGTATCACACTATGCCTTGATAGCTCCTTTTTATGATTTAACCTAATATACATAGGTGCCATCAAAGACAAAGTCATAATTTTACACTTCTTCCATCAATATACCCATATATCTTAAAACCATCTTGGCAAACATAATTACTACCATATTGGAAAATCCATTTGGCACCACCAATGCATCACTCTTTATATCCCCTGGTACTCATTTTCAATCAATCTATTGTAAGATTATTATCTCAAGAGACACAAATGTCAAGTGCATTCATCAAAAGAGCCTAAGGTACACCACTTAATACCCACAAAACATGGAGGGTTTGCTTAGATCTTCCACTTTGATTAATCAGTGGCTCAATAGTGGGAGGAGAAGAACTTGAACATGTGTAGTCTCTGAGTAACAAAATCCAATAGCAATGATCATATTTACTATGCTTTCGATGCCATACTGATATTCATGGTCACACTTACCCCTTGTAAAGTACCATGCAAAATTTTCATACCAATCATACTATCACTCATCAATAGTACCTATGACCACACTTATGCCATGTAAGGTGTCATAAAAATCATACTATCACTCATAGATAGTACCTATGACCACACTTACTCCATGTAAGGTGTCATAAAAATTATTAGAACATAATTTTTTCTATGTTAATAGGGGATCTCACACATTGCTTTAAGGGTAGTTTCCCTATATATATACCACCTAAGATTATTCCAATATTAACTAAAACTTTCATGTTTAACCTTGCTCATGTATTTTATTATTATTTTTTAAAATGAGATTCTATTTTATTTAAATTAGGTGTATTCACATAGATATGCATCCTGAAACACCTCCTCTACTCTTCCAAGATATTCCTCACTTGAGGTCTAGTTGTTTAAGACGACTTTCAAGTGACCAATATGTTAGATAGAATATTTGGTCCAAGGTTTTCTGCTTAGGTCCTGCCAAAAGCTACCAGATATTTGGAACCTTCTGAGTTACTACTCAAAATAAGAGGATTCAAGTGTTGGGATTATCCGTTTGAACTTATAAGGGAATTTAACCAAGTGTATTACTCTTTAGAAAAATATTCTGGTCTCAGATAAATCAAAATGCTACAATAATCTAGACCAAACATAACTTCATATATATTTTTACATAACCAAAAATCCTCTTGGGTTACAATTAACATAATTATAATGTCCAATGGGTGGCTTTTAGCCATTTTTGTATCTCTTAAGGCTACTACCCTTTGGTACTATCACTATTCTATGTTGAATCTAAACCCTCAACTAGAGAAGGTGGTGGGACAACTATTCCAAAAGCTACCTGACCTCTACCTCAGGTCATTATCTAAACTGCTCGGGTGGTTATCCCTCACCCACGCTGTGATATAGTTGGTGATGGATATGGGATGATTATTCCATGGCTTACCATTACCACATAATATGTAGTTAGGAATATAGTCCTATATTCATCACTTGCTTAATGCAGTTGTGCATTTTTTGCGTATAAAGCTACCATGGTTATGGCTCTCTAGTCACTTCTTCGTGCTTCTGCTAACCTAATCCTATCCTGTTATTCTATGGCTACATCTCTCTCAACCTCTAATATTATTATTTCTTGGGTTTATAAGTCTTCTTGGACCTACTCTAGTTGTTTAGGAAGCTCTACTCTAACAACAGCCTTAGATGTACCTTTAGATATCCTACCAGCTTCCTGCATAACCACATCCTTTATAGAAACTACATTGTTTCCTTGGCTCATTTTGGTTCCACCAAAATCCATTTCCTACCTTCAAAGAGTGTGTATCAACTGATCGAAAAGCACTAGGAGTATGATCATAAGAATAACTATAGGGCTTACTCCCATTGTGCCCATAAATAGAAATTTCAATGCCAACATAAGTGCTACCATCTTGTATTCCGTGGGTAGAACTCTCACTTTTTGAATACTTATAGAGTAACACATCTTTAGTTCTCTGAAATGTTCAGTTAGTTGTCAGTTTACACTATAGAGTTTGATCAAAAATCGGATCAAAAGTCACTGATTATTCAAATTCTATTCGATATCCACCATCAATCATGTCTTGATCAATACAAATGTACTATATCGTCGATCTCATCCTAGTTATTTTTCCAAATTTTCCAAGGTAATAATTTTCCTTATCAAAATACTTGTGGTCGTATCACCTTTTTGTAGGTGTCCCATTAATTCGGCCCCAAGGTGTCTTATCATTACCCTTTCAGAGGCTCCATCAGATGAGTGCACGTTCACCCATGCTTCTCTCTTTTAGATGTTGCTTCCTTTATCACATTGTTTCCAACTATCAAGATTGTGTTTAAACATACATAGGGTACTATCACAAAATCTTGATCATGGTTGTTTTTCTATAACTCAACTTGTGCTAAGTTGAGTTTAGTCATCAAATCATCTCATTATTTGACATAGTTTTATAGTACTTTCTTTGTTATTTAGAAAATTATTTCCTGGTATGCATATTTACTGGATCATTTACATAAATTAGATGTATTTTTACCTTATGCGAAGGGTTCTATGAGTTAATTTGAATTCTAAGGTAACCCTTACCTTTCAGGAATTATTCATATGATCACATTCATTCCAATATTTACACTTCTACTAACTGAAGAACACAAGCTTATACTGAAAGGGGGGTGAACGGTATAAGACCACTTTTTACTTGTCTTTCCCAAACAATATTATGCAATGTATAGATAACAATATCAACAAAATTAATCAAAGCAATGCACAAATAACCATACACAATAGAGACACCACAATTTACGTGGTTCACCCAATGTGGGCTACTCCATGGAGAAAATATTTCACTAAAATTTTCTCAATCAATATCTTGGGAATCCTTTCCCTATTACAATGTTTATGGACCTATGTCCAAAGGAGATACCAATCCCCTAAATCAAGTTCATGGATCTATATCCCCAGGAGAACTCCTCCTCTACTCTAGTTGGTGATCCTCTATAAGACTACTGCCTCCACTACACTAGTTTGTGGATCTCTCTCCACTGAAGACTCTTGTCCTCACTCAGAAGACCTGTCCTCACTACCCTGGCTAATGGATATCTATCCATTGGAGACTATTGTCCTCTATTTTGTCACCTCCAAAGCTTTGTCTCAAATATACACTAAACACAGTCCTTTGGTCTAGCACAAATCTGTTCAATATCTGTCTCTGGTCTGGCACAAACCTATCCTCAAATCTGCACCAAAATAAATTCTCAAATTTACACTAAACATAGTCCTTAGATCTAGCACAAATCTATCCTCAATATCTATTCTCAAGCCTTAACTCAAAGCTTGACTCAATCTCAAATCAACTCTACCAGATCTATCCTAAACCTTAACTCAAGGTTTGAACAAATCAATCAATCAACTTTGCTCTCAAGCCTTCTCAAATACTTGTCTTAAATATGCCTTGTAATCTTTCTCAAAAGCTCACACTAAATTGTCCACAAGTCCTCTCTAGAAATTGTTCAAATTTGCTCTACAAGTCCTCTCTATAACTTGTCCAAATCTGCTCTACAAGTCCTCTCTAGAACTTGCTCAAATCTGCTCTACAAGTCCTCTTTAGAAATTTTCCAAATCTTCTCTACAAGTCCTCTCTAGAACTTTCTCAAATCTGCTCAATAAGTCCTCTCAAGAACTTATCCAAATATGCTTAATATTTGTATTGTAAGCTTCCACAAAAGCTCACACCAAATCTGTCCACAAGTCTTCTCAAAGACTTGTCTCAAATCTACTGAACAGGTCCACACAGAACTTGTCCAATCTCACAGAAACATAAATAGAATTGTTAGAGACTCAATGTGTTCTACACTTATCACAATGCTCAATTACTTTAAATCACTCTCTTAGAAACATAAGGAGAATTGTTAGAGACTCAATATGCTTCAATTTCAACTCAATGCTCAATAACTTTCTCAAATCAAAATATAGAATAATTTGTGTTATGGAACTTGAACAATCACTACACACATCCACTTGACTATGCTCAACCAACTCTACTCAACCAAACACTCAATGAAATAACCCTTTTTCACAAACTCTAGTCCAACCATATGATCACTCACTCAAAATATTTCCAACAATGCTCAACAACAAATCTCACATAATAATGATACTCATGTTCTTTTCAAACTCTAGTTCAAGTTCTTTGCTCAACAACTCACTTCAACAAAAATGCTTATAAAATAATATTCAGATAGCAATGATACTCAAACCCTAGTTCAGGTTCTTCACACAACCAATGGCTTCAACAACAATGCTTATAAAACAATCTTCACATAGCAATGATACTAAAACCCTAGTTCAAGTTCTTCACACAACCAATGGCTTCAACAACAATTCTTATAAAACAAGGTTTTAACAACAACTCTTTATTCCAAAAAACCTTGAAGCATTAACTCAACACATTCAATAGGAAATCCTAATCAAGTCCTTTTCACTCCAAACTTATTTCCATAAAACCAATCAATCAACTTAACTATGGAATAATGTGCTCATACCTTTTTCTTTATGATGAAGGAATCTCATAAATCTACCACAACCATAAACACTTCTTTGCCAAGCCAAAATAAATTATAATATGATAAACTTCCTCAAAATACAATGTAAATATCAAGACACACATACACCTTATCACTCCATATTTAAGAAAACATTTATCAACATTTACAAAAATAATACACCACTTACACCTTATAATCTCCCAATTAAAATAATATTCAATGCACTATTCTTTACAAAATAACTCAATGCTAGAAGTTCGCTCTATCCTTTTAAAAATTCAATAAATCAATGTGATACAAACATTTTATTAAAATAAAGCTAAACACCTTATTCATCCAACTTATCAAAAATAATTTTCAACTAACAATATTTTTAAGAAATCCTTTTAACTCCAAAATTTATGCAACACACAAAAATAATAATCAAAATTTATTACCTTGCCTTGGAAGGG
Source organism: Wollemia nobilis (assembly GCA_028583015.1). Classification (NCBI taxonomy): domain Eukaryota; kingdom Viridiplantae; phylum Streptophyta; class Pinopsida; order Araucariales; family Araucariaceae; genus Wollemia; species Wollemia nobilis. The sequence continues at coordinate 11,428,490 of JAQPPZ010017213.1, forward strand.
ATTCAAACTCACAGCGCAGCCTCAACCAGTTCCCTAGCCGCAGCTTCAACTGTCATGCGATCTAGGTACTTGATTGGGGAGTAAAGAGCACCACGTGCTCCAAAAAGACTCCCTTCCTTGCCTAGAAAAAATGTGCACCTTTCCTTTGGTACTTCCAACACAAACACAACCACCAAAATACTACCGTCAAGTTTCGAATGTAGGTCACCTAGCACCCAAACACTCTAACCGCTGCCCTCTTGCCACTAGGCCACGCTGCCCAATTGGCGCTTGGTATTTTGATGTTGTTCCCTTTAAACCTTATTCGTTGGCGCTAAAACATGAAATTCGTTTATCTTTTCCACACTAGTTCTCACACAATTGCATGCATTAATTTTATCGAGTAAAAGGATAAATGTAAATGCCTCTAAGGCATTGGTTTATATATTGATTTCATCCTCATGCATATACGTCGACACTCGAATTACCTTCTCACTTTTTAGACGTCGACACTTTTTATTTCCCTTTAACCTTATTAATTTATAAATTATTTAAATTCATTTGAATTTAAATTTTATAAATTAATTCTTTAAAACCCTTTGGTTTTATTAAGGCCATTTCTCATTGAACAACTTTGTATAAATAATATTTATTTATAAAATTTAAATTCAATTTGAATTTAAATATTTTATGAAATAAATATTAAACCTTCCTTTAGATTTACAATAAGATTATTTGGGTTTTTATGAAAAACTTTTTAACTTATGATTTCATATAATATTAAAAATATTATGAAGCCCTTTTGTATTTAACCTCTGCATTGTTCTTCTTGACCTTTGACATCATCAGTGGCTTATTCCTGGATATCAATGACAACTTTGACAACTTTGTTTCTTGAAAAATTCCTTGACATTAATGATGACTTCATTCCTTGACATCAATGACAACTTGACTTAATGACTCAAAATATCCAACACTAACTTTGTAAAATTTTCCTAACTAGGCTTATCATACCTGTAGTCATTCCTTATCACATTGCTACTTCAAAACCCTTAAGACTAGAACTTGGTCCTCTTTTATAAACAACAGAGGGCTCGCGATTATTCAAAAAAATATTGAATGTTTATGCCCTAGTTTAACTATTTGGATGATAATACCACATGTATTGTGTAGAGGATAGTCCCCTGTTTAAATAGCGTAGCACACTTTATTATACTTGACCACCACCCGGGTGAATGGGTGGCATACTTTTCTGCAGAGTTGGGATACTTGCAGAGGTTTGTGAAGTCTCATGTGATGGTGAAATTGAGATTTCACACCAAACTTTCATGTCAGAAGATATCTCTATCAATATTTTTGGGTGATTTCCATGCTTAAATATGAAGTTTCACCATCCTATCTCTCCTTGGCTATATCGATATTTCATGCCATAAGATGGTTCTGGTGATATGTGGACGGTTTCCATGTTCAATATGGGTTCTGCAATTTGCTACACCATAGCCTCTGGTTGAAAACCATGAGTATCTTGTAACATTGATCAAATATGTAAATAAAGAAAACATTCTTTTATGGATCTCATAAATTCATCCTAACTTTTTTTTCTTATTGCAAGGTAGTATTTCCATTTGCAAATTTTGAATGGGATATTTCCTTCCCATTATCCTATGGAATGTACCTCCATAGTTATCGTAAAGATGAATACTCAAGCGAGTCCATGGCCACACTTCACAAAAATCAACGTGGTCAATGTCTATCTTGTGGATAGGAGTGGCCAACCCTCCTATTTAGACCAGCGGTTAATTAAAAATACCACACTCTTGGGAAATCTCATCTATTTCAACAAGAACATCAATTTCTCTTTCTAGCTTAAGCTAGACTCATGTTAGATCTCTTCCAACATGTACATTAGGTGTATGCCTTGAAGACTAAATGTCCTATCATAAATATAGAACCCTAATTATTTACAATTCTTAACTTTTTTTCCATGTCACATAATGGAAGTTAAGGGGGTTATCACATAAACCCTCATAAACACTCAATGTCTACCATTTTTCCTTACTAGTTCTATTCAACTTTTAATATCCATGATATGAGATAAAATATAAGATTTTTCCCACTTGATCATTATTAAATCCATTTTCCACACAAAAATTTAGTAAGGGAGAGATTTAACTTTATCCCACAAATATCAAGTATCTTTTCTCAACGTTCTCTTAGGTGCTCCACAAGTTATGGAAGGTTCCCTCACCCTTCCATTCTGATTCACTAGTGAATACATGCATGGGAGAAAATATTTACATATTGGTAGCTTCTAAGCTCTTATTCTTCCCTTACTATGTATTTATCATTTTAGAGTTCATCAAGAACCATTATAGGTTTACAAAAAAATCCCATCTCTTTGCTAGTCTAGACCTATCATAAGAGTCCATTAACTAGCCTGGGATCTGATACCAATTGTAACAACCCACATTACCAACCAAACCTAAGATAGAATTTTTTTGTTCATATCTAACATGTTAAGTTACAACCAAGTATGCTTGAATCAACATCATGTAGGTTAGTAAGTAATCGAGAGGATTACGACATGGTCAGTGTCAACTCTCTTGATAGGAGTGACCAACTTCTATCCAACCTTACATCCCATCATTATATGTATAATCCCTTAGTTTAAATATTTCTACTTCTTCTTTTATTATATTGTTTAGTTACTTAGTCAATTTAATGTCATTTCAATCTTACTTCTTAATTCTATTATTGGCAACAAAATACCATGCATGTATTACAAAGGTTACTTTATTTACATCAAGACTTTCACTTGATTTAATATAAATAATTACCCTATTGTAAAAGAGTCATTCATTGGAAAACACAAAGGATTCAAATATTATAATCACTAGAATAATCATAATCCATTCCCATCCATAGAATATTGCTTGTTAATAAAATATTACATCATGTAACATTCTAATAATCACTCTACAAGAATGTAAATACAACATTCCATTGAAAAGCAAATAGCATTTACTTCTTTCATCGTATTCAATATCCATGATCTATCTAGAGAACATCATACTAAAGAGTAAATACAATTTACATGCATAACAAATTTTGCAAACCACAAAAAATAAGTGCATAACATATAACCTAGGAACCTTCACGGGGAATAAACCCAACCTCCAAAATATATTTCTCCTCTCGTTTCATAAACTTATATTTTCATAAATAAAAGTATAGAAAGGCATATCGTGAATCCTTTCATAAATCAATATGCAATTTAAAGGAACCAACTTGTTCCTTGTTTAAATTACAATGCAAATAAGGAAATGCCACATTCTCTTTCTCTAAGCCATTAATGCAATAAATAATAATCTCACAAATTCTTATATCTACATTTTTATGAATGATCATCGATTACATATTAAGGAGAAATTTCATCAATTACCAAGAGGGAACCCCATAATTCCCTTGAGAATGAAACCCACGTTCATTCTCCAACCTAGATACCATTATTCCATTAAATCAATAGGATCTAGTAATTATCTAAGGTTTTTCATAACATATGGAGAGATCCCATACTCTCTCCAAGATTAGATACCATACCTAATATTCCCACATTCATTCATATTTCATTACTTAGACAATTTCCATATTATAGTTCTTATAATCCATCAACAGGGTCATCCTATGATCCTGGTAGCTTGGTCATTAATTTATTTTATGATCGATCCATACGGTTATACTAGAATCCCTACAAATTTTTACCTTTTAATATATTAAATAAGATTACATATTTCTGTCTTGTAATCTATAAAAAAAGGTTACCTCATAATAAAACATAAATTATCTTGTAATATATCACACAAGATCACACCTTTAAACACAAATCAACCTGGTAATCTATTACATAATATTATGAAACCACTTTAAAATCTATCACACAATATTATACTTTTAGTCACAAATAAATCTTGTAATATGTCACACAATATTACACCTTTAAACTCGAATCAACCTTGTAATCTATCGCACAATATTACATCTTTAAACTCAATTTAACCCTGTAATATGTCACACAATATTACATTTTTAAACATAAACTAACTTTTGTAATCTATCACACAATATTACATCTTTAAAATTTAATTTACCTTGTAATCTATCACATAAGATTACATCTTTAAACTCAAATTGACCTTGTAATCTATCACACAATATTACATCTTTAAACTTAAATTAACTTTTGTAATCTATCGCACAAGTTTTTTTTTTTATCTTAAATTAACCTTGTAATCTATCAAAAAATATTACATTTTTAAACTCAAATTGAACTTGTAATCTATGACACAATATTACATATTTAAACTTCAATTAAATTTTGTAATCTTTCGCACAAGATTACATATTTAAACTTAAACTAACCTTGTAATCTATTGCACAATATTACATCTTTAAACTCAAATTGGCCTTGTAATCTATCACACATGATTACATATTTAAACTCAAATTTACCTTGTAACATATCACACAAGATTACATATTTAAACTCAAATTGACCTTGTAATTTATCACACAAAATTACATCTTTAAACTCAAATTGGTCTTGTAATCTATCACAGAAGATTAAATATTTAAACTTAAATTAACTTTTGTAATCTATCGTACAAGATTACATCTTTAAACTTAAATTAACATTGTAATCTATCAAAAATTATATGACTTGAAATCTTTATAGGGTTAACCACTAGTTAGATAAAACTTTCCCTATATTGTATGTCCAACCGACCAATTCTCTTTTACCTTGTAACCTATCTACAAGGTTATAAAGCAATTATTAATCTATCTTATGATTTATTATTGTTGCTCCTACTTTTTCCATTAAATATTTATAAGGATAAGTCCCTTTTTATTTTATTTTTTATTTTAATATTATAGGTTGGGCTAGCCCTCAACCATCCCTTTATTGATTTTTTTTTGTCTTACAAGGGCTTAAGGTTTGAGCATAGGGCCATGTGCATGGGGCCTTTATTTCAAATACTTTACTTAGGTTGATAAACCCCTTCTAGTACTTGCCATCAGATATTACTAGAAACTTGTTATTAACCTTATTCTCTTAGGCTAGCCTTTTTGGTAGGTTTGCACAAATCTAACATTGGTATTTTATTTTACCAAAAAGTGGTTATTCAACACAAACCTCAACCTAGTTTGTGATTGACAGACTATACATCTGTCACGAGCTAGCCTCTCGAGCTAAGGTGAATACCACTAATAGATATGGTTACCCATAATTATAACTTATCGATTGCTCCTGTAGGTGCAATGAGGGACAATCCCTCAAGTAACCCATAGAAGGAGAAATTACTCTTTTTATCTCACTACAACTCGAGTAGATTACGTGGTGAACACAACTGCTCTAGGAGATGCAATTTTTTTATAGTCTAAACCTTATACTATGAATTTTATGATTATGGAGAGGTCTAGTTCACCATGGTAATATCCTGACACAAGCTCTTGTTCCAATATAAACCAACATTATTTTGAACCCTACATAGGTGTCGTCATCTCCCATGTGGGATGAGGTTCAAAAATCTTGTTCAAATTTTCCTCTCTATGTGTGACCCATATACTACCTTCTACGAAGGACACATAGGGAGTGATAGCATGTTGGTTTTGCAAGCTTGAAGACACCTGTTACATCTCAAAATCCACCATAAATATTGGTCATTTTGTGCATTCACTTTTTAGTAACTTGCGTAGGGGAAAGGGGGTCGACGAGTTGGGTGCTTGAAGGGGGTTCTATTTTAGGAGTTGTGGGAAACTACATAGGTTTAAAAATTGTGCCAGAGTATTCATGGCACCATACCAATAGGATAAATGATTAAATCCCAAGTGAGATCGTCATTAACTCCCTTGTGATTCAATCTTGTAAGGATGGTTATTGAGAGAAGAACAATGTCAGCCAAGGACATCAATGATAGGAGGATCATTCAGTGTATACCACAATTTTATTTCCCATAGGTGTTATTTCAACTTTGACAAAGGTAAAATAACACCCATTTTTTATATGACAGTCATTTTAATGAAGGCTTTTTCCTTGATCAAGCATCACACGATCGACAATCAATCATAATTTGCTTGGACAGGGGTCTCCTCACATCCATCAATAATCGAGGTCCAATATACTGTACATGAACCCAAGGCTTTGTTATTGGTGTAGTAAATACCATATTTGTTGTTCTCAGGGTTTAGAAAGATATAAGAGTGTTTTCACACCATAGTTGAAATAACTACCAATCGGTAGCCAGGGAGGTCTCACCGGTGGTATTTGCCATGATGGTGGTGGTATTTTTCTAATTAGATGGCCGCTCGATTCCTAACTTGATATTAGGTCTGAATAAACCTCCTATAATTTAATGGGTAATAATATTTATTTAAAGTATTCCACCATTTTGCATAGTGAGGGGGTTTCGACTACAATTGGACTTTCTAAGGGAGATCTAAATGGGTTCAAATTAATGTTTTAGTACATAAACTATAAAAACTACAGAATCATAGCACACACATAATCCATTATTAAAATATAGAAGCTACGGTGATAATAAAAGCACACCATAAATAAAGCATGTATATATTTAGACCCAACATTGATGACAACAATCTATCAATTAAAAACACACCATTATTAAGGATTAATTTAAAGTTCCAACCTAAAAAAAATTGTCAGGATTTGGGCTTCACACCTCTCACCTTGGAATATCACTAAGAATCCTCCTCTTCTGACCCTTCCAAGACATCTTCTTCTCCATCCATCCTCTCTAATTCTGCCATCCATAGATCCCTCCCATCCTTCATCTTAACCATATGCTTATTATTGAAATTTAGTCCTTTCTTAAAGCTTTTTGGTTTTTGATCTACCATGGGTAGAGAGCATACTCCCTAAGCCCAAGATTTCCTCGCTCATTCCCTTGCTTGTCTTACCTTTTATATTTTTTTCTATATATTCTTCCTTCATGAGCAAGAGAATGGATTTATTAATAAAATACTAAAAGAGAACCTTTTTTTGGAGTTCACCCAAATAGTGAGATCTCATTTTATCATTTGAAAACTTGGGACAATACAAGAGAGGGTAAGGTGGGAGTACTTTGCTCATTTTTGGCCTTCTCTTTTTCTCTAGTGCAACTTCAAAGTCTGCACCATTACTATTGGGAAGGAATCATGTGAAATGTAGAATAGTTCACCCACTAGTCAAATATGTACATTTTTATTATTAATTCATGACTTTGTCCTTTTTGGGCCCAATTTAAAATTGGATAAATTTATTAGGCACCTAATTGTAATAAATTAGGTTCATTCTAATAAGTCACTTTTGTAAAATATAATTTCCCCAAATTAATCATTTTGCAAAAGCCTTATTTTATTTTCCCCAAAACCTTACCAAAATTCCAATTGTATTCAAAACTCTTCCAATTAACCTGGTAGAGTGTATTTTAGTTTTTAGTTGGGAATTTTATAGAATAATTAGGGTTTACTATCCCTTAGGTTTTATCAATTAGACCCTCTTATTAATTCTTTGCAGCATTAGTAAGGTTTGGTCAATGTTAAAATGTAAGAATTAATTGTTCCTTTGGATCAATTAATATTTTCTAAAAACTCCCAATGGGTGGGCTATGACAACATGTTTATATTACAATTTCTATGCACCTTGTACCTTATCAACTATAATTTTCTGCATCTGATGTTGATGGAGCATGCATGTTCTCTCACCATGTGGGTCATTGCAAGTTTAACACCAATAATATACTTATAATGTAGGGGTAGGACTTTCTTCCTAATTATTATACACTGCATTAGGATTCCCTCCTATATTGCTAGTAGAAGTTCCTTTACCTTTTATCATGTACAAAAATACTCTAGGTTGAAAAATTCATTCAGCTTCTCTTCTCTTCTCTTCATGGTGGAGATTTCATTAGTGAGATTTTTTAGCATTGTCCTAATATCATTTATACTAGCAATTTGAGTCTTAGGAGTTGGTAATGTAGGTATGGTAGGAGGTGTAGGTAATATTGGAGTTGATAATATTAGGAATTTGGGTGCAAGGGTTGGAGCTACATTTGGTAAATGAGTAATTGTAACTGGTGTTTGTTTATCATGTTCTAGCTATAGGATTTTTGGAAAAATTGGCATAAAATTCTTGGGAGGAAGTCTACTTATAGCTATCGAAGTACTTTTTTCTACTATATTTTCTTGATAGATTTTCAAAATTTTCAACACATTGGATTGTTGTATCATCAAATCTAGATCTATGTTGAAGGCACACAAATAGTAATATAATGCTTGGGCATATGTTGACCTAAGTTCTTATGGAACTCTTTTTCCATGTTCTACTAAATCTGATATTGAAGTCCAAGGGTGTCTTTGTATGGTGGTAAACTAGGTTAATAATGAAAATAGATATTCTTATTCTGTTAGCTTTTGAAGCTAAATACATAAGATAAAGTTGCAATATGAAATATATGATAATGGCAAGCTAATAAGAATATAAAACTCATAAATAACTTTATAAATGAATCATATAAATACCACTAATAAATGCTCTTGAAAATATGATCTTTATTGAATAAAGACCTCAAATACATCATACTTCATCACTCTCCATTATGACTGCATATGACCAGTCACTCTTTTGCTCTATACCTTTTTCTATACCCTCATATAAACATATATACAAAGGAATGTGAGTATTCAGATGGAGCTTTATTGGCCTTCACTCTTCCTATGAATCTTTATCTTCCTATTCTATGACACATGTGCATATGGATAACTATGCACATTTACATTGCCAAAATACTTTGCACACTTGTGCATTTATTAGATTACATTAAGTAAATATTTTCATTCTAATCTAAGACACTTTCCTAATCTAAGGATGTACCCATGGTGGCATATTAGCATGTACCAAATGATGTAATATATTCCAACACCCTTGTGTATTACATTATTTGGTTATTGAAGAATTTAGTCTTCAATATGGTCTTCATCTTCTTTCTTGAACTAGTGCTCTTCTTCTTCGCTTTATTCATTCTACTTCATGTTTGTATCCTGATCAAGTGAATGATTAGTGTTTTTATAAAATACTATATTTTATAAAAGTGCTTTAACTTCATGTTATTCTATAGTATCTTCTAGTTCTTGTATTTCCTGTATCTCTTGAGCTAAGTACCCCTTTTGATTTCCTTCTCTGTATTGTAGTTGAGGTTGATTGTACTGATATTAAATTTATTATTGTTGATATCTCTATTGGTTATGATATTTTCTAGATTAAGCAAACCTATTTGGTTGACTTCCTGAGTTTGTTTGATTTCCTTGATACCGATTCCTTGTATTGAATCTACAATAATTTGTACTATGATCTCTCTTTTTACAAACTTGGCAATATCTCTCATTCCATTTTATTTTGTGTCTTGAAAATTAAGCAATATTTCCCTATGGGTTATTTTTTGAGACTAATGCATTATTAGTCATTGCATCTTTGATTGAATTCTCTACTCCATATTCCTGTAGTATATTGACTAATTCTTCAAAATATGCATCCTTAGAATTTATAAGGATGCGACTAGATGCTTATAGCTATCTAGAAGTGATCTCAAAATAACTTGGATAAGAAATTTATCTTATAATATATCTCATGGGGGAAATAAATTTCCTTTTATATCTACCACTTCTCTTAGAAAGAGTTCTTTATATTCTCCACTGCTGACTTTTGGAGCAGGGTTATGCATAAGGGGTTGGACTCAAAATGTACTTGTAAAAAAATGGTGAATCCTAATCGAAATCAAGGTAAATCAAGGTGAATCATAAGCAAATCAAACCAATCATATTTACACCAAAATTTGGGGTATTTGAAGTCATAAAAAGTGACGTCATCTTTTGGGTAATGTTTGACCTATTAAATCACCTTATAACTTCATAAAAATACCACCATTAGATCAGGCTCAAAAAGAGCTTTCCAACAAGTACAAATATACCTATGTTTGGATATATATTGTGGTGAATTGACCCTAAGAAAAAATTAGTCCTAAAAATTTTAGGTGAATGGGCCAACATCGAGGGTCCTCATATTTGCCAATTTCCAATTTTGAAAATTCTAATATTCGCCACTGTGCATAACCCTGTTTTAGAGAATGTAATTGGATTTGTAGATTTATGATAGTGGCTTTATTTTTCCCTTCAAATATCTTAGCTAAGGTATTCCATGCTTCAGTAGAGGTTGTTGCTGAACTGATGTATGGTTGTATATCATTTGTAATTGCAAAAGTTATTATCATAAGTGCTTTTGCTTCATCTTCTTCATATTTTTGAATTTCCCTATCATCTTCAGTAGGTTTATATTTTGCTCATTTGACAATATCCCAAAGCTTTTCTATTATAAGTATTGATCTCACCTTATTTTTCCATGAGGTGTAATTAGGACCTTTGAGTAGTTGAGATTCTGAAAGATTAAACTTATTTGTTGTCATGGGTAGAATACCTTATATCTCCCTAGTTTTATTAATGTAGTCAAATTTTCTATTCTTTATTTCTCCTTAGTTTTGGATGAGAGAGTAAGGATACTTTTTCAATTGTTGACAACCTTTTATCTCCCTAGTTTCAATATAGTTCTTTCAATTCTATGTTTGTAGAACTCCTTGTATCTCCCTAATGAATAAATATGACAATATAATTTTTCAATTTTCTATGCTTAAAAAATATCAACTTTATTTTCCTCTTATCAATCAATGATTTGAATGCAATTTTTAAATATTGCAAAACTTCAATTTTATATCTCTAATAAATTTGGATTAGAGAATAATGCAAAATTTCTTTGTCAAGTACTTCTATGTTGAATTCCTTTTATCTCCTAAATTTAAGAATATAATTTCGAATTCTAAATTTTATAAACTATGTTGATGTTGAATTTCTTATACCTCCAATTTTAGAAATTTAGAAATTCTAAAAATAATATTTGCAATTTTTGTGTATTCCTAATTTGATGTAGAATACCTTATTTCTCCAAAATTATCAAATCACAAATATTTTATTTTTTTTGTAAATTCAAATGTGTAAAATACAAAACTTCAAAATTAATGCTTCAAATCCCAAATCAGATTTCTTTATTTTGTAAAAGCTTTCAATTTGTTAAATTCTGATTTCTAAGGTTTAAATAATACTTATCTCTCCAATAAAAACACTTTTAACTTTAACCTTATGTAATATTTCACTTCAATCCTTATAACTCCTACTTATAAAATTTAATTCCAAAAGTAATAAATATTACCTTTAATATTTCAAGTGCTCCCTCCTTAATGTTGTACTTGAACTTGCTTGAAAATTGGGCGCTCTTACTCCTCTAGTCAACTCCCTTCAATCTGGTCAAGGTGCTTCACCTTCAAATTAAATGAATCCTTGCTATAGTAAATGAGGTAATTCCAAAGTATATCTATCTCATGCAATAAATGGGTGCTCAAAAATATTTTACCTTCCTTGGTAACATTTGATTTCTTGCAAGATGAGTGACAAGTATCACTGAAACTCTTCCTTGGCTCTTTTATTTATCCTATAGCTTCTCAATGATTTGTAGTGCTACTCTCTTATGACAAATGGCACAAGCAATAGAAACATAAACTATGAATCTTGGATGACTTATAGCGCTACTTCCTTCTTGTGACAAGTGGCACAAACAATTTCATAACATTCCCCAACCTTATGAATTTGAAATGCTCTTTGATGCTTTGAATTCCTTGGTTGTGTTATGTTCTTCTTCTGGACACTTGGTTGTGCATGCAATATACTCAAAAAGCTAGTGCAACATTGCATAATATGTTATGCATGTCCTCTATTAATTTCCCTTCTTGGTGGTTGCAAGAACTTAGACCTTTGGTCTCCCTTAATGCCTTTTCAATAGCAAAATATTTGTATTCTTTTTTTTGTTATATTTTTGATTATGTATATGGCACTTCAGCTTCTCCAACGGTGGCTCTCTTCCACTTATACACTCATATTTGGTGGCTCTTCCATGATGGCTTTTCTATGCTCCTTTTTGGTGGCTTTTCCATTGTGGTTCTTCACCTTTTTGGTGGTGGCTCCTCTCTTATCTGGTGGTTGTTCTTCTAGGCAATGTTCAGGTGATTTCCCCCATGTAATTTGCTATCACCTTTGCACTTTGCTATGGTCCTCAACTTGTGCAACTCGATGGTGCTTTTAGTGGTGGATTTACCACTCTTTTTGGTGGTTTTATTCACCAATGTATTATGCAAGCTTGATGCTTCTCTTGGTGTCTTTAGACACCTAAAATCTGCATTTGATTTGAGGACTATTTGGCCTCACTATATTTTAGAATAAATCTGCTTTTTTATTATATAAAAAATAACATAAAATAGTTTCCTTATCACTCCTTTTTATCACTTTATAAGCTTTAACTATTGTTGTTATAATTTGCAGATTTTATAATGATAATGGTGTCTCTTTTCTTGACTTAGAGACACTTTACTAAATCTCCTTTTTGCTAGATTTTAATAGCTCTAAAAATGATGCTTTAAAAACTTGTAATATCTACTTTCAAAACTTGTAAAATAATACTTTTATAGCATCAATTTTGCACACCTTTTTATGGCCTTCTTTGAAGCTTTTTTTCTTGATATCTTGTTGTCTGGACTTTGTGTAATTTTATATTTGTACTCCTTTTGCTGTTGTAGAATATTTAACTTGTAGTTGTTTCTAATCAAAAATCAGCTTTCTTGTTGTACCTTTTTCTCTTATTTTTCCTTCAAATGTATACAGTCAACTTCTGAATTCTGCAACTACAAATGTTGTCTTATTACTGTCCAAATATACAATAATTATCCTCATTTGGATATTGTTGAATCTTATTATGATTTTCTATTCAAATATTTTGAAAATCTGCCTTTAAAATGCAGCTTGCTTTGTTCTTTCAATGTTGCCCAAATTTGCAGCTCAAATCTCTTGAATCGCTGCTTACAAAATCTGATTCCTTGGTGTTCACGAATCTTCAAAATTTCTGCTCTCTTTTAATGTCACACCTTCTTTTAATTGGCTGTCCAAAATACTCCAAAATATTTCCAAATATTCTGCAAATGATAATTCTATGCTTTATTCAATTTGTTTTCTTGTGACCTTTCTTCAAAAAACAACAAATTCCTCTTTTAAAAATCAGCCTACAAAAAATTTTATGTTTGTTCTCAAATATCAAATTTATGGCCTCTTTAATACTTCTTCTTTCTTCAAGATTCTTATCAAATTATAACTTCAAATATGATCTTGTTCATTGTCTTATTCCTCAAGAATTTGGATGTCTTAATATCTTCAAAATCTTCTCAAATTTTGGAAAACTTCTTGCCAAATCCTTTTTCCTTTTGGGCTTGTTGTCGAATGGCGATAATTATCCCAACTTCCTCTTATCAAGATCTTATCTTGCTTGCAATATTATGACATGAAATTTTATCTTCAAATCTCATCCAATGGCCACTACTTCAAATCTGTAATGAGGCTTTCTATAACCTTTTTTCCTTTTCAATAATCTTCTTGAGACCTCTTCTCTTGGGTCTTCTAATTCTACAATGAGGCTTTCTCTAGACTTCTTCTTCTTCTCCAAAATATTATTGATACCTCTTCTCTTGGGTCTTCTAATTCTGCAATGAGGCTTTCTATATCCTTTTTTTTCTCCAAAATCTTCTTGAGACCTCTTATTTTGTGTCTTCTAATCCTGCAACTACTCAATTCTTCTTAATAAATTCTTTAATGAAACCTCACCTTGGTTTTTTCAATATTCTAGTTATGGTAATTCTATAATGAGATATCTTTTCTTGGATCTCCAAAATTTTTTACTTCTCAACTTTGCAATAGGATATTTTTGTAGTCCTCCTTTATCTTCATTCTTCAATATCCAATCTTTCAAATCTAGAAGTTCTTCAATTTGACCTCTTTTGTGGGTCTCTTCAAACTTCATTATTTAATTTGTAGTATGTAATCTTCAATGAGGACCTCCTTCTTGGTTCTCCTAAATCTTAAATGGGTCCTTCTTTCTTGGGTCTCCATAATCTTCAATGGGGTCCTCTTTCTTGGGCCTGTGTAATATTCTATAAGGCCTTCTTTCTTGGACCTCATTAATATTCAATGGGACCTTATTTCTTGGACCACATTTATCTTTAATGTCTACTTTTCTACAATAAAAAGTTAATCCCTATACGAGGAAAGAACATAGAGTTTGACACAATCAAAGGTAAAATTCTTCGCTATCCATTGTAGGAAGCTTCTCAACTTCTAAGAACTAATATTTTGCAAAAAACTTAGACAATAGTAGCCAAATACATTCAAAGTTAAAAAATTATAAAATCAATAATCTTCACTAGTTATTCCCAAAACTAGTGGAATCAAATTAATGTTAAGTCCTAGTCTTTACAAGTTTTCCTTCAACCCTATGGAAAAAATCTAGCCAAAACTTAATATGGAATCTTCTTCTCTCTATAAAAATTTTCAATAGGAAATCCCTCACGGGTCTCTTAATCTCTTCAATGTCAAATTCTATCTTCAATATCTGTAAATCTTCTTTTATTCAAACTTTACACTTGGAATAGGTAAATCTTCTACTTTTACTAGTTTTCCTTCAACACAGTGATAAATCTTATCTTCTATGGTTTTCTTTTCCAGAGGTAATTTCTTCAACTTTATTGGTCTTTCCTTAACCAGTAGAAATATCCTTTGCAACTAAAAACCTGTGCAATATAAAACCTTGATGTGGCTCTGATACCATTGTTATATTTTGAAGCTAAATATATAAGATAAAATAACCACAAGATCTAAGATAAAGTTGTTATATGAAATATATGATAATGGCAAGCTAATAAGCATATAAAACTCATAAATAATTTCAGAAATGAATCATATAAATGACACTAATAAATGTTCATGAAAATATTATCTTTATCGAATAAAGACCTCAAATACATCATACTTCATCTCTCTCCATTATGACTGTATATGACCAGTCACTCTTTTGCTCTATATCTTTTTCTATACCCTCATATACACATATATATATAAAGGAATGTGACTCTTCATTTGGAGATTTCCTGGCATTCACTCTTCCTATGAATCTTCATCTTCCTATTCTATGACACATGTGCATATGGACAACTATGCACATTTACATTGCCAAAGTACTTTGCACACCTATGCATTTATTACATTGCATAAAGTAAATACTTTCATTCTAATCTAAGACACTTTCCTAATCTAAGCATGTACCCATGGTGGTACATTAGCATGTAACAAATGATGTAATATATTCCAACATATTCATTGAATTCTTGCACCAATTTAATAATAAGTTGGGCCCATGAACTAATGCAACCATATTGAAGGATCTGGTACCAATAAAGTACCTTTAATTTTAATAATATGATTAACATAAAGTACCTTTAATTTTAATAATATGATTAACAGCCTTATCATAACATCTTCATCATGAATATTGTGAATTATGGTCAATGAGGCTACATCTTGGCAGTGCTCATAGGATATTTTTCTAGTACCATTATATGTTTACAAAGTGTTAAGAATTATAGGAGGAATAGGATTTTGATTGATTAGATTTTGTGGTCCTATATTATTCTAGTTTGGGAATTTTTGTGAAGGCTACTTTTGAGCCCTTTGTTGGGATTTGGCTAAGTGGATAGAATTTGGAGATGTGAAATGTGTAGATCCTTGATATTTTTTAGGGATTATAGAATATGGTGATGTATTAGATGATGTGGATATATATTTTTTAAATTATAAAGGAGGTAATTCTATAAATAATATTGGTTCCTCCAATTTCTTAGTTATTTCTCGCATGAGCATAAGCTTACAAGTTAAATGTCAGTTAGGTTTTTATAAAAATTTATTTTAGTAGTCACCAATTGATTGAGTTTTGATCTACTAAAGTAGAGTATCACAAAAATTCTACTCAACAATAAGGTGATATTTGGGCCCCATTGGGTGTGCCAAAAACTCTTGGTAGCATGGTGGGTATCTCTAATTCCTATAAATTCTTTTTAAATTAGGATATTCATGTCCCACCATGTGTACCAAGAACTCTTGGTCCAAAATCCATATAAGTTGATGAGATGTGCCCTTAAGACCTTTGCCAATATGAGATGGCTCAAAAATAGGTGTCTCTGAGTCAACCTCAAGAATAGGTCAGATCCTATGGTCCTAGCTAATCTAACTAAAATAGGGTTATAGACTAAAGGAAAGAAAAAGTGTTAGAATCTAAGTTGAAAGTGGTGTGGATTTAGAAACATCAAGAGACATAGTGCATGAGATTATCACAATATGAATTAAACTAAACTACTTAACAGACCAAATTACTTTTCTTATGACAAAACAATTAATCATAAATAAGCCCTAAGCATTATTAAATATTCCAAAACAAAGAATAATAAATCCAAGGAAAAATCTAAAAAGCAGAATAATTGTAACAAGCTTATTTATTCATAGCTTTCACACAAATGCTTAATGACTCAGTTGGCATACATATATGTTTTACAAAAAAATGAGCAAGAGGCCAGATAACAATCCAATCTTCATTCAAAAGGCATATAGTCTCAATCATACAACTATGCAATTGTAAACACTAAAGGGCCAACCATATGAATGAATTACATTCAAGTATATATAGTTTTACAAATGCAATTAGTTATCCTAACATCATTGCTCTTAGAGTGGATTGTAGTCTTGATAGATTTTTGTAGCACGTGTAGGTTTCCTCCAACTCATTATGTTGCAACTGAGTTGGCATCATGGCATTAATATGGCTTGATTTTATTCCATCCTAGGGAGTGGTGGCTATTGTGTCTTCATCTAGTGCACTAGATTTTTGATAGGTTCATTCTATTTTAGTTGTCCCACTACTACCTTATCTATAGCAATACAAGTTTTATTTAGAAGATCTTGGGGATATTAAGATTCTCTAACAGTATATTTTGCTTGTTAGGATCACATTTAGGCACTCTAGCTAGGTTCAGTCCTCCTTTTACATTACACAAGCTTTAGGCTCTTCTTTTTGTTTGATGTCCCTTTCACCTCTACTTCATTCTTTGCTAGGTTTTAGGTATTTCATTTATCTCTACCATATTTTTATGCACCTTAGGCTGATGTCAGCATTAAAAAAATCTAGTGCTTCATTTGATATTTTAGTTGGATGAAGCACTCTGCCAGACACTGGGTATCAGATGCATTCCATGCCTTAGAATTTTTTTCTTGTATTCTTTCTTTTGTTTCATCAATATTTTATGATATGTTAGATTTCATAAGCATTCAAAAGTACCCGACACTACATTTTCCTTGTAGCTTAAACTTATTAAACCCAATAGATTCTCCTACTATGTTGGATGCTAGGAATACATTCATACTTAGCCAAAAATTGTTTCAACATGTTGGATGCTTCTTCATGTTATGCCAAACTTTTTATGCTGACCTACTAACATCATCATCATTATCTGTCTGGTTTGCTTCCTTATTTGGCATTTTTCTTCAATTCCAAATACTGAATTTTTATTATCCCTTTAATAACATCACCATATCAGAAGTTTACTCAACTTTCTTACTTATCCAAAATTCTATTTCAAACTACCTTAAACTTAGCTATCAGGTGCCAAATACTTTCATGTTTGTTTTTGATGTAAGCACCTCAAAATTTTTGATAGCTTTCTACACTTATCAAAACTTTTACATCATTTTTCCTTTGTTATACTTCTTTGTTTCAACAACCATCTCAAGTGTCTGGCAACCTCTCTTAGGAAAAATGGTAAGGTCTTCTATTGATAAAATTCATCTTCTTCTATAGAGATGGATGTGGATGAGGAATTTTACCCAATGAGGAATTTTACCCAAACCTACATAATCATCCCTATAATAATTTTACATTAATCATTAAAAAATAATTTATCAGCATCAAGACAAATTATTTTAGAAAGATTCCTCCACACAAATCATTAATCATGATCCTAAAAACATTAGTTAATTACAATCACCCATATATGCATTAAGTAAAATAACCAATAATCATATCACATCACATGTCATAAACAAATCAATAAATATGATGTAGGAGCATCCAAGGCATATGAGAAATCCCACATCACCAAAAAAGAAAAAAAATTGAACCCTCCATTTTAAGACTAAAAAACAAAATTGTATTTTTTTCCACAAAACTTTAAATTTGCAAGTACCTAAGTTGAGATCAAAGTTTTGCATGTTAAATTGATATTTGCATGGATTGTTTTACTATTAAAAGGTAGGTCATTAAAGGGTGTTTTATATTTTATTTTTTTAGAAATTAACTAATTTTTTGGTGAGAAGACCATAAATAAGGAAAAGACAACTAAAAGGATAGCAGCCAAGCTTGATTAAGGGATTGTGGTAGCCAAAGACAGAAAGATAAAATATGGTTTAGATTCTAGAGGAGTTGGTGTTGAGACTCTATCATAGCTTGTGTTTTTGACATTGAAAAAAGGATTATGGCATAATACTAGTAGTTGTAGCAGGTTAAAATAGGATTCCCATAGAATACCAATAACTATAGCAGGTTAAAAGAAGATTCTAACATAATACAAAAAATTATAGTAGGTTAAAAAGGGTTTTGGCACAATACTTGCAATTATAGTAGGTTAAAAAAATATTTTAGCACAATATCATCAACTGTAGTAGGTTAATTTGAAGTTGTTTAAGAGTGTTTATGCATTTCAATGAAGTCTGCATGTGAATATAATAAGAAAATAAATTTGAATGATTTTTATTACATCTAAATTTGGGTTGGTAGTTACTTGGTTGATCATCCTTAACTAGATTAGCAAAACTAGACTACATTAGAGTGGTATTAGAGCCATTTTTGATGGTATACAAAGAAAGAGGAAAGCCAAGAGGTGTTGGAAACTAGCAAGTGGATCTAGTTGAGGTACTACGAGGAATCACTGCACGATTGGAGGTCATTGATATGATCTAATAGAGACGAGTTCACATCAAATATGTGAATGAAAGTGAGGAAGAAGATATTGGTCACATAAATAAAATAAGGAAAGAAAGAATTGAAGAACTCGAGTCACGATGGCTCTAAGAAATTTTCAAGATTGAGAGTAAACCTGAATTAGATACCTCAAATTTTAATGGGAGTTTGAATACAAAGGAGTTGATAGATTGGATAATGAAAATGGATAAGTTATTTGATTATGAATCCATGGTTGATCTGAAGTGGGTCAAATTTTTATGCACACAGTTGAAGGGGCATAAAATTATTTGGTGGGAGCATGTGCCAAGAAAAAAGGTAATGAAAGGGTAAGGAAAAAATATAAATTTGGGATAAATTTGTTGCTAAGGTAAAATGAAAGTTTTTACTTGCTAATTATCATCTTAGTTTGTTTATAAAACTATAAAATCTCAAGTAGAAGGAATTAGGGGTGAAAGAGTACATCGAAGAATTATACAATTTAACCATAAGGGTTGGTCATGTTGAAGATTATTAGGAAAAAGTGGTAAGGTATATCAATGGTTTAAGATTCATCATTCAAGATGAGATAGCCCTATTATAAATGAAATCCATTGAAGAGGCATATATACACTCCATGTAGAAGAAAATTTAGCTTACAAGAAACAAAGAAATAATAGAGGGAGATGGAATCCATCCCATGGAAGAAATAAATCCAACAGTGGCATAGGAAAACAAGATTGTAGTGGAGAAGAAAGCTCTACAAGAGAGAGTAATTTTAGCTAAAGCAACCATGAAAGAGGTGAATAATCAAGAGGCCAAGGTGGTTTTTGTAGAGGAAGAGGTAAATGTTCCATTGACATAGAGCCTTTGAATGACCTTAAGTATAGTAGACCACCAACTAAGGAAATGAGTCTCAAAACCACATAGCTCATGTATATGAAGAAATTATTGCATCTCTAGAGAGAACGAAAGGACTAGAATAGGGAGAATCATTGCTCATGAAAATAGTACTTCTAAAACTAGCCAAAGTAGATAAGGAGTCAACCCAAAGGAGGAGCTTATTTCAGACTATATGCAAGTCTAACAACAAGTGTTACAAGGTTATAGTTGATAGTGGAAGCATAGACAATCTAGTGCCCATGGAGATGGTTGAAAAACTATATTTGCAATAGATGGAGCATACAAATCCTTACAAAGTATCTTATCTTTAAAAAGGACATAGAATCTTGGTGAGTGAGCAATGTTTTGTTGATTTCCAAAATATGCATGTCACATATTGCTTGGTAGACCATGGTAGCTCAATCAAAAGGTCATGCATGATGGAATATTGAATACCTTAAGAATAATAAATAATGGTAAAAAACATACACTCAGCCCTTTAAGGGAGAGAAATAAAGATGTTGATAGTCACCCTAGAGTATGCACTGTCATAGGTACAAATATTTTGAGAGATTCCATGAAAATAGAATATTATGCATACATATCCAAGTTGATAGAAGTTGGAAAAATGGTGGAGGAAGATGAAACACCATAAAATGTAAGAGAAATGCTTGTTGATTTTGAAGATATTTTTCCAAATGAGTTACTAGTAGGATTACTACCAATGCAAAGCATAAGTCACCATATCAATTGTATTCCAAGATCTAGCTTTCCAAATAGGAAAGCCTAACACATGAAACCAATGGAGTAAGAAGAAGTAAAAAAGCAAGTCCAAGAGATATTAGACAAATGATTGATTCATAATTATTTGAGCCCATGAGTAGTACCTATAGTTCTAGAACAAAACAAGAAGGGACAAAGTGGTGTAGAAAAATACTTCATGAATTATATGCATGAGTTACATAATTAGCTAAATGTGAATCTGCAATAAAGTGTAGCAAAGAATAAGAATATCAAAAGAGCAAAAGAATTCCAAGTGGGGGATTTAGTTTTCACTCATTAGAGCAAGGAGAGAATTCCTAAAGGAAACCAAAAGTGAAAATAAAAAATATTAGATCATGTTAGGTTGTGAGGATATTTAATTCAAGAAATGCATGAGTTCCATGTAGATATCATAGTAGTATAGAGAAAGGTTAATTCAAATTGAAATTTTGAACAATGGGTATAGTAGTTGCTAGAGAAATAGAGAGAGAAATTAAAGAAAATAATTGATGAATAGATTTTCAAGAAGACAAAGTACTGTGAGTATGAGGAACATCTCATTAAGTGGTTGGGCAAACCAACAAAAGAGGCAACTTGGATGAGGGAATCCGTAGTTCTCAAGCATGGATTATTGGTTGAAAATATAATAAAATATTCATAAGCTTTCTTCGCATGAATCATTTTTCCATCCAGAGTGTCTGATGCAAGAGCATCTAAGACATATGAGAAATCTGACATCACCAAAAAAAGAAAAAAAATGAGTGTTGTATTTTAAGACTATTTTTTAAAATATTTTATTTTTTATTTTTTAAATAGAACTTCAAATTCATTGGTGCCTAAGTGGAGATCAGATTTTTGCATGTTAAATCAATTTTTGCATGGGCTATTTTATTATCAAAAATTAAGGTTTTAGAGGGTGTTTATTTTTATTTTTATTTTTATTTTTTATTTTTTTTAGAAATTAACCAATTTTCCAACAAGAAAACCATAAATAAGGAAAAATAAATTAAAAGGTTGGAATCTAGGCCTGATTAAGGGATTGTGATATCCAAAGAGAGAAAAGGGATATTTGGTTTGGATTTTGGAGGATTTGATGTTGAGATTCCAACATAGCCTGGTTTGCTTTTGATATTGAAAAGAGGATACCATCATAATAATAGCAATTGTTATTGGTTAAAAGAGTATTTCAACATAATAGTAGTAGTTGTAGTAGGTTAAAAGAGGATTCTAGCACAATACTATTAGCTATAGCAAGTTAAAAAATATTCCAATATAATACCAACAACTATAGTAGGTTATTTCAAAGTTGTTTAAGAGTGTTTATGCATGTAAATAAAGCCTTTGTGTGAATATAATAAAAAATAAATTTAAATTATTTTTCTTGTGTCCAAATTTGGTTTGGTATCTACTTGGTTGGTCATCCTTAACTATATCAACCAACCTAGATTGCATAAAAATACCATAATATGTTAATCTCAATCATTTCAATTACAATATAAGCAAAAATGATACATAATCTATCACCTACATCCCCAAACATCGATAACTTATGTTAGGTGTCCCTCCACCTCTATATGGTGGCTACATCTTCATTGATTTCTAGGAGGATTGAGTCATCGATCTCAAGTACATCCAAGTATGATTTCTAGAGGGTGAATGAATTTGTTTCTTTGTAGGAACTACCACATGGTATAATACCTTCTAGTATGCTTCCTACTTCATATTTACCCATAACACGTATTACATGATCTGTATCTCCTCTTATGTCACTTGTAGCTCCCCTCATACTTGACTAACCTCTTCCTACACCCAAATAACTGTGTACTTACTCTAGTTGTCCCTATAACTATGATAGCTACTAAAGAAACATATAAATTATCTTTCCTCCTCCATCCATAGCCCATGCTACTATAACATCACACTCAATGATCAAATATTTGATGGTTTGTTTCATTATTATGGTCTATTTTTCCCATCATTCTCTTTATCATTAGCTCAACCATCTATCCCTTTAGCTAAGCCACCTATCCTTACAACTCATTCTCCTATCCCTAAATATTATCTACATGCCTTCCCCCTCCCCCATTAGTTGACCCCTATCCATCCATAGTTGGGATGCATCTCTTCTCCTCTCCTCCTCTATATGATGAACTACCTCTCAGTTTTATACCTTTCCTACCAAGTCATCCCTCTCTACCTCTAGCTTTGTTATCCATAATAGTAAGGCCTCTCACGCTATCTCAAAATCTATAGGAGGTTACCTACTCCCTCTCACCTTATCCACTATACCCTAAGGTGGTTGGAAACATGTGTAGTGGTGGTATGATTATTGGTAGTTGTATCTACCTATGCCTCCTCTACACCTCCTATAGGTACCTCCATAATAATGAATATACCCATTATCATGGCCTTGATGTCTCTCCCCTAGGTAATATGAGTTGTAGTGGCTAAATATCATCATACTAGCAATGGCACTCCTAAACTACACCTAGATCATCTCTCCTAGGATATGGGACCATGGGAACATCCTCCTCTTCCTCTATAAAACTATTAGGATATAGGAAACCATTGAATCATATCCTATGTTGCTCCTCTAAACCATATTTCTCCTTTGGTACATCTTACACCCAACCAAACAATCTCATCACTTAGTCAAAGTGGTGCAACTCCATATCACCCTATTACTCTACTAACCACATAACCCATATGACTTAGGACAAATGATACACATATTTTCTCCACCCCATGTGTGATCAATATGTCTTCCATATAATCTACTCTACTTGATGGTCATTGGCCACCCTCCTCATGGCTATTTTCTACCTCTCAATAAAATCACCCTACCTTATCTCAAAATGTTGAGCCCATATGTAGGCAAGAAGTACCTACTAATAATTGAGTCTCCTTGGAAGGCATGATGGTCACATGAACACCATATGCTCCCATTATTATACCTATAGAATTGTACAACACACCAAATTGCATCCCCTTCTATAAACGACATAGTGGAGTATATGATACATCATGATAGAACCATTGACCCCAAAGAAAATACCACTCACTCATGTTGTATATCTGATATCATGTCCCCATAACCAATGAATTACTCTCCTACTCATGTCCCTAACTAGGAATCTTGCTACCAACACACACAAGGTAGTAGTATTTCTATCCAACCAGCCTCTTATGTATGTGGTATTAATATGAATACTAGACCATACTATTGAAAAATTCTCCTACCCTATAAATCTCCACAAACACTTTTGTTGATCATGTCCTACCTCCACCATTGTATCCTTGATTGGTATATCAAGGATCCTTTATACATTTTCTAAGTTAATTGTCATATCACCTATAGGAAGATGAAAGGTACTCATATTTGAGTACCATCACTTTGTTAGAGCTATTAATAACACCCAATCAAACTTCACCTTTAGTATGCACACTATGGTATAGCCTCATGATCGCTAGTATACCATAATCATCTCCATTTATAAAGCTCTAGATAGTCCCTAATGAATGAGGACACCTCTCATGGCACTCTAGAACTTCCTATGGGGCCTAAATTGGAAAAATAAGACAAACTTTAGTCATTCTTAGCCAATAAACCAAAAACCCATGCAATAGCATCAACACCCATAGTTGTGGCATACAAATACAATTTCACCATATAAAATGTTCATACGACTGCAATAGCACCATATAAATATGCCATACAAAAGTAGCATATAGACACACCATATAGATGCACCATACATAAGCAATGTATAAGCACGCATTTATATTCTGGCTACACCAACATTGTATGTGAATAAAAGAGGCATACATGTGTAGAAGCATTGTATAGACATAAAAGCACTGTACATATGTAGTCACTACTATTTAGGTATAAAATAAAAAAAAATCCCCCCAAACATAAAATATTATGCCAAAATAAAAAATAACAAAAATACAAGAAAAACAGAGGGTCTCCATTCCTTACCAATGCTACAGTGTCTCTTCCTAGCTATGGTGCTCTCACAATATTGAAGTGGTGTCTTGGTCACCCCTATTGAGCCATTATTGCAACTATCACATAAATCCTCCTCTCAGAGCACTCTTATTCTTTTACATAGTCAAAATAAATTTCCTTTACCCCCTCCCTCTCTTTTATACTTCCTTTCAACCCTTTTGCCACATTTTTACCCCTTTATAATATTTTAAACCCTTTTATGACCTTTTTATTCTTAACACTTTCTTTTTTCACCTTTTTGACCTTTAACTCCATCTTCCAATCATCACCCTAGCATGGATCGAGGCCAAATCTAGTTTCCTTGGTCCAATTTAGTTTTCCCTCTAAAATTCAAGCAAGCATAATTGTTGCATGATTGGAATTAATACATTTGAATTAAATATTAGTCTTTTATCACAACTTTGACCTTCGATAAACAAGAGCATTTTTTGTCATAAAATTGGGGCACCTATGATATTTTTTGACATATTTATTTTGAAATAAATGCATCAAAAAGGAGTAAAATATAAATACCTAATTTTACGTGTTGATTAATCATTAAAAGGGTAATTTCCCTAAACAACTATTTTTATGAATATATCAATTTAGTTCAACCGAAGCACACCCAAATTTAGGAGATAAAGTAGCATTATCTTTGAGGTTTATAATACTATTTCAAATCCTCATAGAATTTCACAAAAATAATACCATAATAACAGGCTCAGAAAGCACTTTATAATGAATATAAACATTCATATACTTCGAAGAGAATTGATACCTCAAAATGCCCTATTGTCGTAACCCTACACTTGCCTAAGCACTTTAGCCAAGTCAATAAAAGGTTAGGTCATCATTGACCAATTAGCAGCTGCACATTTCGAAGCTAGTCATCCTATAGTTCTCAACTTTCTAGATGAATCTAGTTTCGACCTAGAAGTTGACCAAATTGATTCTTGACCTTGCACTTTTATAGCACCCATTATGTCAATGGAGTGGGGGCATGGGTCATCTTGGTCATATCACAACAACAAATCATACCATCATCCTTCAAACTATAATCTATTGTACTAACAGTACCACAGAGTATGAGGCCCTTATCCTTAGACTCTGCACAACTCTAGCTTTGAAATATTGGAAACTCTTTGTCTTTTGATATTTCTAATTGATATTCAATCAAGTCAATGATGTCTATAAAACTAAAGATAAAAAAAACTAAGGCCATATAAAGATATTATTGATTAACTAATGAATTCTTTCAACAAGATCATCAAATTTTGGTGTTTTCTACCCAGTTTCAGTATTTTCCCCTGCACAGGATTTTGTTCTTCAAATTTTGGTGGATTGCTATTTTCCCACCTATTGGGTGGTTCAAATTAGTGGCTAGGAAAGAGTTTCAAATGTTTCTTTCCTTCCTTATCCTCCTCCAACTGGGTGGTATTTTCAAATTTTTTTCAGGGTAGGTTTTTCCTTTTCCCCCGCATTCTTGGAAGGCTATCCTTAAGCCTATCCTAAAAGGCTATCCTTTAGCATGTCCTGAAAGGCTTTCCTTAAGCCTGTCTTGAAAGGAAATCCTTTTCCTTAAGGTTTTCCTTTACTATGGCCTTTTTGTTGCCTTGTTTAAAAATCTCTTACCTTATTGTAACCAGGTTTTGGGTCCCTTGATAAAAACCAACTTTCAATTTAAACGATCAAAACAAATTCTTTCAAAAAGATCAATATTTATGTCATTCCATAGTCTAACAATTGTCATGTTCAATTACCTCCAATAAATCTTGATCAAAATCCTCAATACACTCATCAACAAAACTAGACAAGATTGGCATCCCCAAATTTATCCCACCTTGTGGGCCTATCACACTAGCATTTGAACTCCTACCAATGCAAAACCCTATACTTTAGTCTACGAGATAAAATTTGTCTTCACTTGTGAATTAGAGTGCATTTATTGAACATTCTACTAAAGGAATCCTTTGTAGGATATGAATATATTTTTATTTTCTTAGTCAATTCAAGTTGCTTGATAAAAAGTGGAGCACTTAAGGATCTACCAACAATGGATTAAATAAGCCTATGGAACAAAGGTATGATGACATTCCTTCAATATTTTTGACCTCATTCTCAAGGAGAACCAAAAGAAAACCAATGCCAAAGCTGAGCTCAAAGGTAAGTTTGAGCTCAATGATGAGCACCAGAAATGCTCATGTTATATACATTTTTAAGGGGCATCAATGTATCGTTATTGGTTTAATTAGAATTAGAAATGTGTTTTTATATAACTTATGCATATAATTGATATAAAATCCAATATTATGCTTGACTGGTGTTTTTAGTGGAACTTGTGTGTAAATGTAGGTTTTGATACTAATTTGGTGTTTTCTAGTCTACATCCCACTTGAACCTGACATGCTTCTACTTCAATGGGTCTAAGGAATATTTGGAAGGTGACTCACTCCACAAGCAGGTTCCTTACTCTACAAGTAGGCACTTGAAGGCACCTTAATTTATGTGCCTTACTCTTCAGGTAGGAACCTTACTCTTCAGGTAGGCACCTTACTCTTCAGGTAGACGCCTTACTGTAGGTGCATTAGTCTTCAGGTAGGTGTCTTACTCTTTAGGCAGGCGCTTTACTCCTCAGGCAGGTGCCTTACTGTAGGCACCTTACTCTTAAGGAAGGCACCTTACTATAGGTGCCTTACTCTACAGGTAGACACCTTACTATAGGCACCTTATTGTAGGTGCCTTAATCTGACCAAGTCAATAGGAAGGAACCTTACTCTAACCAAGTCAATAGGAAGATGCCTTGATGAAGAAGTAGGTGCCTACTTGTGGTGCCTTACTCCCACCTTGCTCCCATTGAGAAGATGCACCAAGCCAACTTTGATTGATTGACCAATGGGCTAAGGAGGTTGTTGCATGTGAAGACAAAGGAGAAATATTTTAATCATGCATTATTATTAAAATAGAATAAAACACTTATTATTAATCGATTGGTTGATTGACCTTGTAAAGCTCTTAAAGTATTATTTTTAAGATGCATTAATTTAGGATTTGTTTGTTACGTACACATAAGAATTTTTATATTTATCCTTCTAGTGAACGAACATACTTTAAAATAGCAGAATAATACCTGTGTATGAACCAACTGTAACTAATCACTTAATGTGATTAAAATAGATTGATTTGTTATTGTAACAAGATCTGGCTATGATTTATATAAGTATGCAGGCCATCAATTACACTAAAATATATTTCATTTCATTTTCTATATAATTTATTAATAGTGCAAATCCTCTTACTTTCTTAAAGCAAGCTCTACGTAATTAGTCTGGAAGACTATCTGCAGGATCTTGGGCCCACTCCCTACAATAGTCCTCCCCTATTTTATTTCTATATTTATTTTCTATAGATTAGATTTATTGTTTTATTTCCTGCTTTCTTTTAATTTAGTTGTGTTTTATTTTCCTGCATTTTAATTTCCCACACTTTTATTTTCAGCACTTTAATTTTAGTTTGTAATTTATTTATTTAATTTTCTACACTTAGTTTTATTTGGTTTGGCTGAAATAAAAATGCAAAAACATCCCCCACCAAACTAAATAAGGTACAAAAGGATTCATTCCCCCACACTATAGGCATATACTGTGTGTGACACTCATAAGTTTACGGACTTACCAGATTGATAATTTATGGTAAAATAAATGACTATTTTCTAAACATAATTTTTGCTCACCATTTTGGTGTCGTTGTTGGGGAGTGTCAAAATTGTAGTGTTATGATTTATAGGTCAGTTAAAAAGTCCATTTAAAATTACCTGTAGATCTTCTACTTGAGAAGCATGAGTCCACCAAGGACATTTTTACAAGGCCAAAATAGTTACCGGTACAATCAGAGCCAAATCTCATAGGCAATAGTTTAAATTTACCAACTTCTTAGGTAAATACGAGAATGAACTTGATGTACCATATTAAGTGTAGAAGTAGGAATAAATTATGTTGTTAGGCAATGAAGGAATTCCATCACATTCCAAATAGGTTTTCAAGAAGTCAGAGAAACGACACAACCCAAGTATAATATAGTTGAAAAAAAATTCTATGAGGGGTGTGTTTATTTACATAGGAACCATTAGGGAATTATACCTCAAGAAGCCTAGCTTTAAACAATAAAAAAATTACAGGCTTAACCTTTCTCAACACATTGGTGATTTTTTTTAATGATGACATTAGCAGTCGAAAAAATGACAAAGCTGAATTTAAAAGAACATCTTGTTATGGAGTATGTTCTTCACTTGCGCGTAAGGTGACCTGGTGAATCATAAACTAGCACATATTTTAAAATACTGCTATGCCATGTTTTCTCCAAAATTCCAACCCATAGATAGTCATTTTCCAACCTACATATTTTGTCATTACGATTGAAATATTTTGGTTGTGAGGTCATGAAGAAAAATACTCTTATCATGTTATAGCATATCAAATTAGTTGATAAAGAAGGAGATGATTTTCAGAATACTAGTTCATATTTAGGCATAGGGGGGAACCCACATTCATCATTACCACTAACAACACAATGAACGTTGTTTACAGTGTTCATGAAAAAGAAAAAAAAAGAGATAAAATATCTTCTATTGAAAAGGCTCCAAGTTCACCCAGGTGTTGTAGGTGAGTTGGAGAGGAGAGGGCAATCCTCCAATGGAGGTCCCAGGTTCAAATCTCCACCCTACCAAAAAGCTAAATTGGGTATCCAAAATCCAATTGATAATGTTGGTGCGGGCAGGGTCGGGTGTGACTCCCGGGTGACTTTGACGGTGTAGAACCCCTTGTTCGTGGTCTCTCAGACCAAGGCGGCCTCACAAGGGGTTTTTTGCTTTAAAAAAAAAGGCTCCAAGTTAAAAGTAAATAAAAAATAGAGTTTTATTTTTTGCTACTTGTTGGAATAAAGTATCCTCTTTTCCGAGGACTAGCTTGGTCTAGAAGGGAAATGAGAAATCTCCAACCGGTAGCTAAATAAAGCAAGGGAGGAGCCTGGAAGTAATCAGATGTCAAAACAAAAATTGTTAGAATTTTATTTTAATGTCTTTAGTTTAGGTTTTTTATGTTTTGTAGGACAACATGAAGTGTGATATAGATAAATAAGGATATGTCAGTGAATATTTTGTGAAGTGAGATTTATACGTGAAGTGACATCGACATGGGGGAGACCCCATACCATACAAACAGTTGCCACCTTACTCTTCAAGAAGGTGCCTTGGTTAAAGGCACCTTACTCTTCAATAAGGCACCTAGGTAGAAGGTGCCTTACTCGTCAGTAAGGTACCTTCATCAAGGACACATTACTCTTTAGTAAGTCACCTTGGTCAAGGGTGCCTTACTCTTAATTAAGGTGCCTTGTTCAAGGGTGCCTTAATCTTCAGTAAGTCACCTTATTGTCCATCAGTGGGGACGCTTGAATTTTGTTGAAAAAAAATCACGAGGCTCCTTAATGCCATACAATAGAGGCACCTTGATCATAAAAATAAAATAAATGGAACATGTCCTGCTTAGAATAAAAATTCTTTTTATTTTTTCATTGCAGGAAATCATGAATTGCATGCAAGCTATAGGTATCCTGAGAGCCAAAGCCTAACAAGCATGGATGTCATGATTCCTATTTTTTCTACTTTCGTATGTTGTAAGTAAATTGCTCACATTCAAGTTGTAGGTATCCTAAGAGTCAGGGTCTAACAGGCATGGATTGTACTAAATTGCACTTTAGTTTTTCTCATTTTTTCTTTTGCAGGTGAAATGGCCTGATTGTATGAAAAATAGGCATCTTGGGAGACAAGACCTAAACCGGCTCAACATCCATGAACCTACACATTTTTTTAGGAGGTAGAAACTTGATTGTTTCCATTTGAATGATATAGTACCCATATGGGAATGAACATGGGCATTAATTCCTCCCAAAGGAAAACATACCCATCTATGTGCTTGGACGAAGCATACTATGATGTGACACAATAAAATTTTTGGAGGACCTGATCAACTCTGCAATAGGATATACATCAGTGACTGTTGACTTTTTAATAGTAAGAAGGCACCTTGATGCATAAGAAAGTGCCTTTATCTCATTGGTTTTTAGGCACATTGATGCTCAATAAGGTGCCTTGATCTCATGTATTTTGAGTGCCTTGATGCTCATCGATAAGAGACGCTTAACTTCTATGAGAAGCTAAAAAAAAGCCTTGTGGAGAATCTTATGGCTGGGAAATAAAAGAGTACTAAAAAGAAGTTGCAGCCCTTCCTAGAGAAGAGAGTTCAGATCCACTTTATACCCAGTAGTTCTCAGCTTCTTCTCTCTATATTGGGGGTGCATGTTGTTTAGTGTGGGACCTAATGTTCAGAGGGCTACAAACCTATTGCATAGAGGGACCTATTACTGGTGATGAGAGCATTAACTTAAGTGGGGGAGGATATAGGTGAACCTGAATCTCATATAAATAAATATCTTTAGTTGATAAGACTCCCAATTGAAATGCAAATCAGAAATAGAGCTCTATTTTTTGCTATTTTTTGGAAGAGAGTATCCTCTTTCCCTAGGACTAGCTTGGTCCAAAAGGGAAATGAGAAATCTTCAACCAGTAAACAATAAAATAAAATAGGGGAGGTGCGTGAATCTAGAATTCATATTTGATGGTAGCATGCTCACACTCAAATGGAGAACTGTCATTGCACGAAAACACCAACAAGAAGAAGGCTCGGGTTGAAGTTAAAAAAAAATAGTGGTAAATTATGGTTGCGATGCTAGACTTTTTAAAGTGCACACCTACAAAAAGAATGGCTCAATGGGTAAAATTGAATACAGTGCAACCATATGTGCAACAAATCTCCCCTGCTTATTCTCATCAAGGATATGTCAATTACTCCCATGAAAAAAAAACTCCCTATTTTATAGACTTAATTTCCTCTAAAAGGCAATGCATGACCCACACAAAATAACTAGGCCTCATCATTATTTGCTTGAGGAGAACACCACCAAAAAAAAAAAAAAAAAAACAATGATTTATTTACTGTTCTTTGTTAGCAATATAGATGTGCACAAACTTTTATAATTACCTTTTGGAAGCCACATATAAAAGATCCACCAATTGAAATTCAAAATAGCATCATTTTCTAGATTTTCATGATCACGAGAAAATGACATCTTCATTGATTGTTGAAGGTCGTTGAATGGAAACTAGCTCAGTCTACATAATTTGTTCTAAGAAGTGAAGTTATGAAGAGCAAATTGGTAGTAGTGGTGGGGACCCTATGGTTGTAGTACAAATTCAAATGGACCACAAACACCATTACACAACACTACCATCATAATTATAAATCAAAGCTTAGAGGAAGAACAACGAAGATGATTAGCGGTGTGGATGATGAAGGCAACCACAAAATAAATAAATAAAATAAAATTATCCAGATGCACCAATGTCACAACAATCTCATTTTCTAGTACACCATGATTACAGGAAGCATGAAGACGTTTTCATACCACCAACATCATACAAATCAGAATCTGTGAAATTTACATAGGTAGCATGAAGACGTTTTCATACCACCAACATCATACAGATCAAAATATGCGAAATTCACCCAAGTATGTACTGAGTTTTTTGTTGATTATGTGTATAGTTATTTTAAAAATCATGTCTATGTTAATACCAGTAGATGCCCCTATAAATTCTTTTTGTCGAAATATCCTAGCCACATGATATGCCTCGAATATGAAAAAATTCATTACCCTAGGAACAATTGAAAAAAAAACTATGGCATTTGCGTGAATAAATTTGGCATTATTTTCATTGTTGCATCATGACAATGGCGGCTAGCTTGTACGAAGACATATAGATGATGCTACTCCATACCACAAAGGAGGTTCTAGAGATGGATCAAATGCATTTTAGATGTGGTCAAAAGTAGCGACAGGTGACGACACTCATTTTAAATTTGGTCTGAACAGTGTGGTCATGATTTAACTATTTACCTATAGTGATCAATCTTGATGTGTTTCTAACTTTCGCTGGTGTCACAGTGCTTAATGAATAAAAACAGAGATACTAAAGACAGATATATATATATATATATATATATATATATTTATTTATTTATTTATTACGGGGGCTATTGTCACGAGGATGTGACAATATTTAGGCATGGGGATATGATGAGCACCAGAAATACTTGTTTTATATATATTTTTAAGGGGTATCATTATTGGTTTAATTAGCATTAGAAATTTATTTTTATATAACTTATGCATATAATTGATAGAAAATACAGTATTATGCTTGACTGGTGTTTTTAGTGTAAACTGTGTATAAATGCAGGTTTTGCTACTAATTTTGGTGTTTTCTAGTCTACATCCCACTTGGACCTAGCATGCTTCTACTTCAATGAGTCTAAGGAATATTAGGAAGGTACCTTAATCCACAAGCAGGCACCTTACTATACAAGTAGGTGTTGTAGTCTTCAGGCAGGTTGCTTACTGTAGGCACCTTACTATTTAGGCAGGTGCCTTACTCTTTAGGTACGTGCCTTACTCTTTAGGTAGGTGCCTTACTATATGCTTACTCTTCAGGCAGGTGCCTTACTGTAGGTGCCTTACTCTTCAGGTAGGCGCCTTACTCTATAGGCAAGCACCTTACAATAGGTGCCTTACTCTAACCAATTCAACAAGAAGACGCCTTACTCTGACCAAGTCAATAGGAAGGCACCTTGATGAAGAAGTAGGTGCCTACTTGTGGCGCCTTACTCCCACCTTGCTTCCGTTGAGAAAATGAACCAAGAAAAATTTGATCGGTTGACCAATGAGCTAAGGAGGTTGTTGCACATGAAGATAAAGGAGAAATATTTTAATCATGGATTATTATTAAAATAGAATAAAACACTTATTATTAATTGATTGGCCAGTTGACCTTGTAAAGCTCTTTAAGCATTAAAGGATCTATTTTTTACATACACCTAAGGATTTTTATATTTATCCTTCTAGTGAATGGACATACATTAAAATAGCAAAATAATGCATGTGTATGAACCAACAGTAACTAATCACTTTATGTGATTAAAATAGATTGATTTGTTATTATAACGAGATCTGGATGTGCTTTATATAAAGACACGGGCCAAACGAATGGAGGGGAGATCAATTACATAGAAATATATTTCATTTCATTTTATATATAAATTATTAAGAGTGCAAATCCTTACTTGCTTAAAGCAAGCTCTATGTAATTAGTTGGGTAGACTATCTACGGGGGTTTGGACCCACTCCCTGTATTAGTCCTCCCCTATTTTATTTTTGTATTTGTTTTCTATAGATTAGATTTATTGTTTTATTTCCTGCTTTCTTTTAATTTAGCTATGTGTTTTATTTTCCTGCATTTTAATTTCTCGCACTTTTATTTTTAGCACTTTAATTTTAGTTTGTAATTTATTTATTTAATTTTCTACACTTAGTTTTATTTATTTTGGGTGAAATCAAAATGCACAAACATCCCCCACCAAACTAAATAAGGTATAGAAGGATTCATTCCCCAACACTATAGACATATAGTTTGCGTGACACTCATAAGTATACGGACTTACCATATTGATAATTTATGGTAAAAGAAATGATTGTTTTCTAAATATAGTTTTTTCTTATCATTTTGGTGTTGTTTCCAGGGAGTATCAAAACTATAGTGTTATAATTTATAGGTCAGTTAAAAATCTCATTTAAAATTACCTGTAGATATTCTATGTGAGAAGCGTGAGTCCACCAAGGGCCTTTTTACAAGGCCAAAATAGTTATCGGTACAATCAGAGTCAAATGTCATAGGCAACAGTTCAAATTTACCATCTCCTTAGGTAAATACTAGAATGAACTTGATGCACCATATTAAGTGTAGAAGTAGGAATAAATTGTGTTGTTAGATAATGAAGGAATTCCATCACATTTCAAATAGGTTTAAAGAAGTCAGAGAAATGACAAAACCCAAGTATGATATAATTGATATTTTTTGCTATGAGGGGTGTGTTTATTTACATAGGAACCATTAGGGAATTATACCTCAAGAAGCTTAGCTTTAAATGAAAAATTACAGTCTTAACCTTTCTCAATACATTGGTGAATTTTTTTAACGATGACATTAGCAGTCAAAAAAATGACAAAGCTGAATTTAAAAGAACATCTTGTTATGGTGTATGCTCTTCACTTGTGCTTAAGGCAACATGATGAATCATAAACTAGCACGTGTTTTAAATTACTGCTTGTTGTGGCTGATCCACAACACACCCCAAAATTGGGGACCCACCTTTTTTGCATGCTTTCAAAGAAAATCTCGGTGACCCAGATGCTAAAAATCAAGAAAAAGGGGCAAAATTGCACAAGGATAAAAAGTGTCGCGATATCGCGACATGTCGCGCCATCGCGCCAAAAGCAGAAAAACATAGCGAAATCACGACATGTTGCGCTATCGCGGCCGAAAATGAAAAAGTGTCACGAAATCGTGACATGTTGCGCCGTCGCGGCAAAAAAAGTGTCGCAAAATCGCGACATGTTGCTCCATCGCGGCAAAAAAAAGTGTCGCGAAATCGCGACATGTTGCTCCGTCCAAAAAAGTGTCACGAAATCGCGACATGTTGCTCCGTCGCGGCCAAAAAAAAAGTGTCACGAAATCGCGACATGTTGCTCCGTCGCGGCCCAAAGAGGAGAGAGAAAGGCAGAATGGAAAGGCGTAGCGAAATCGTGACATGTCGCAAAATCGTGGGTCAAACCAGTCAAACAGGGCAAAGCAAAAAAAACGTCGCGATATCGCGACAGGAAGCGACAAACGGGGCACGAAGCAGAAAAGCGTAGCGAAATCATGACGTGTCGCAAAATCACGGTCAACGCAGTCAGCGGCAGCAGGTGGGCGGAACCGTCGCGAAATCGCGACGTGTTTGATTTTCGCGGCTTGCAAACGGGCGGAAGGCATGAAATGTAAAATGGTCGTGAAATCATGACAAAACCGAGCCAAAGGCGATAAGGCCCAGCAGTGTAGCGAAATCGTGACGAGAACCGACACAAAGCGCATAAGTCGAAAGGTGTCGCGAAATCGTGACGCGTCGCGTTTTCGCGGCGCGAGTGGACTAAAAGGCCTAAGTGGTAAAAGGCGTAGCGATTTCGCGCAACTTTTGGAGGAAACGTTCCAGACGGACAAAAACGTCATGAAATCGTGACAGAAAGCAGCGAAAGGGCACGAAGCGAAAAAACGTCGCGAAATCACGATAGAAAGCAACGAAAGGGCACGAAGCAAAAAAATGTCGCGATATCGCGACAGGTTGCGGTCGAAGGCGTACGGAGATGAAAAGCGTCACGATTTCGTGACATGTCACGTTTTCGCTGGGTATGATGGCAGACAGGGCTGTTGGCCGAATAACGTCGCGATTTCGCTACCTGTCTCATTTTCGCTGTGCGGGCCGAGGAATAGTGTTGCATGCAGAAAAACGTCGCGATATCGCGACAGGTTATTTTTTGTCATGATTTACAAGGGGGCAGTTACGAAACATGCAGAAAGCGTGAAACACGTGGCATACAGTTGTCAGAGTTGCAGAAGCGTTACATGTAACAGAAAATATCGAACGTTTCGGCATCGAGCATGAATTCAAAGTAACGAAAAGGCGGGAATACGAAACGATGCATTCTAGGAGGTGAAACGAAGCGACGCAGGGTGAAACCGAGAGCCACGCCAGACAGTATAAAATCAGAAGCGCAGATTGATACAGGGGTTGGAAATTGCTGCTAGCAGAGTTGCAGAGACAAGGGCAACAAGCCATTCTGGGCCTGCACTTGGAGCAATTTCCTTCACTTGTTCTGGATTTGTTAAACCTGGAACATTCTGTCATTGTAACTGAATATCCATTTAATACAGAAAATACAGAGAGTTGGCATCTCATTGATAAGAAAGAAGGAGTCATTTTTGCATGCAAGATTTAATGTTTTATCTTTCCCTTTCAGATTTCTAGGCTTCTAGGTGAAGTTTAATGCAAGTGTTCTTGGTTGCTTCATGCGAATGTCTAAATCTGAAATTACAGTAAAAACCCCAGAAACCCGCACCTAGCTTATCTGGATTGTGCGAATTTGCAGGTTCAATAGGTTAGGTTGCATGCGAAAACCTCATTATCTTCGGTTTTGTCAAATCGAGATGGTAGCACTATGAGCGTAGTTTAGTTTCATTTTTTTTTGTATCATTTCTTTTATTCTCAATTCTTTATTTTATTTCCTGCATTTTAATTACCACGATTCAAATAAATAATTGAAAATCCATCAAAGCTCAAGATCAAAATAGATTCATTTCTTAGATTTATTCACTTTGAGTCCATTGTAAATTCAAATTAAAATAAACCACAGTGCCCCTTGTTAACATCCACTTGCAACCCTAAGGTATTCCCAACATTTAAATTGAACAGCATCATTGGTATACAAAGAGATAGAGTAACGAGGAACCTTGGAGAAATTATCTGTTGTAATTTCTTTGCAAGCAGAGGATTTTGGGACTCAGATCCTACCGGAGAGTGTGCTTTCACAATTGGGTGAAAACACCACTCAACAGATTGGCGCTAGAAGGAGGGCCGAATTGGTTTACTTTATTTTGATTTTCATACATAAGTAATATCTTTTTGATTCGATTTTGAAATTATCTCTTAAATCTCACAAACGGCTAAACTGCAGCATTTGTTTTTCTGTTGCAGGTTTTCTTGGTGATAATCGAGAGTTTCGTCAAGGAGGGCTGAAACGGTTTATTTTATTGTGATTTAAGGGCTACAGGAATTGCTATGCACTGTTCTTAACGCTTTGATTGTTCATACAGGAATAATATGATTTGGTTTGATTTAAAAAAAAATAATAATAATAATAAATAAATAAATAAAAATAATAAAAATAAATAAATAAATAAAAAAAAGGGAATTTTTGGGTATTAAAGTTATATTATTGAAGATTCACTAATGGCTATGTTTACACCGTGGATGACAGGTAGCCCATTGAACATACCGGGAGTTCAACATTATTTGCCCGTTGGTTTTGAGAGATGTCTTCCTCAATTTTTGTCTAATGGGACAAATACTGTAGAAGAACATATTCAAGCATTCAAATTTGTTGTGAATCACTTAACAAGTTGGTATGATGATGTTGCTTGTAAAATGTTCCTTTACACCTTGGACAAAGTGGCATATGATTGGTTTACAAGTCTCGCCTTTAGGGTCTATCACTTCTTGGGCTCAGCTAGAGGCAACATTTCTCAATCAATTCAACAAAAAGCGAGTTGACCCAATCCTCATGTACAATCAGTTGGTCTATATTAGAAAAGGACCAAGTGAAAATGTGAAGTCATTTTCTGAAAGGTTCTTTGGATTATATACGCAATTAGTGACATTTTATGTTCTTCAAGAAGAAGTGGCTCTCCAAATATACATCAATGCTCTTGACTCACCCATGTCCACATATTTGCGAGGGATGCCTCAAATCACATCTTTGTCACAAGCCTATACTCAAGCAATGGCAATTGAGCAACAATTGAGTTGTCAAAATTATGGTGTGGGTTTTGGATCATGTAATCTTCAATCATTTAATACCTCCTTTACCCACCCAATGATTTATCCACCTCAACCAAGTTCAAGTGTGAATCAATTTCAGAATCAACAATCATTCCCAAGCTTCAATCAATTTCAAAATCCTCAACCTACTATGCAAGATCAACCATCTTTCTTAAGTATGAATCAACTTCAAAATACTCATCTTGATTCAAAAGATGTTGCTAAAATCAATTTCAATGATTTTCATAAGAATATGATTTTAGGCAAGGGAGGAGTACTAGATCCAACTAGTATGGAAACATGTGACAGATTGGAAACCCTTGACTCACCAAAAGATGAATTTTATGAGGATGAATCTGATTCGGATGACACATTGGATGACATTGTTGAAAGTAATGGCCTAGGAAATTCACACCTTCCAAATCATGTTAAACGTGAATCATGGGTTACACATGTGGATTATGATAGCCTTATCAATTTGAATGCAAGCAATAACCCAATTTTGGAAGTAATTGAACCATCTAAGGAAGGAGAAGATAAATTTGATGAGAAACATGTTGATGAATTAAAAGATGATGAAGAAATAGTTGAGCATCACAATCTGATTTTGAAAGATGATTGTTATGATTCTTGGGAAGAGTATGCTCACTCCAAACCTTCTAATGAAATTTGTGTGCCTATTGATATGCAGGATAATACAATTGCCCTTTCATATGAGGATATTACAAGTCCTGTACAATCTGAGAATGTTTTGGAAGAAGGGTTGGAATCTCATCAAAGGTTGGAGAAGGATAATGATTCTACTACCATGGATGAAGAAGGAGAATCAATTGTTTTTGTTCCCCTTGGGGGGCAAGAAATCGAAAATATTGATCCACCTATTGTTTTTACAATGTCTATGCCATCTCAAAATGATGAAATTACAAAACCTAAGTGGTGTGGGTTGGATGCTATTGATGATCTTAATGAAAATATGGATTTTGGGGCAACTCAAGCCATT
The DNA here is from genome assembly GCA_028583015.1 of Wollemia nobilis. Lineage (NCBI taxonomy): Eukaryota > Viridiplantae > Streptophyta > Pinopsida > Araucariales > Araucariaceae > Wollemia > Wollemia nobilis. The sequence continues at coordinate 11,467,696 of JAQPPZ010017213.1, forward strand.
GATTGTGGAAAGGTGTCACGTGACACATATCTTGAAAAATTAGGCTCTTGTTTTGAAAAATATGGACGCATGTTTGATTGGGTGCCTAACTTTGGTGTTTTTGAACAGGTATTGGACGATGAAGAAGACAACGAGAAAAAAGAAAAGGCTACTAATACTCATCAAGTTATGATAAATTTTAATCATGATGGGTTGAGTATGGATGACAAGGGGAAATCTTTACCTTTGGTAGTAGCTACAAAAATTTCAAGTGATAGGTTACATGATGTCCCTTTGGATGCTAACATCATTAATGAGGAAATGCCAAATTTTGTTGATGCTTGTCAAGTTTTGAATGATTTTGATTGCTTTAAAATCCTGGAAAATGATTTGAATTCAAGATTTTTAGAAATAGGCTCTTGTTTGCAACATCTCACATTTGAAAAGGAAAGCCTACTTCTAAATCATGAATGGAATGATGAAACTTGCACTTTAAAGAATAGACAAGATAAAATTGAATATCAACCATTGTCTAATCAATTTGATTTGAATCTCACCTATGATGTTGGTAATAGAACTAAATCAAAGTGGAATGGTGAGCATGGCAAGTTGAAATTTGTTGCATTGCTTGGTTTGATCTTATTGTTGTTGGATTCCTACAAAATTTGGCATGTGTATTGTGTCATATGTTTTTTGATGTGTTCTAATCATGTTTGGGATCCAGGAAAGTAATAGTCCAAGTTTGGCATCATCTTGTACAATAGTGTATATAATTTTTGGTTTTTTGGTGTGGGCTTTCAAGTTTTTGTTTTTGGGATTGTTTTTGGGTTTTGGTTTTGGTTTGTGTTTTTCAAGTTTCATTTTTTGGATTCTTAGTTTAATCATGATTTAAGTTGTGTGTTTGATTTCAATTGACATGCTTTGTTTGTTTTTATAAAAAAAAAAAAAAAAAATAATAATAATAATAAAAAATAAAAATAAAAAAATTGAGATGTCAACTTATGCTTAAGATTAGGAGAGTATGAAATATTGGAATTGTCTTGTAAAAGCTCCACAAGTAACACAAACATTTTAAGTTATATCGTTTGAAACTTGTGATGCATGAAGTAGTCAGTTTTGTATGGCAAATATTTCATTTGCAATTCAAGAGATAATGCATTCATGTTACATCTCACTTTACATATACATTCCATCTTAGTTGCATATGCATCTTAGGTACAAATCATTAAAGTGTGTCAAATCCTCTTAGGGTTGTGTTATAACATAAATGTAAAAAAATCCTAAGGTTGGAAACTGAGTCTTGAGATATCTAGAACCAAGCACATCTTATACATTAAAAAGGATCTTGAGCAAAATGATCAAAACCTAACTTGGAAGAAAAGGTTGGGCGAAAGAAGTATTTCAGGTCTATCCTATTATGCAACATGATCCTTAAAACAGTGGTTTTGACCACTTCCATAAAGCTTAAAGCCTAAAATCAGAGTAGTAAGGATAGGGCTAAATCCTCATCAAACTTAGGTTGAGGATCCAATTCCCCAAAGCTTTGATTTGACCTACATGGAGTAGTAAGGATAGGGCATAAATTCTCATCTCGCTTAGGTTGAGAATCTGATTCCCCAAAGCTCTTATGTCTCATTTCATGATAAATCTTGGATTGGAAGGATCGTACTACTTGTCCTCTGCAAAGGATGGGTAGTCATCCCCAAGGTCTAAGCAATAAATTAATATTTTCCATTTTTATCCAAAGCTTGGATTGGAAGGATCGTACTACATGTCCCTAGCAAGGATGGGTAGTCATCCCCAAGGTCCAAGAAGTAAAAAATTAATTTTTCCCATCTCATATTTATATTGGATTGGAAGGATCGTACTACTTGTCCTCTGCAAAGGATGGGTAGTCATCCCCAAGGTCCAAAGAAATGAAGATAAGTCTTGGATTATGGGGTTAGGTATGCCCATGCATGGCAACATGTCTTGTCTAAAAAACAAGACCACTGATTGTCCAAAGGGTTAGACTAGCATGACCATTTCTTCCATAATTGGTTAAATTATTTTGCTCAAAGTGAGGTAATGAATTCTAAATCAGAATAGTAAGGATAGGGTTAAACTCCCATCTCGGTTAGGTTGGGAGTCTGATTCCCCAAAGTTCTGATTTCACATTCACTTGCACATGGGTTCAAGATAGTAGGGACTCATAACCAACTTTGGGATATAATAAAGCAATTCATTAGTGGATCCTAAGAGGGTTTGGCAATCTTGAATGTTTGTGCATGATACTAGAAAGTTTAGGCCTTTACAAGAGCAAAATCTCTAAGCATAGTTTTTAGGTTACACAAATCATTCACAATCTCACATATGCATCCATGTAAAACTGACAATGGAATGTTGATCAATTTCAAACGATAGGGAATGAAATTCATTGCACACACCGAGCTAATACTTGATGATTTGATGATTCATGTACTTCTGATCTTTGGGCATTTGTTTATATTGCTTATGTGCTAACACATGTTTTCAAGTTTGTATACTTTCAGGATGGGTTCTCACTAAAATGCTCAAGAGCATTTGACAAATAGAGTCGCCATTTGTTGTGGCTGATCCACAACACACCCCAAAATTGGGGACCCACCTTTTTTGCATGCTTTCAAAGAAAATCTCAGTGACCCAGATGCTAAAAATCAAGAAAAAGGGGCAAAATTGCACAAGGATAAAAAGTGTCGCGATATCGCGACATTCCCACCAAAAAAAAAGTTCACAAACCACACCCCCCAAAAATGAAAAAGTGTCACGAAATCGCGACATGTTGCTCCGTCCAAAAAAAAGCGTCCGAAATCGACATGTCCCCCCAAAAAAAAACACAAACACATCCCAAAAAACAAAACAACCAAAACACGAAATCGTGACATGTTGCTCCGTCGCGGCCCAAAGAGGAGAGAGAAAGGCAGAATGGAAAGGCGTAGCGAAATCGTGACATGTCACAAAATCATGGGTCAAACCAGTCAAACAGGGCAAAGCAAAAAAATGTCGCGATATCACGACAGGAAGCGACAAACGGGGCACGAAGCAGAAAAGCGTAGCGAAATCGTGACGTGTCGCAAAATCATGGTCAACGCGATCAACGGCAGCAGGTGGGCGGAACCATCGCGAAATCGTGACGTGTTTGATTTTCGCGGCTTGCAAACGGGCGGAAGGCATGAAATGTAAAATGGTCATGAAATCATGACAAAACCGAGCCAAAGGCGATAAGGCCCAATAGTGTAGCGAAATCGTGACGAGAACCGACACAAAGCGCATAAGTCGAAAGGTGTCGTGAAATCGTGACGCGTCGCGTTTTCGCGGTGCGAGTGGACTAAAAGGCCTAAGTGGTAAAAGGCATAGCGATTTCATGCAACTTTTGGAGGAAACGTTCCAGACGGACAAAAACGTCGTGAAATCGTGACAGAAAGCAGCGAAAGGGCACGAAGCAAAAAAACGTCGCGAAATCGCGACAGAAAGCAGCGAAAGGGCACGAAGCGAAAAAGCATCGTGATATCGCGACAAGTTGCGGCCGAAGGCGTACGGAGATGAAAAGCGTCGCGATTTTGCATGGGTATGATGGCAGACAGGGCTGTTGGCCGAATAACGTCGTGATTTCGCTACCTGTCTCATTTTTGCTGTGCGGGCAGAGGAATAGTGTTGCATGCAGAAAAATGTCGCGATATCGCGACAGGTTATTTTTGTCATGATTTACAAGGGGGCAGTTACGAAACATGCTGAAAGCGCGAAACACGTGGCATACAGGTGTCAGAGTTGCAGAAGCGTTACATGTAACAGAAAATTTCGAACGTTTCGGCATCGAGCATGAATTCAAAGTAACGAAAAGGCGGGAATACGAAACGATGCATTCTAGGAGGTGAAACGAAGCGACGCAGGGTGAAACAGAGAGCCACGCAAGACAGTATAAAATCAGAAGCACAGATTGATACGGGGGTTGGAAATTGCTGCTAGCAGAGTTGCAGAGACAAGGGCAACAAGCCATTCTGGACCTGCACTTGGAGCAATTTCCTTCACTTGTTCTGGATTTGTTAAACCTGGAACATTCTGTCATTGTAACTGAATATCCATTTAATACAGAAAATACAGAGAGTTGGCATCTCATTGATAAGAAAGAAGGAGTCATTTTTGCATGCATGATTTAATGTTTTATCTTTCCCTTTCAGATTTCTAGGCTTCTAGGTGAAGTTTAATGCAAGTGTTCTTGGTTGCTTCATGCGAATGTCTAAATCTGAAATTACAGTAAAACCCCAGAAACCCGCACCTAGCTTATCCTGGATTGTGCGAATTTGCAGGTTCAATAGGTTAGGTTGCATGCAGAAAACCTCATTATCTTCGGTTTTGTCAAATCGAGATGGTAGCACTACGAGCGTAGTTTAGTTTCATTCTTCATTTGTATTATTTTCTTTTATTTTCAATCCTTCTTTATTTTACGCATTTTAATTACCTTCTTTTAAATAAAAAACTGAAAATCCATCAAAGCCTCAAGATCAAAATAGATTCATTTCTTAGATTTATTCACTTTGAGTCCATTGTAAATTCAAATTAAAATAAACCATAGTGCCCCTTGTTAACATCCACTTGCAACCCTAAGGTATTCCCAGCATTTAAATTGAACAACATCATTGGTATAAAAAGAGATAAAGTAACAGGAACCTTGGAGAAATTATTCTTTGTAATTTCTTTGCAAGCAGAGGATTTTGGGACTCGGATCCTACCGGAGAGTGTGCTTTCACAATTGGGTGAAAACACCACTCAACAACTGCTATATCATATTTTCTCCAAAATTCCATCCCATAGATAGTCATTTGCCAACTTGCACATTTTGCCATTACAATTGAAAGAGTTTGGTTATGAGGCCATGAAGGAAAATACTCTTCTCATGCTATATCATAACAAAGTAGTTGATAAATAAGGAGATGATTTTAAAAATACTAGTTCATATGTAGGCATGGGGGGACCCCACCTTCATCATTTCCACCAACAACACAATGAACATTTTTTACAGTGTTCATGAAAATAAAATAAAAAAGAGAAAAAAAAATCTTCTGTTAAAAAGGCTCCAAGTTAAGAAAAAATATAAAAATGAGTTTTATTACCGGTACAATCAGAGTCAAATCTCATAGGCAACAGTTTAAATTTACCATCTTCTTAGGTAAATACGGGAATGAACCTGATGTACCATATTAAGTGTAGAAGTAGGAATAAATTGTGTTGTTAGGCAATGAAGGAATTCCATCACATTTCAAATAGGTTTCAAGAAGTTAGAGAAATGACACAACCCAAGTATGATATAGTTGATATTTTTTGCTATGAGGGGTGTGTTTATTTACATAGGAACGATTAGGGAATTATACATCAAGAAGCTTAGCTTTAAATGAAAAATTACAATCTTAACCTTTCTCAATACATTGGTGAATTTTTTTAACGATGACATTAGCAGTCAAAAAAATGACAGAGCTGAATTTAAAAGAACATCTTGTTATGGTGTATGCTCTTCACTTGTTTCGTGTTTTTCCTTCTTCTCATTTTTTCTTTTGCAGGTGAAATGGCCTGATTGTATGAAAAATAGGTATCTTGGGAGACAAGGACTAAACTGGCTCAGCATCCATGAACTTGCATATTTTTTAGGAGGTATAAACTTTATTGTTTTCATCCGAATGAGATAGTCTCCATATGGGTATGGATGTGGGCATTAATTCCTCACAAAGGAAAAGATACCTATATTTGTGCTTGGATGAAGCAAACGCTGATGCAACATGAGAAAATTTTTGGAGGGCCTGATCAACTCTACAATAGTAGACACATCAGTAATTATTGATTTTTTAATATTAAGAAGGCACCTTGATGCATAAGAAAGTACCTCGATCTCATGGGTTTTTGGGTGCCTTAATGCTCAATAAGGTTCTCTAATCTCATGTATTTTTGAGCACCTTGATGCTCATCGATAAGATATGCTTAAGTTCTATGAGAAGTCAAAAAAAATCCTTGTGGAGAATTTTATGATGGGAAATAAAATAGTACTAAAAAGAAATTGTAGCTCTTCCTGGAGAAGAGAGTTGCACATCCACTTTATACCCAGTAGTTCTCATCTTCTTCTCCCTAGATTGGAGGTGCATTTTGTTCAGTGTGGGACATAATGTTTAAAGGGCTACAGACCTATTGCATAGAGGGACCTATTACTGGCAACGAGGGCATCATGAACTTAAGTGGGGGAGGATATGGGTGAACCTTATTCTCTTACAAACAAAAGTCTTCTATTGATAAGACTCCTAGTTGAAATGCAAATAAAAAATAGAGCTCTATTTTCTACTATTTGTTGGAAGAGTATCCTCTTTCCCTAGGACCAGCTAGGTCTAGAAGGGAAATGAGAAATATTCAACTAGTAATAGAAAAATAAAATAGGGGAGGAGCATGAAGCTAGCATTCATATTTTATGGTAGCATGCTCACCCTCAAATGGAGAACTATAATTGCATGGAAACACCAATAGAAGAAGGCTCATGTTGAAGTTCAAAAAACAAATAGTGGTAAATTATGGCTGCAATGTTGGACTTGTTAAAGTCCACACCTACAAAAAAAATGTCTCAATGGGTAAAATTGAATACAATGCAGCAATATGTGCAACAAAGTTCCCTTGCCTATTCTCATCAAGGATATGACACTTACTCTCATGAAAAACATTCCCCTATTTTCTAGACTTAATTTCCACTAAAAGACGGTGCATGACCCACGTAGAATAACTAGGCCTCGTCATTATTTGCTTGATGAGAACACCACAAAAAAAATGACATGATTTATTTATTTTTCTTTGTTAGCAATACATATGGGTAAAAAAAATTATATTTACCTTTTGGAAGTCACGTAGAAAATATCCACCAATGGAAATTTAAAATTGCATCATTTTTTAGATTTTCATGATCACGGAAAATGACATCTTCATTGATTGTTGAAGGTCGTTGAATGGAAATTAGCTCAGTCTACATAATTTATTCTGAGTAGTGAAGTTATGAAGAGAAAATTGGTAGTAGTGGTGGGGACCCCATGGTTGTAGTACGAATTCAAATGGACCACAAACACCATTGCACAACACTACCATCACAATTTTCAATCAACGCTCAAAGGAAGAACAACGAAGATGATTATCGGTGTGGATGATGAAGGAAACTAGAGAAAAATAAATAAAATAAAATAAAATTATCCAGATGCACCAAAATCACAACAATATCATTTTCTAGTACACCATGATTACAGACATCATGAAGACGTTTTCACACCACCAGCATCATATAGATCAGAATCTGCAAAATTCACCCAGGTAGCATGAAGATATTTTCACACCACCAACATCATATAGATCAGAATATACAAAATTCATCCAGGTATTTACTGAGTTTTTCGTTGATTATGTGTATAGTTGTTTTAAAAATTATGTCTATATTAATACCAGTGGATACCCCTATAAATTATTTTTGTCGAAATCTCCCAGCCACATGATATGTCTCAGATATGAAAAAATTCATTACCCCAAGAACAATTAAAAAAAAGAAAGCTATGGAATTTGCATGAATAAATTTGGTATTATTTTCATTGTTGAATCATGACAATGGCGGCCAGCTTATGCGAAGACATTGATGATGCTACTTCATACCACAAAGGAGGTTCTAGATATGGGTCAGATGCATTTCAGTTTTGGACAAAAGTAGTGGCAAGTGACCACACTCATTTTAAAATTTGGTTTGAATAGTGTGGTCATGATTTAACTATTTACCTATAGTGATCAGTCCTATCAATTTTCTAACTTTTGCTGGTGTCGTAGTGCTTAATGAAGCAAAACAGAGATTCTGGAGACAAATATATATATATATATTTATTTATTTATTTATTTATTTTTGGGGGCTATTGTCACGAGGACGTGATAATATTTAGGCATGGGGGGATGATGAGCACCATAAATGCTCATTTTATATAGATTTTTAAGGGGCATCGTTATTGGTTTAATTAGAATTAGAAATGTATTTATATATAACTTATGCATATAATTGATAGAAAATCCAGTATTATGTTTGATTGGTGTTTTTAGTGGAAACTATGTAAAAATGTAGGTTTTGCTACTAATCTGGTATTTTTTAGTCTACATCCCACTTGGACCTTGCATGCTTCTACTTCAATGAGTCTAAGGAATATTGGTAAGGTGCCTTACTCCACAAGCAAACACCTTACTCTACAAGCAAGTGCCTTACTCTTAAAAAATAAAAAAATGAGTTTTATTACCAGTACAATCAAAGTCAAATCTCATAGGCAACAGTTCAAATTTACCATCTCCTTAGGTAAATATGGGAATGAACTTGATGCACCATATTGAGTGTAGAAGTAGGAATAAATTGTGTTAGGTAATGAAGGAATTCCATCACATTTCAAATAGGTTTAAAGAAGTCAGAGAAATGACACAACCCAAGTATGATATAGTTGATATTTTTTGCTATGAGGGGTGTGTTTATTTACATAGGAACCATTAGGGAATTATAACTCAATAAGCTTAGCTTTAAATAAAAAATTACAGGCTTAACCTTTCTCAACACATTGGTGAATTTTTTTAACGATGACATTAGCAATCAAAAAAATGATAGAGCTGAATTTAAAAGAACATCTTGTTATGGAGTATGCTCTTCACTTGCGCTTAAGGCAACATGGTGAATCATAAACTAGCACGTGTTTTAAATTATTGCTATATCATATTTTCTCCAAAATTCCATCCCGCAGATAGTCATTTGCCAACCTGCACATTTTGCCATTACAATTGAAAGAGTTTGGTTATGAGGCCATAAAGGAAAATACTCTTCTCATGCTATATCATATCAAAGTAGTTGATAAAGAAGGAGATTATTTTCAGAATACTAGTTCATATATAGGCATGGGAGGACCCCACCTTCATCATTGCCACCAAAAACACAATGAACATTTTTTACAGTGTTCTTGAAAATAAAAAAAAAAGAGAAAAAAATATCTTCTGTTAAAAAGGCTCCGAGTTAAGAAAAAATAAAAAAATGAGTTTTATTTTTGCTACTTGTTGAAAGAAAGTATCCTATTTACCGAGGACCAGCTTGGTCCAGAAGGGAAATGAAAAATATCCAATCGGTAGCTAAATAAAGCAGGGGAGGATCTTGGAAGTAATCATATATCAAAAAAATTAGTTAGAATTTTATTTTAATGCCTTTAGTTTAGGTTTTTTATGTTTTGCAGGACAACATGAAGTGAGATATAGATAAATAAGGAGATGTGAGTGAAGATTTTGTGAAGTGAAATTAATATGTAAAGTGGACATGGGGGAGACCCCATACCATACCAAAAAATTTTAATAATATGCCTTGATCATCAGGAAGGTGCCTTACTCTTAAAGAAGGTTCCTTGGTGAAAGGTGCCTTACTCTTCAAGAAGGCACCTTGGTAGAAGATGCCTTACTAGTTAGTAATACGCCTTGGCCAAGGGCACCTTACTCTTTAGTAAAATGCCTTGGTCAAGGGTGCCCTACTCTTCAATAAGGTACCTTACTCTTTAGTAAGGTACCTTGGTCAAGGGTGCCTTACTCTTTAGTAAGACGCCTTGATGTCCATCAGTGGGGACACTTGAATTCTGTTGAAAAAATAAAAAAGGATAAGGCTCCTTAATGTCATACAGTAGAGGCACCTTGATCATTAAAAAAAATGCATGGAACATGTCCTAGTTAGCATAATTTTTTTTTTGCTTTGTAGGAAATCGTGAATCACATGCAAGCTGTAGACATCCTAAAATCAAGGGCCTAACAGGCATGAATGTCACGATTTGTGTTTTTCCTTCTTTTGTATGTTGTAGGTAAAGTGCCCGCATTCAATATGTAGGTATCCTAAGAGCCAATGTCTAACAGGAATGGATTTCATTGAACTACACTTTAGTTTTGGTCATTTTTTCTTTTGTAGGTGAAATGTCCTGATTGTACAAAAAATAGGTATCTTGGGAGACAAGGCCTAAACTGGCTCAGCATCCATGAACCTGCATATTTTTTAGGAGGTATAAACTTTATTGATTTCATCCGAATGAGATAGTCCCCATCTGGGTATGGACGTGGGCATTAATTCCTCACAAAGGAAAAGATACCTATATTTGTGCTTGGATGAAGCAAACGCTGATGCGACATAAGAAAATTTTTGGCGAGCCTGATCAACTCTGCAACAGTAGACACATCAGCAATTATTGATTTTTTAATATTAAGAAGGTGCCTTGACGCATAAGAAAGTACCTCGATCTCATGGGTTTTTGGGTGCCTTAATGCTCAAGAATGTTCTCTAATCTCATGTATTTTTGAGCGCCTTGATGCTCATCGATAAGATACGATTACGTTCTATGAGAAGTCAAAAAAAAATCCTTGTGGAGAATTTTATGATGGGAAATAAAATAGTACTAAAAAGAAATTGTAGCTCTTCCTGGAGAAGAGAGTTGCAGATCCACTTTATAACCAGTAGTTCTCATCTTCTCCTCCCTAGATTGGAGGTGCATTTTGTTCAGTGTGGGACCTAATGTTCAAAGGGCTACAGACCTATTGCAAAGGGCATCATGAACTTAAGTGGGGGAGGATATGGGTGAACCTTATTCTCTTGCAAACAAAAATCTTCTATTGATAAGACTCCTAGTTGAAATGCAAATAAAAAATAGAGCTCTATTTTCTACTATTTGTTGGAAGAGTATCCTCTTTACCTAGGACAAGCTTGGTCTAGAAGGGAAATGAGAAATATTCAACTAGTAATAGCAAAATAAAATAGGGGAGGAGAATGAAGCTAGCATTCATATTTTATGGTAGCATGCTCACCCTCAAATGGAGAACTATAATTGCATGGAAACACCAATAGAAGAAGGCTCATGTTGAAGTTTAAAAAAAAAAATAGTGGTAAATTATGGCTACAATGTTGGACTTGTTAAAGTCCACACCTACAAAAAGAATGTCTCAATGGGTAAAATTGAATACAATGCAGCCATATGTGCAACAAAGTTCCCCTGCCTATTCTCATCAAGGATATGACACTTACTCTCATGAAAAAAATTCCCCTATTTTCTAGACTTAATTTCCACTAAAAGACGGTGCATGACCCACGTAGAATAACTAGGCCTCGTCATTATTTGCTTGATGAGAACACCACAGAAAAAATGCCATGATTTATTTATTTTTCTTTGTTAGCAATACATATGGGTAAAAAAAATTATATTTACCTTTTGGAAGTCATGTAGAAAAGATCCACCAATGGAAATTTAAAATTGCATCATTTTTTAGATTTTCATGATCATGGAAAATGACATCTTCATTGATTGTTGAAGGTCATTTAATGGCAATTAGCTCAGTCTACATAATTTGTTCTGAGTAGTGAAGTTATGAAGAGAAAATTGGTAGTAGTGGTGGGGACCCCATGGTTGTAGTACGAATTCAAATGGACCACAAACACCATTGCACAACACTACCATCACAATTTTCAATCAACACTCAAAGGAAGAACAACGAAGATGATTATCGGTGTGGATGATGAAGGCAACCAGAGAAAAATAAATAAATAAAATAAAATTATCCAGATGCACCAAAATCACAAAAATCTCATTTTCTAGTACACCATGATTACAGACATCATGAAGACGTTTTCACACCACCAACATCATATAGATCAGAATCTGCAAAATTCACCCAGGTAGCATGAAGATATTTTCACACCACCAGCATCATATAGATCAGAATCTACGAAATTCATCTAGGTATGTACTGAGTTTTTCGTTGATTATGTGTATAGTTGTTTTAAAAATTATGTCTATATTAATACCAATGGATACCCCTATAAATTATTTTTGTCGAAATCTCCCAACCACATGATATGTCTTAGATATGAAAAAATTCATTACCCCAAGAACAATTTAAAAAAAGAAAGCTATGGAATTTGCGTGAATAAATTTGGTATTATTTTCATTTTTGAATCATGACAATGGCGGCCAGCTTGTGTGAAGACATTGATGATGTTACTTCGTACCACAAAGGAGGTTCTAGATATGGGTAAGATGCGTTTCAGTTTTGGACAAAAGTAGTGGCAAGTGACCACACTCATTTTAAAATTTGGTCTAAATAGTGTGGTCATGATTTAACTATTTACCTACAATGATTAGTCCTAACAATTTTCTAACTTCTACTGGTGTCGTAGTGCTTAATGAAGAAAATCAGAGATTCTGGAGACAAATATATATATATATATAAATATTTATGTATTTATTTATTTATTCTGGGGGCTATTGTCACGAGGACGTAATAATATTTAGGCATGGGGGGATGATGAGCACCATAAATGCTCATTTTATATAGATTTTTAAGGGGCATCGTTATTGGTTTAATTAGAATTAGAAATGTATTTATATATAACTTATGCATATAATTGATAGAAAATCCAGTATTATGTTTGATTGATGTTTTTAGTGGAAACTATGTAAAAATGCAGGTTTTGTTACTAATCTGGTATTTTTTAGTCTACATCCCACTTGGACCTCGCATGCTTCTACTTCAATGAGTCTAAGGAATATTTGGAAGGTGCCTTACTCCACAAGCAGACACCTTACTCTACAAGCAGGTGCCTTACTCTTAAAAAATAAAAAAATGAGTTTTATTACCGATACAATCAGAGTCAAATCTCATAGGCAAAAGTTTAAATTTACCATCTTCTTAGGTAAATACGGGAATGAAATTGATGCACCATATTAAGTGTAGAAGTAGGAATAAATTGTGTTGTTAGGTAATGAAGGAATTCCATCACATTTCAAATAGGTTTAAAGAAGTCAGAGAAATGACACAACCCAAGTATGATATAGTTGATATTTTTTGCTATGAGGGGTGTGTTTATTTACATAGGAACCATTAGGGAATTATACCTCAAGAAGCTTAGCTTTAAATGAAAAATTACAGTCTTAACCTTTCTCAATACATTGGTGAATTTTTTTAACGATGACATTAGTAGTCAAAAAAATGACAGAGCTGAATTTAAAAGAACATCTTGTTATGGTGTATGTTGTTCACTTACGCTTAAGGCAACATGGTGAATCATAAACTAGCACGTGTTTTAAATTACTGCTATATCATATTTTCTCCAAAATTCCAGCCCGCAGATAGTCATTTGCCAACTTGCACATTTTGCCATTACAATTGAAAGAGTTTGGTTATGAGGCCATGAAGGAAAATACTCTTCTCATGCTATATCATATCAAAGTAGTTGATAAAGAAGGATATGATTTTTAGAATATTAGTTCATATGTAGGCATTGGGGGACCCCACCTTCATCATTGCCACCAAAAACACAATGAACGTTTTTTACAATGTTCATAAAAATAAAATAAAAATAAAAATATATCTTCTGTTAAAAAGGCTCCGAGTTAAGAAAAAATAAAAAAATGAGTTTTATTTTTGCTACTTGTTGAAAGAAAGTATCCTATTTACCGAGGACCAGCTTGGTCCAGAAGGGAAATGAAAAATATCCAATCGGTAGCTAAATAAAGCAAGGGAGGATCTTGGAAGTAATCATATATCAAAAAAATTAGTTAGAATTTTATTTTAATGCCTTTAGTTTAGGTTTTTTATGTTTTGCAGGACAACATGAAGTGCGATATAGATAAATAAGGAGATGTGAGTGAAGATTTTGTGAAGTGAAATTAATATGTAAAGTGGACATGGGGGAGACCCCATACCATACCAAAATTTTTTAATAAGATGCCTTGATCATCAGGAAGGTGCATTACTCTTAAAGAAGGTGCCTTACTCTTCAAGAAGGCACCTTGGTAGAAGATGCCTTACTAGTTAGTAATACACCTTGGTCAAAGGCACCTTACTCTTTAGTAAGTTGCCTTGGTCAAGGGTGCCCTACTCTTCAAGAAGGTGCCTTACTCTTCAGTAAGGCACCTTGGTCGAGGGTGCCTTAATCTTTAGTAAGATGCCTTGATGTCCATCAGTGGGGAAACTTGAATTCTATTGAAAAAAGAAAAAAGGATAAGGCTCCTTAATGTCATACAGTAGAGGCACCTTGATCATTAAAAAAAATGCATGGAACATGTCCTAGTTAGCATAATTTTTTTTTTTTTTTGCTTTGTAGGAAATCGTGAATCACATGCAAGCTGTAGGCATCCTAAAATCCAGGGCCTAATAGACATGAATGTCATGATTCATGTTATTCCTTCTTCTTTATGTTGTAGGTAAGGTGACTGCATTAAATATGTAGGTATCCTAAGAGCCAATGTCTAACAGGAAAGTATTTCATTGAACTACACTTTAGTTTTTGTAATTTTTTCTTTTGCAGGTGAAATGTCCTGAATGTACGAAAAATAGGTATCTTGGGAGACAATGCCTAAACTGGCTCAGCATCCATGAACCTGCATATTTTTTAGGAGGTATAAACTTTATTATTTTCATCTGAATGAGATAGTCCCCATCTGGGTATGGACATAGGCATTAATTCCTCACAAAGGAAAAGATACCTATATTTGTGCTTGGATGAAGCAAACGCTGATAGGACATGAGAAAATTTTTGGAGGGCCTGATCAACTCTACAACAGTAGACACATCAGCAATTATTGATTTTTTAATATTAATAAGGCACCTTGATGCATAAGAAAGTACCTCGATCTCATGGGTTTTTGGGTGCCTTAATGCTCAAGAAGGTTCTCTAATATCATGTATTTTTGAGCGCCTTGATGCTCATCGATAAGATATGCTTAAGTTCTATGAGAAGTCAAAAAAAAATCCTTGTGGAGAATTTTATGATGGGAAATAAAATAGTACTAAAAAGAAGTTGAAGCTCTTCCCTGAGAAGAGAGTTGTAGATCCACTTTATACCCAGTAGTACTCATCTTCTTCTCCCTAGATTGGGGGTGCATTTTGTTCGGTGTGGGACCTAATGTTCAAAGGGATACAGACCTATTGCACAGAGGGACCTATTACTGGCAACGAGGGCATCATGAACTTAAGTGGGGGAGGATATGGGTGAACCTTATTCAATTGCAAACAAAAATCTTCTATTGATAAGACTCCTAGTTGTAATGCAAATAAAAAATAGAGCTATATTTTCTACTACTTGTTGGAAGAGTATCCCCTTTCCCTAGGACCAGCTTGGTCAAGAAGGGAAATAATAAATATTCAACTAGTAATAGCAAAATAAAATAGGGGAGGAGCATGAACCTAGCATTCATATTTTATGGTAGCATGCTCACCCTCAAATGGAGAACTATAATTGCATGGAAACACCAATAGAAGAAGGCTCATGTTGAAGTTAAAAAAACAAATAGTGGTAAATTATGGCTGCAATGTTGGACTTGTTAAAGTCCACACCTACAAAAAGAATGTCTCAATGGGTAAAATTGAATACAATGCAGCCATATGTGCAACAAAGTTCCCCTGCCTATTCTCATCAAGGATATGGCACTTACTCTCATGAAAAACATTCACCTATTTTATAGACTTAATTTCCACTAAAAGACGGTGCATGACCCACGTAGAATAACTAGGCCTCGTCATTATTTGCTTGAGGAGAACACCATAGAAAAAATGCCATGATTTATTTATTGTTCTTTGTTAGCAATACATATGGGTACAAAAAATATATTTACCTTTTGGAATTCATGTAGAAAAGATCCACCAATGGAATTTTAAAATTGCATCATTTTTTAGATTTTAATGATCACGGAAAATGACATCTTCATTGATTGTTGAAGGTCATTGAATGGAAATTAGCTCAATCTACATAATTTGTTCTGAGTAGTGAAGTTATGAAGAGAAAATTGGTAGTAGTGGTGGGGACCCCATGGTCGTAGTACGAATTCAAATGGACCACAAACACCATTGCACAACACTACCGTCATAATTTTCAATCAACACTCAAAGGAAGAACAACGGAGATGATTATCGGTGTGGATGATGAAGGCAACCAGAGAAAAATAAATAAATAAAATAAAATTATCTAGATGCACCAAAATCACAACAATCTCATTTTCTAGTACACCATGATTATAGACATCATGAAGATGTTTTCACACCACCAACATCATATAGATCAGAATATGCAAAATTCACCTAGGTAGCATGAGGATTTTTTCACACCACCAGCATAATATAGATCAGAATCTACGAAATTCATCCAGGTATGTACTGAGTTTTTCGTTGATTATGTGTATAGTTGTTTTAAAAATTATGTCTATATTAATACCAGTGGATACCCCTATAAATTATTTTTGTCGAAATCTCCCAACCACATGATATGTCTCGGATATGAAAAAATTCATTACCCAAAGAACAATTAAAAAAAAAAGCTATGGCATTTGCATGAATAAATTTGGTATTATTTTCATTGTTGCATCATGACAATGGCGGCCAGCTTGTGCAAAGACATTGATGATGCTACTTCGTACCACAAAGGAGGTTCTAGATATGGGTCAGATGCGTTTCTTTTTTGGAAAAAAGTAGTGGCAAGTGACCACACTCATTTTAAAATTTGGTCTGAATAGTGTGGTCATGATTTAACTATTTACCTACAGTGATCAGTCCTAACTAGTTTCTAACTTCTGCTGGTGTCGTAGTGCTTAATGAAGAAAATCAGATATTCTGGAGACAAATATATATATATATATTTATGTATTTATTTATTTATTCTGGGGGGCTATTGTCACGAGGACGTAATAATATTTAGGCATAGGGGGATAATGAGCACCATAAATGCTCATTTTATATAGATTTTTAAAGGGCATCGTTCTTGGTTTAATTATAATTAGAAATGTATTTATATATAACTTATGCATATAATTGATAGAAAATCTAGTATTATGTTTGATTGGTGTTTTTAGTGGAAACTATGTATAAATGTAGGTTTTGCTACTAATCTGGTATTTTTTAGTCTACATCCCACTTGGACCTCGCATGCTTCTACTTCAATGAGTCTAAGGAATATTGGGAAGGTGCCTTGCTCCACAAAAAGACACCTTACTCTACAAGCAGGTGCCTTACTCTTAAAAAATAAAAAAATGAGTTTTATTACCGATACAATCGGAGTCAAATCTCATAGGCAAAAGTTTAAATTTACCATCTTCTTAGGTAAATACGGGAATGAAATTGATGCACCATATTAAGTGTAGAAGTAGGAATAAATTGTGTTGTTAGGTAATGAAGGAATTCCATCACATTTCAAATAGGTTTAAAGAAGTCAAAGAAATGACACAACCCAAGTATGATATAGTTGATATTTTTTGCTATGAGGGGTGTGTTTATTTACATAGGAACAATTAGGGAATTATACCTCAATAAGCTTAGATTTAAATGAAAAATTACAGTCTTAACCTTTCTCAATACATTGGTGAATTTTTTAAAGGATGAAATTAGCAACAAAAAATGACAGACCTGAAGTTAAAAAGAACATCTTGTTATGGTGTATGCTCTTCACTTGCACTTAAGGCAACATGGTGAATCATAACCTAGCACATGTTTTAAATTACTGCTATATCATATTTTCTCCAAAATTCTAGCCCGCAGATAGTCATTTGCCAACCTGCACATTTTGCCATTACAATTGAAAGAGTTTGGTTATGAGGGCATGAAGGAAAATACTCTTCTCATGCTATATCATATCAAAGTAGTTGATAAATAAGGAGATGATTTTCAGAATACTAGTTCATTTGTAGGCATGGGGGGACCCCACCTTCATCACTGCCACCTTCATATGTAGGCATGGGGGGATCAACTCTACAACAGTAGACACATCAGCAATTATTGTTTTTTTAATATTAATAAGGCACCTTGATGCATAAGAAAGTACCTCGATCTCATGGGTTTTTGGGTGCCTTAATGCTCAAGAAGGTTCTCTAATATCATGTATTTTTGAGCGCCTTGATGCTCATCGATAAGATATGCTTAAGTTCTATGAGAAGTCAAAAAAAAATCCTTGTGGAGAATTTTATGATGGGAAATAAAATAGTACTAAAAAGAAATTGTAGCTCTTCCTGGAGAAGAGAGTTGTAGATCCACTTTATACCCAGTAGTTCTCATCTTCTTCTCCCGAGATTGGAGGTGCATTTTTTTCAGTGTGGGACCTAATGTTCAAAGGGATACAGACCTATTGCACAGAGGGACCTATTACTGGCAACGAGGGCATCATGAACTTAAGTGGGGGAGGATATGGGTGAACCTTATTCAATTGCAAACAAAAATCTTCTATTGATAAGACTCCTAGTTGTAATGCAAATAAAAAATAGAGCTATATTTTCTACTACTTGTTGGAAGAGTATCCCCTTTCCCTAGGACCAGCTTGGTCAAGAAGGGAAATAATAAATATTCAACTAGTAATAGCAAAATAAAATAGGGGAGGAGCATGAAGCTAGCATTCATATTTTATGGTAGCATGCTCACCCTCAAATGGAGAACTATAATTGCATGGAAACACCAATAGAAGAAGGCTCATGTTGAAGTTCAAAAAACAAATAGTGGTAAATTATGGCTGCAATGTTGGACTTGTTAAAGTCCACACCTACAAAAAGAATGTCTCAATGGGTAAAATTGAATACAATGCAGCCATATGTGCAACAAAGTTCCCCTGCCTATTCTCATCAAGGATATGGCACTTACTCTCATGAAAAACATTCACCTATTTTATAGACTTAATTTCCACTAAAAGACGGTGCATGACCCACGTAGAATAACTAGGCCTCGTCATTATTTGCTTGATGAGAACACCATAGAAAAAATGCCATGATTTATTTATTTTTCTTTGTTAGCAATACATATGGGTAAAAAAAAATATATTTACCTTTTGGAATTCATGTAGAAAAGATCCACCAATGGAAATTTAAAATTGCATCATTTTTTAGATTTTAATGATCACGGAAAATGACATCTTCATTGATTGTTGAAGGTCATTGAATGGAAATTAGCTCAGTCTACATAATTTGTTCTGAGTAGTGAAGTTATGAAGAGAAAATTTGTAGTAGTGGTGGGGACCCCATGGTCGTAGTACGAATTCAAATGGACCACAAACACCATTGCACAACACTACCATCATAGTTTTCAATCAACACTCAAAGGAAGAACAACGGAGATGATTAGCAGTGTGGATGATGAAGGCAACCAGAGAAAAATAAATAAATAAAATAAAATTATCTAGATGCACCAAAATCACAACAATCTCATTTTCTAGTACACCATGATTATAGACATCATGAAGATGTTTTCACACCACCAACATCATATAGATCAGAATCTGCAAAATTCACCTAGGTAGCATGAGGATTTTTTCACACCACCAGCATAATATAGATCAAAATCTACGAAATTCATCCAGGTATGTACTGAGTTTTTCGTTGATTATGTGTATAGTTGTTTTAAAAATTATGTCTATATTAATACCAGTGGATACCCCTATAAATTATTTTTGTCGAAATCTCCCAGCCACATGATATGTCTCAGATATGAAAAAATTCATTACCCAAAGAACAATTAAAAAAAAGAAAGCTATGGAATTTGCATGAATAAATTTGGTATTATTTTCATTGTTGAATCATGACAATGGCGGCCAGCTTGTGCAAAGACATTGATGATGCTACTTCGTACCACAAAGGAGGTTCTAGATATGGGTCAGATGCGTTTCTGTTTTGGACAAAATTAGTGGCAAGTGACCACACTCATTTTAAAATTTGGTCTGAATAGTGTGGTCATGATTTAACTATTTACCTACAGTGATCAGTCCTAACTAGTTTCTAACTTCTGCTGGTGTCGTAGTGCTTAATGAAGAAAATCAGATATTCTGGAGACAAATATATATATATATATATATTTATGTATTTATTTATTTATTCTGGGGGGCTATTGTCACGAGGACGTAATAATATTTAGGCATAGGGGGATAATGAGCACCATAAATGCTCATTTTATATAGATTTTTAAAGGGCATCGTTCTTGGTTTAATTATAATTAGAAATGTATTTATATATAACTTATGCATATAATTGATAGAAAATCTAGTATTATGTTTGATTGGTGTTTTTAGTGGAAACTATGTAAAAATGTAGGTTTTGCTACTAATCTGGTATTTTTTAGTCTACATCCCACTTGGACCTCGCATGCTTCTACTTCAATGAGTCTAAGGAATATTGGGAAGGTGCCTTGCTCCACAAGCAGACACCTTACTCTACAAGCAGGTGCCTTACTCTTAAAAAATAAAAAAATGAGTTTTATTACCGATACAATCGGAGTCAAATCTCATAGGCAAAAGTTTAAATTTACCATCTTCTTAGGTAAATACGGGAATGAAATTGATGCACCATATTAAGTGTAGAAGTAGGAATAAATTGTGTTGTTAGGTAATGAAGGAATTCCATCACATTTCAAATAGGTTTAAAGAAGTCAGAGAAATGACACAACCCAAGTATGATATAGTTGATATTTTTTGCTATGAGGGGTGTGTTTATTTACATAGGAACAATTAGGGAATTATACCTCAATAAGCTTAGCTTTAAATGAAAAATTACAGTCTTAACCTTTCTCAATACATTGGTGAATTTTTTTAACGATGACATTAGCAGTCAAAAAAATGACAGAGCTGAATTTAAAAGAACATCTTGTTATGGTGTATGCTCTTCACTTGCACTTAAGGCAACATGGTGAATCATAACCTAGCACATGTTTTAAATTACTGCTATATCATATTTTCTCCAAAATTCTAGCCCGCAGATAGTCATTTGCCAACCTGCACATTTTGCCATTACAATTGAAAGAGTTTGGTTATGAGGGCATGAAGGAAAATACTCTTCTCATGCTATATCATATCAAAGTAGTTGATAAATAAGGAGATGATTTTCAGAATACTAGTTCATATGTAGGCATGGGGGGACCCCACCTTCATCATTGCCACCTTCATATGTAGGCATGGGGGGATCAACTCTGCAACAGTAGACACATCAGCAATTATTGATTTTTTAATATTAATAAGGCACCTTGATGCATAAGAAAGTACCTCGATCTCATGGGTTTTTGGGTGCCTTAATGCTCAAGAAGGTTCTCTAATATCATGTATTTTTGAGCGCCTTGATGCTCATCGATAAGATATGCTTATGTTCTATGAGAAGTCAAAAAAAAATCCTTGTGGAGAATTTTATGATGGGAAATAAAATAGTACTAAAAAGAAATTGTAGCTCTTCCTGGAGAAGAGAGTTGTAGATCCAATTTATACCCAGTAGTTCTCATCTTCTTCTCCCGAGATTGGAGGTGCATTTTGTTCAGTGTGGGACCTAATGTTCAAAGGGATACAAACCTATTGCACAGAGGGACCTATTACTGGCAACGAGGGCATCATGAACTTAAGTGGGGGAGGATATGGGTGAACCTTATTCAATTGCAAACAAAAATCTTCTATTGATAAGACTCCTAGTTGTAATGCAAATAAAAAATAGAGCTATATTTTCTACTACTTGTTGGAAGAGTATCCCCTTTCCCTAGGACCAGCTTGGTCAAGAAGGGAAATAATAAATATTCAACTAGTAATAGCAAAATAAAATAGGGGAGGAGCATGAACCTAGCATTCATATTTTATGGTAGCATGCTCACCCTCAAATGGAGAACTATAATTGCATGGAAACACCAATAGAAGAAGGCTCATGTTGAAGTTCAAAAAACAAATAGTGGTAAATTATGGCTGCAATGTTGGACTTGTTAAAGTCCACACCTACAAAAAGAATGTCTCAATGGGTAAAATTGAATACAATGCAGCCATATGTGCAACAAAGTTCCCCTGCCTATTCTCATCAAGGATATGGCACTTACTCTCATGAAAAACATTCCCCTATTTTCTAGACTTAATTTCCACTAAAAGACGGTGCATGACCCACGTAGAATAACTAGGCCTAGTCATTATTTGCTTGATGAGAACACCATAGAAAAAATGTCATGATTTATTTATTTTTCTTTGTTAGCAATACATATGGGTAAAAAAATTTATATTTACCTTTGTGAAGTCACGTAGAAAAGATCCACCAATGGAAATTTAAAATTGCATCATTTTTTAGATTTTCATGATCACGGAAAATGACATCTTCATTGATTGTTGAAGGTCATTGAATGGAAATTAGCTCAATCTACATAATTTGTTCTGAGTAGTGAAGTTATGAAGAGAAAATTGGTAGTAGTGGTGGGGACCCCATGGTTGTAGTACAAATTCAAATGGACCACAAACACCATTGCACAACACTACCATCACAATTTTCAATCAACACTCAAAGGAAGAACAACGGAGATGATTATCGGCGTGGATGATGAAGGCAACCAGATAAAAATAAATAAATATAATAAAATTATCTAGATGCACCAAAATCACAACAATCTCATTTTCTAGTACACCATGATTACAGACATCATGAAGACATTTTCACACCACCAACATCATATAGATCAGAATCTGCAAAATTCACCCAGGTAGCATGAGGATTTTTTCACACAACCAGCATCATATAGATCAGAATCTACGAAATTCATCCAGGTATGTGCTGAGTTTTTTGTTTATTATGTGTATAGTTGTTTTAAAAATTATGTCTATATTAATACCAGTGGATACCCCTATAAATAATTTTTGTCGAAATCTCCCAACCACATGATATGTCTCAGATATGAAAAAATTAATTACCCCAAGAACAATTAAAAAAAAGAAAGCTATGGAATTTGCGTGAATAAATTTCGTATTATTTTCATTGTTGAATCATGACAATGGCGGCCAACTTGTGCAAAGACATTGATGATGCTACTTCATACCACAAAGGAGGTTCTAGATATGGGTCAGATGCGTTTCTGTTTTGGAAAAAAGTAGTGGCAAGTGACCACACTCATTTTAAAATTTGGTCTGAATAGTGTGGTCAAGATTTAACTATTTACCTACAGTGATCAGTCCTAACAATTTTCTAACTTATGCTGGTGTCGTAGTGCTTAATGAAGAAAATCAGAGATTCTGGAGACAAATATATATATATATATATATATATATATATATATTTATGTATTTATTTATTTATTTTGGGGGGCTCTTTTCACGAGGACGTAATAATTAATATTTAGGCATGCGGGGGATGATGGGCACCATAAATCGCTCTTTTTATAGAGATTTTTAGGGGCATCGTTATTGGTTTTTTTAGAATTAGAATTAAATGTATTTATATATAACTTATGCATTTAATTGATAGAAAATCCAAGTTATTATGTTTGATTGGTGTTTTTAGTGGAAACTATGTAAAAATGCGGGGTTTTGCTTTTTCCCCCCGTATTTTTAAGTCTACATTCCACTTGGACCTCACATGCTTCTACTTCAATGAGTCTAAGGAATATTGGGAAGGTGCCTTACTCCACAAGTAGACACCTTACTCTACAAGCGGTGCCTTACTCTTAAAAAATAAAAAAAACGAGTTTAAATTTAAGTCAAATCTCATAGACAATAGTTAGACAATAACTTTACCTCTACCCACTAAGATCAATCCTTCAATTTTCTAATTTCTCTAACTTCTTTTTGCTTAATGAAGAAAATCAGAAATCTCTAGAGATTATATATATATATATATATATATATATATATATATATATATATATATTTATGTATTTATTTATTTATTTTGGGGGGCTATTGTCACGAGGACGTAATAATATTTAGGCATGGGGGGATGATGGGCACCATAAATGCTCATTTTATATAGATTTTTAAGGGGCATCGTTATTGGTTTAATTAGAATTAGAAATGTATTTATATATAACTTATGCATATAATTGATAGAAAATCCAGTATTATGTTTGATTGGTGTTTTTAGTGGAAACTATGTAAAAATGCAGGTTTTGCTACTAATCTGGTATTTTTTAGTCTACATCCCACTTGGACCTCGCATGCTTCTACTTCAATGAGTCTAAGGAATATTGGGAAGGTGCCTTACTCCACAAGCAAACACCTTACTCTACAAGCAGGTGCCTTACTCTTAAAAAATAAAAAAATGAGTTTTATTACCGGTACAATCAGAGTCAAATCTCATAGGCAATAGTTCAAATTTACCATCTCCTTAGGTAAATATGGGAATGAACTTGATGCACCATATTGAGTGTAGAAGTAGGAATAAATTGTGTTGTTAGGTAATGAAGGAATTCCATCACATTTCAAATAGGTTTAAAGAAGTCAGAGAAATGACACAACCCAAGTATGATATAGTTGATATTTTTTGCTATGAGGGGTGTGTTTATTTACATAGGAACCATTAGGGAATTATACCTCAAGAAGCTTAGCTTTAAATGAAAAATTACAGTCTTAACCTTTCTCAATACATTGGTGAATTTTTTTAACGATGACATTAGCAGTCAAAAAAATGACAGAGCTGAATTTAAAAGAACATCTTGTTATGGTGTATGCTCTTCACTTGCGCTTAAGGCAACATGGTGAATCATAAACTAGCACATGTTTTAAATTACTGCTATATCATATTTTCTCCAAAATTCCAGCCCGCAGATAGTCATTTGCCAACCTGCACATTTTGCCATTACAATTGAAAGAGTTTGGTTATGAGGCCATGAAGGAAAATGCTCTACTCATGCTATATCATATCAAAGTAGTTGATAAAGAAGGAGATGATTTTCAAAATACTAGTTCATATGTAGGCATGGGGGGACCCCACCTTCATCATTGCCACCAAAAACACAATGAACATTTTTTACAGTGTTCATGAAAATAAAAAAAAATTAAAAAATATCTTCTGTTAAAACGGCTCCGAGTTAATAAAAAATTAAAAAATGAGTTTTATTTTTGCTACTTGTTGAAAGAAAGTATTCTATTTACCGAGGACCAGATTGGTCCAGAAGGGAAATGAAAAATATCCAATCGGTAGCTAAATAAAGCAGGGGAGGATCTTGGAAGTAATCATATATCAAAAAAATTAGTTAGAATTTTATTTTAATGCCTTTAGTTTAGGTTTTTTATGTTTTGCAGGACAACATGAAGTGTGATATAGATAAATAAGGAGATGTGAGTGAAGATTTTGTGAAGTGAAATTAATATGTAAAGTGGACATGGGGGAGACCCCATACCATACCAAAATTTTTTAATAAGATGCCTTGATCATCAGGAAGGTGCCTTACTCTTAAAGAAGGTGCCTTGGTCAAAGGTGCCTTACTCTTCAAGAAGGCACCTTAGTAGAAGATGCCTTACTAGTTAGTAATACGCCTTGGTCAAGGGCACCTTACTCTTTAGTAAGATGCCTTGGTCAAGGGTGCCCTACTCTTCAAGAAGGTGCCTTACTCTTCAGTAAGATACCTTGGTCAAGGGAGCCTTACTCTTTAGTAAGACGCCTTGATGTCCATCAGTGGGGACACATGAATTCTATTGAAAAAATAAAAAAGGATAAGGCTCCTTAATGTCATACAGTAGAGGCACCTTGATCATTAAAAAAAATGCATGGAACATGTCCTAGTTAGCATAATTTTTTTTTTTTTTTTCCTTTGTAGGAAATCGTGAATCACATGCAAGTTGTAGGCATCCTAAAATCCAGGGCCTAACTGGCACGAATGTCATGATTCAAGTTTTTCCTTCTTCTGTATGTTGTAGGTAAAGTGCCCACATTCAAAATGTAGGTATCCTAAGAGCCAATGTCTAACAGGAATGGATTTCATTGAACTACACTTTAGTTTTTGTCATTTTTTCTTTTGTAGGTGAAATGGCCTGATTGTACAAAAAATAGGTATCTTGGGAGACAAGGCCTAAACTGGCTCAACATCCATGAACCTGCATATTTTTTAGGAGGTATAAACTTGATTGTTTCATATGAATGAGATAGTCCCCATCTAGGTATGGACGTGGGCATTAATTCCTCACAAAGGAAAAGATACCTATATTTGTGCTTGGATGAAGCAAACGCTGATGCGACATGAGAAAATTTTTGGAGGGCCTGATCAACACTGCAACAGTAGACACATCAGCAATTATTGATTTTTTAATATTAAGAAGGCACATTGATGCATAAGAAAGTACCTTGATCTCATGGGTTTTTGGGTGCCTTAATGCTCAAGAAGGTTTTCTAATCTCATGTTTTTTTGAGCACCTTGATGCTCATCGATAAGATACGCTTAAGTTCTATGAGAAGTCAAAAAAAATCCTTGTGGAGAATTTTATGATGGGAAATAAAATAGTACTAAAAAGAAATTGTAGCTCTTCCTGGAGAAGAGAGTTGCACATCCACTTTATACCCAGTAGTTCTTATCTTCTTCTCCCTAGATTGGAGGTGCATTTTGTTCAGTGTGGGACCTAATGTTCAAAGGGCTATAGACCTATTGCACAGAGGTACCTATTACTGGCAACGAGGGCATCATGAAATTAAGTGGGGGAGGATATGGGTGAACCTTATTCTCTTGCAAACAAAAATCTTCTATTGATAAGACTCCTAGTTGAAATGCAAATAAAAAATAGAGCTCTATTTTCTACTATTTGTTGGAAGAGTATCCTCTTTCCCTAGGACCAGCTTGGTCTAGAAGGGAAATGAGAAATATTCAACTAGTAATAGCAAAATAAAATAGGGGAGGAGCATGAAGCTAGCATTCATATTTTATTGTAGCATGCTCACCCTCAAATGGAGAACTATAATTGCATGGAAACACCAATAGAAGAAGACTCATGTTGAAGTTTAAAAAAAAAATAGTGGTAAATTATGGCTGCAATGTTGGACTTGTTAAAGTCTACACCTGCAAAAAGAATGTCTCAATGGGTAAAATTTAATACAATGCAGCCATATGTGCAACAAAGTTCCCCTGCCTATTCTCATCAAGGATATGGCACTTACTCTCATGAAAAACATTCCCCTATTTTCTAGACTTAATTTCCACTAAAATACGGTGCATGACCCACGTGGAATAACTAGGCCTCGTCATTATTTGCTTGATGAGAACACCACAGAAAAAATGCCATGATTTATTTATTTTTCTTTGTTAGCAATACATATGGGTAAAAAAAATTATATTTACCTTTTGGAAGTCATGTAGAAAAGATCCACCAATGGAAATTTAAAATTGCATCATTTTTTAGATTTTCATGATCACGGAAAATGACATCTTCATTGATTGTTGAAGGTCATTGAATGGAAATTAGCTCAGTCTACATAATTTGTTCTGAGTAGTGAAGTTATGAAGAGAAAATTTGTAGTAGTGGTGGGGACCCCATGGTCATAGTATAAATTCAAATGGACCACAAACACCATTGCACAACACTACCATCACAATTTTTAATCAACACTCAAAGGAAGAACAACGAAGATGATTATCGGTGTGGATGATGAAGGCAACTAGAGAAAAATAAATAAATAGAATAATATTATCCAAATGCACCAAAATCACAACAATCTCATTTTCTAGTACACCATGATTACAGACATCATGAAGACGTTTTCACACCACCAAGATCATATAGATCAGAATCTGCAAAATTCACCCAGATAGCATGAAGATATTTTCACACCACCAGCATCATATAGATCAGAATCAACAAAATTCATCCAGGTATGTACTGAGTTTTCCGTTGATTATGTGTATAGTTGTTTTAAAAATTATGTCTATATTAATACTAGTGGATACCCCTATAAAAATTTTTTTTCGAAATCTCCCAGCCACATGATATGTCTTAAATATGAAAAAATTCATTACCCCAAGAAAAATTAAAAAAAAGAAAGCTATGGAATTTGCGTGAATAAATTTGGTATTATTTTCATTGTTGAATCATGACAATGGCGGCCAGCTTGTGCGAAGACATTGATGATGCTACTTCGTACCACAAAGGAGGATCTATATATGGGTCAGATGCATTTCAGTTTTGGACAAAAGTAGTGGCAAGTGACCACACTCATTTTAAAATTTGGTCTGAATAGTGTGGTCAAGATTTAACTATTTACCTACAGTGATAAGTCCTAACAATTTTCTAACTTCTCTGGTGTCGTAGTGCTTAATGAAGAAAAATAGAGATTCGGAGACAAATATATATATATATATATATATATATATATATATATATATATATATATATATATATATATATATTATTTATTTATTTATTTATTTATTTATTTATTTATTTATTTATTTATTTACTTATTTATTCTGGGGGGCTATTGTCACGAGGACGTAATAATATATAGGCATGGGGGGATGATGAGAACCATAAATGCTCATTTTATATAGATTTTTAAGGGGCATCGTTATTGGTTTAATTAGAATTAGAAATGTATTTATATATAACTTATGCATATAATTGATAGAAAATCCAGTATTATGTTTGATTGGTGTGTTTAGTGGAAACTATGTAAAAATGCAGGTTTTGCTACTAATCCGGTATTTTTTAGTCTACATCCCATTTGGACCTGGAATTCTTCTACTTCAATGAGTCTAAGGAATATTGGGAAGGTGCCTTGCTCCACAAGCGGACACCTTACTCTACAAGCAGGTGCCTTACTCTTAAAAAATAAAAAAATGAGTTTTATTACCGGTACAATCAGAGTCAAATCTCATAGGCAACATTTTAAATTTACCATATTCTCAGGTAAATACGGGAATGAAATTGATGCACCATATTAAGTGTAGAAGTAGGAATAAATTGTGTTGTTAGGTAATGAAGGAATTCCATCACATTTCAAATAGGTTTAAAGAAGTCAGAGAAATGACACAACCCAAGTATGATATAGTTGATATTTTTTGCTATGAGGGGTGTGTTTATTTTCATAGGAACCATTAGGGAATTACACCTCAAGAAGCTTAGCTTTAAATGAAAAATTACAGTCTTAACCTTTATCAATACATTGGTGAATTTTTTTAACGATGACATTAGCAGTCAAAAAAATGACAGAGCTGAATTTAAAAGAACATCTTGTTATGGTGTATGCTCTTCACTTGCGCTTAAGGCAACATGGTGAATCATAAACTAGCACGTGTTTTAAATTACTGCTATGTCATATTTTCTCCAAAATTCCAGCCCGCAGATAGTCATTTGCCAACCTGCACATTTTGCCATTACAATTGAAAGAGTTTGGTTATGAGGACATGAAGGAAAATACTCTTCTCATGCTATATCATATCAAAGTAGTTGATAAAGAAGGAGATGATTTTCAGAATACTAGTTCATATGTAGGCATGGGGGGACCCCACTTTCATCATTGCCACCAAAAACACAATGAACGTTTTTTACAGTG
The DNA here is from genome assembly GCA_028583015.1 of Wollemia nobilis. Taxonomy (NCBI): domain Eukaryota; kingdom Viridiplantae; phylum Streptophyta; class Pinopsida; order Araucariales; family Araucariaceae; genus Wollemia; species Wollemia nobilis. The sequence goes on from JAQPPZ010017213.1 coordinate 11,496,957, forward strand.
TTCATGAAAATAAAAAAAAAAGAGAAAAAAATATCTTCTGTTAAAAAGGCTCTAAGTTAAGAAAAAATAAAAAAATGAGTTTTATTTTTGCTACTTGTTGAAAGAAAGTATCCTATTTACCGAGGACCAGCTTGGTCCAGAAGGAAAATGAAAAATATCCAATCGGTAGCTAAATAAAGTAGGGGAGGATCTTGGAAGTAATCATATATCAAAAAAATTAGTTAGAATTTTATTTTAATGCCTTTAGTTTAGGTTTTTTATGTTTTGCAGGACAACATGAAGTGCGATATAGATAAATAAGGAGATGTGAGTGAAGATTTTGTGAAGTGAAATTAATATGTAAAGTGGACATGGGGGAGACCCCATACCATACCAAAAAATTTTAATAAGATGCCTTGATCATCAGGAAGGTGTCGTACTCTTAAAGAAGGTGCGTTGGTGAAAGGTGCCTTACTCTTCAAGAAGGAACCTTGGTAGAAGATGCCTTACTAGTTAGTAATACGCCTTGGTCAAGGGCACCTTACTCTTTAGTAAAATGCCTTGGTCAAGGGTGCCCTACTCTTCAAGAAGGTGCCTTACTCTTCAGTAAGGTACCTTTGTCAAGGGTGCCTTACTCTTTAGTAAGACGCCTTGATATCCATCAGTGGGGACACTTGAATTCTGTTGAAAAAAGAAAAAAGGATAAGGCTCCTTAATGTCATACAGTGGAGGCACCTTGATCATTAAAAAAAATGCATGGAACATGTCCTAGTTAGCATAATTTTTTTTTTTCTTTGTAGGAAATTGTGAATCACATGCAAGATGTAGGCATCTTAAAATCCGGTGCCTAACAGGCACAGATGTCATGATTCATGCTTTTCCTTCTTCTGTATGTTGTAGGTAAAGTTTCCGCATTCAAGATGTAGGTATCCTAAGAGCCAATGTCTAACAGGAGATTTCATTGAACTACACTTTAGTTTTTGTCATTTTTTCTTTTGCAAGTGAAATGGCCTGATTGTACGAAAAATAGGTATCTTGGGAGACAAGGCCTAAATTGGCTCAGCATCCATGAACCTACATATTTTTTAGGAGGTACAAACTTGATTGTTTTCATCCGAATGAGATAGTCCCCATCTAGGTATGGATGTGGGCATTGATTCCTCAAAAAGGAAAAGATACCTATATTTGTGCTTGGATGAAGCAAACGTTCATGTGACATGAGAAAAGTTTTGGAGGGCAAAAGTAGTGGCAAGTGACCACACTCATTTTAAAATTTGGTCTAAATAGTGTGGTCATGATTTAACTATTTACCTACAGTGATCAGTCCTAACAATTTTCTAACTTCTGTTGGTGTCGTACTTCTTAATGAAGAAAAACAGAGATTCTGGAGACAAATATATATATATATATTTATTTATTTATTTATTTATTCTGAGGGGCTATTGTCACGAGGACGTAATAATATTTAGGCATGGGGGGATGATGAGCACCATAAATGCTCATTTTATATAGATTTTTACAGGGCATCGTTATTGGTTTAATTAGAATTAGAAATGTATTTATATATAACTTATGCATATAATTGATAGAAAATCCAGTATTATGTTTGATTGGTGTTTTTAGTGGAAACTATGTAAAAATGCAGGTTTAGTTACTAATCTGGTATTTTTTAGTCTACATCCCACTTGGACCTCGCATGCTTCTACTTCAATGAGTCTAAGGAATATTGGGAAGGTGCCTTACTCCACAAGCAGACACCTTACTCTACAAGCAGGTGCCTTACTCTTAAAAAATAAAAAAATGAGTTTTATTACCGGTACAATCAGAGTCAAATCTCATAGGCAACGGTTTAAATTTACCATATTCTTAGGTAAATACGGGAATGAACTTGATGCACCATATTAAGTGTAGAAGTAGGAATAAATTGTGTTGTTAGGTAATGAAGGAATTCCATCACATTTCAAATAGGTTTAAAGAAGTCAGAGAAATGACACAACCCAAGTATGATATAGTTGATATTTTTTGCTATGAGGGGTGTGTTTATTTACATAGGAACAATTAGGGAATTATACCTCAATAAGCTTAGCTTTAAATGAAAAATTATAGGCTTAACCTTTCTCAACACATTGGTGAATTTTTTTAACAATGACATTAGCAACCGGGAAAAAATGACAGAGCTGAATTTAAAAGAACATCTTGTTATGGAGTATGCTCTTCACTTGCACTTAAGGCAACATGGTGAATCAGAACCTAGCACATGTTTTAAATTACTGCTATATCATATTTTCTCCAAAATTCTAGCCCGCAGATAGTCATTTGCCAACCTGCACATTTTGCCATTACAATTGAAAGAGTTTGGTTATGAGGGCATGAAGGAAAATACTCTTCTCATGCTATATCATATCAAAGTAGTTGATAAATAAGGAGATGATTTTCAGAATACTAGTTCATATGTAGGCATGGGGGGACCCCACCTTCATCATTGCCACCAAAAACACAATGAACGTTTTTTATAGTTTTCACGAAAATAAAAAAAAGAGAAAAAAATATCTTCTATTAAAAAGGCTCCGAGTTAAGAAAAAATTAAAAAATGAGTTTTATTTTTGCTACTTGTTGAAAGAAAGTATCCTATTTACCGAGGACCAGCTTGGTCCAGAAGGGAAATGAAAAATATCCAATCGGTAGCTAAATAAAGCAGGGGAGGATCTTGGAAGTAATCATATATCAAAAAAATTAGTTAGAATTTTATTTTAATGCCTTTAGTTTAGGTTTTTTATGTTTTGCAAGACAACATGAAGTGCGATATAGATTAATAAGGAGATGTGTGTGAAGATTTTGTGAAGTGAAATTAATATGTAAAGTGGACATGGGGGGGACCCCATACCATACCAAATTTTTTTAATAAGATGCCTTGATCATCAGGAAGGTGCCTTACTCTAAAAGAAGGTGCCTTGGTCAAAGGTGCATTACTCTTCAAGAAGGCACCTTGGTAGAAGATGTCGTACTAGTTAGTAATACGCCTTGGTCAAGGGCACCTTACTCTTCAGTAAAATGCCTTGGTCAAGGGCGCCCTACTCTTCAAGAAGGTGCCTTACTCTTCAGTAAGGTACCTTGGTCAAGGGTGCCTTACTCTTTAGTAAGACGCCTTGATGTCCATCAGTGGGGACACTTGAATTCTGTTGAAAAAAGAAAAGAGGATAAGGCTCCTTAACGTCATACAGTAGAGGCACCTTGATCATTAAAAAAAATGCATGGAACATGTCCTAGTTAGCATAATTTTTTTTTTTTTTTTTGCTTTGTAGGAAATCGTGAATCACATGCAAGATGTAGGCATCCTAAAATCCAGGGACTAACAAGCACAGATTTCATGATTCGTGTTTTTCCTTATGTTGTAGGTAAAGTTCCCACATTCAAGATGTAGGTATCCTAAGAGCCAATGTCTAACATGAATGGATTTCATTGAACTACACTTTAGTTTTTGTCATTTTTTCTTTTGCAGGTGAAATGGCCTGATTGTACGAAAAATAGGTATCTTGGGAGACAAGGCCTAAAATGGCTCAGCATCCATGAACCTGCATATTTTTTAGGACGTATAAACTTGATTGTTTTCATTCGAATGAGATAGTCCCCATCTGGGTATGGACGTGGGCATTAATTCCTCACAAAGGAAAAGATACCTATATTTGTGCTTGGATGAAGCAAACGCTAATGCGACATGACAAAATTTTTGGAGGGCCTGATCAACTCTGCAACAGTAGACACATCAGTAATTATTGATTTTTTAATATTAAGAATGCGCCTTGATGCATAAGAAAGTACCTCGATCTCATGGGTTTTTGGGTGCCTTAATGCTCAAGAAGGTTCTCTAATCTCATGTATTTTTGAGCACCTTGATGCTCATCGATAAGATACGCTTAAGTTCTATGAGAAGTCAAAAAAAAAGCCTTGTGGAGAATTTTATGATGGGAAATAAAATAGTACTAAAAAGAAATTGTAGCTCTTCTTGGAGAAGAGAGTTGCAAATCCACTTTATACCCAGTAGTTCTCATCTTCTCCCTAGATTGGAGGTGCATTTTGTTCAGTGTGGGACATAATGTTCAAAGGGCTACAGACCTATTGCACAGAGAGACCTATTACTGGCAACAAGGGCATCATGAACTTAAGTGGGGGAGGATATGGGTGAACCTTATTCTCTTGCAAACAAAAATCTTCTATTGATAAGACTCCTAGTTGTAATGCAAATAAAAAATAGAGCTATATTTTCTACTACTTGTTGGAAGAGTATCCCCTTTCCCTAGGACCAGCTTGGTCAAGAAGGGAAATAATAAATATTCAACTAGTAATAGCAAAATAAAATAGGGGAGGAGCATGAAGCTAGCATTCATATTTTATGGTAGCATTCTCACCCTCAAATGGAGAACTATAATTGCATGGAAACACCAATAGAAGAAGGCTCAGGTTGAAGCTTAAAAAAAAATAGTGGTAAATTATGGCTACAATGCTCGACTTGTTAAAGTCCACACCTACAAAAAGAATGCCTCAATGGGTAAAATTGAATACAATGCAGCCATATGTGCAACAAAGTTCCCCTACCTATTCTCATCAAGGATATGGCACTTAATCTCATGAAAAAAATTCCCCTATTTTCTAGACTTAATTTCCACTAAAAGACGGTGCATGACCCACGTAGAATAACTAGGCCTCGTCATTATTTGCTTGATGAGAACACCACAGAAAAAATGCTATGATTTATTTATTTTTCCTTGTTAGCAATACATATGGGTAAAAAAAATTATATTTACATTTTGGAAGTCACGTAGAAAAGATCCACCAATGTAAATTTAAAATTGCATCATTTTTTAGATTTTCATGATCACAAAAAATGACATCTTCATTGATTGTTGAAGGTCATTGAATGGAAATTAGCTCAGTCTACATAATTTGTTCTGAGTAGTGAAGTTATGAAGAGAAAATTGGTAGTAGTGGTGGGGACCCCATGGTAGTAGTACGAATTCAAATGGACCACAAACACCATTGCACAACACTACCATCACAATTTTCAATCAACACTCGAAGGAAGAACAACGGAGATGATTATCGGTGTGGATGATGAAGGCAACCAGAGAAAAATAAATAAATAAAATAAAATTATCCAAATGCACCAAAATCACAATAATCTCATTTTCTAGTACACCATGATTATAGACATCATGAAGACGTTTTCACACCACCAGCATCATACAGATCGGAATCCGCAAAATTCACCCGGGAAGCATGAAGACGTTTTCACACCACCAGCATCATATAGATTAGAATCTACAAAATTCATCCGGTATGTACTGAGTTTTCCGTTGATTATGTGTATAGTTGTTTTAAAAATTATGTCTATATTAATACTAGTGGATACCCCTATAAATTATTTTTGTCGAAATCTCCCAACCACATGATATGTCTTAGATATGAAAAAATTCATTACCCCAAGAACAATTTAAAAAAACAAAGCTATGGAATTTGCGTGAATAAATTTGGTATTATTTTCATTGTTGAATCATGACAATGGCGGCCAGCTTGTGCGAAGACATTGATGATGCTACTTCGTACCACAAAGGAGGTTCTAGATATGGGTCAGATGCATTTCAGCTTTGGACAAAAGTAGTGGCAAATGACCACACTCGTTTTAAAATTTGGTCTGAATAGTGTGGTCATGATTTAACTATTTACCTACAGTGATAAGTCCTAACAATTTTCTAACTTCTCTGGTGTCGTAGTGCTTAATGAAGAAAAACAGAGATTCTGGAGACAAATTATATATATATATATATATATATATATATATATATATATATATTTATTTATTTATTTATTTATTTATTTACTTATTTATTCCGGGGGCTATTGTCACGAGGACGTAATAATATATAGGCATGGGGGGATGATGAGAACCATAAATGCTCATTTTATATAGATTTTTAAGGGGCATCGTTATTGGTTTAATTAGAATTAGAAATGTATTTATATATAACTTATGCATATAATTGATAGAAAATCCAGTATTATGTTTGATTGGTGTGTTTAGTGGAAACTATGTAAAAATGCAGGTTTTGCTACTAATCTGGTATTTTTTAGTCTACATCCCACTTGGACCTCGCATTCTTCTACTTCAATGAGTCTAAGGAATATTGGGAAGGTGCCTTGCTCCACAAGCAGACACCTTACTCTACAAGCAGGTGCCTTACTCTTAAAAAATAAAAAAATGAGTTTTATTACCGGTACAATCAGAGTCAAATCTCATAGGCAACATTTTAAATTTACCATATTCTCAGGTAAATACGGGAATGAAATTGATGCACCATATTAAGTGTAGAAGTAGGAATAAATTGTGTTGTTAGGTAATGAAGGAATTCCATCACATTTCAAATAGGTTTAAAGAAGTCAGAGAAATGACACAACCCAAGTATGATATAGTTGATATTTTTTGCTATGAGGGGTGTTTTTATTTTCATAGGAACCATTAGGGAATTATACCTCAAGAAGCTTAGCTTTAAATGAAAAATTACAGTCTTAACCTTTCTCAATACATTGGTGAATTTTTTTAACGATGACATTAGCAATCAAAAAATGACAGAGCGGAATTTAAAAGAACATCTTGTTATGGTGTATGCTCTTCACTTGCGCTTAAGGCAACATGGTGAATCATAAACTAGCACGTGTTTTAAATTACTGCTATGTCATATTTTCTCCAAAATTCCAGCCCACAGATAGTCATTTGCCAACCTGCACATTTTGCCATTACAATTGAAAGAGTTTGGTTATGATGACATGAAGGAAAATACTCTTCTCATGCTATATCATATCAAAGTAGTTGATAAAGAAGGAGATGATTTTCAGAATACTAGTTCATATGTAGGCATGGGGGGACCCCACTTTCATCATTGCCACCAAAAACACAATGAACATTTTTTACAGTGTTCATGAAAATAAAAAAAAAAAGAGAAAAAAATATCTTCCCGTTAAAAAGGCTCGAGTTAAGAAAAAATAAAAAAATGAGTTTTATTTTTGCTACTTGTTGAAAGAAAGTATCCTATTTACCGAGGACCAGCTTGGTCCAGAAGGGAAATGAAAAATATCCAATCGGTAGCTAAATAAAGCAGGGGAGGATCTTGGAAGTAATCATATATCAAAAAAATTAGTTAGAATTTTATTTTAATGCCTTTAGTTTAGGTTTTTTATGTTTTGCAGGACAACATGAAGTGCGATATAGATAAATAAGGAGATGTGAGTGAAGATTTTGTGAAGTGAAATTAATATGTAAAGTGGACATGGGGGAGACCCCATACCATACCAAAAAATTTTAATAAGATGCCTTGATCATCAGGAAGGTGTCGTACTCTTAAAGAAGGTGCCTTGGTGAAAGGTGCCTTACTCTTCAAGAAGGAACCTTGGTAGAAGATGCCTTACTAGTTAGTAATACGCCTTGGTCAAGGGCACCTTACTCTTTAGTAAAATGCCTTAGTCAAGGGTGCCCTACTCTTCAAGAAGGTGCCTTACTCTTCAGTAAGGTACCTTTTTCAAGGGTGCCTTACTCTTTAGTAAGACGCCTTGATATCCATCAGTGGGGACACTTGAATTCTGTTGAAAAAAGAAAAAAGGATAAGGCTTCTTAATGTCATACAGTGGAGGCACCTTGATCATTAAAAAAAATGCATGGAACATGTCCTACTTAGCATAATTTTTTTTTCTTTGTAGGAAATTGTGAATCACATGCAAGATGTAGGCATCTTAAAATCCGGTGCCTAACAGGCACAGATGTCATGATTCATGCTTTTCCTTCTTCTGTATGTTGTAGGTAAAGTTCCCGCATTCAAGATGTAGGTATCCTAAGAGCCAATGTCTAACAGGAATGGATTTCATTGAACTACACTTTAGTTTTTGTCATTTTTTCTTTTGCAAGTGAAATGGCCTGATTGTACGAAAAATAGGTATCTTGGGAGACAAGGCCTAAATTGGCTCAGCATCCATGAACCTACATATTTTTTAGGAGGTACAAACTTGATTGTTTTCATCCGAATGAGATAGTCCCCATCTAGGTATGGATGTGGGCATTGATTCCTCAAAAAGGAAAAGATACCTATATTTGTGCTTGGATGAAGCAAACGTTGATGCGACATGAGAAAAGTTTTGGAGGGCAAAAGTAGTGGCAAGTGACCACACTCATTTTAAAATTTGGTCTAAATAGTGTGGTCATGATTTAACTATTTACCTACAGTGATCAGTCCTAACAATTTTCTAACTTCTGCTGGTGTCGTACTTCTTAATGAAGAAAAACAGAGATTCTGGAGACAAATATATATATATATATATATATATATATATTTATTTATTTATTTATTTATTCCGAGGGGCTATTGTCACGAGGACGTAATAATATTTAGGCATGGGGGGATGATGAGCACCATAAATGCTCATTTTATATAGATTTTTACAGGGCATCGTTATTGGTTTAATTAGAATTAGAAATGTATTTATATATAACTTATGCATATAATTGATAGAAAATCCAGTATTATGTTTGATTGGTGTTTTTAGTGGAAACTATGTAAAAATGCAGGTTTTGTTACTAATCTGGTATTTTTTAGTCTACATCCCACTTGGACTTCGCATGCTTCTACTTCAATGAGTCTAAGGAATATTGGGAAGGTGCCTTACTCCACAAGCAAACACCTTACTCTACAAGCAGGTGCCTTACTCTTAAAAAATAAAAAAATGAGTTTTATTACCGGTACAATCAGAGTCAAATCTCATAGGCAACGGTTTAAATTTACCATATTCTTAGGTAAATACGGGAATGAACTTGATGCACCATATTAAGTGTAGAAGTAGGAATAAATTGTGTTGTTAGGTAATGAAGGAATTCCATCACATTTCAAATAGGTTTAAAGAAGTCAGAGAAATGACACAACCCAAGTATGATATAGTTGATATTTTTTGCTATGAGGGGTGTGTTTATTTACATAGGAACAATTAGGGAATTATACCTCAATAAGCTTAGCTTTAAATGAAAAATTACAGTCTTAACCTTTCTCAATACATTGGTGAATTTTTTAACGATGACATTAGCGATCAAAAAAATGACGAGCTGAATTTAAAAGAACATCTTGTTATGGTGTATGCTCTTCACTTGCACTTAAGGCAACATGGTGAATCATAACCTAGCACATGTTTTAAATTACTGCTATATCATATTTTCTCCAAAATTCTAGCCCGCAGATAGTCATTTGCCAACCTGCACATTTTGCCATTACAATTGAAAGAGTTTGGTTATGAGGGCATGAAGGAAAATACTCTTCTCATGCTATATCATATCAAAGTAGTTGATAAATAAGGAGATGATTTTCAAAATACTAGTTCATATGTAGGCATGGGGGGACCCCACCTTCATCATTGCCACCAAAAACACAATGAACGTTTTTTACAGTTTTAACGAAAATAAAAAAAAGAGAAAAAAATATCTTCTATTAAAAAGGCTCCGAGTTAAGAAAAAATTAAAAAATGAGTTTTATTTTTGCTACTTGTTGAAAGAAAGTATCCTATTTACCGAGGACCAGCTTGGTCCAGAAGGGAAATGAAAAATATCCAATCGGTAGCTAAATAAAGCAGGGGAGGATCTTGGAAGTAATCATATATCAAAAAAATTAGTTAGAATTTTATTTTAATGCCTTTATTTTAGGTTTTTTATGTTTTGCAAGACAAAATGAAGTGCGATATAGATTAACAAGGAGATGTGTGTGAAGATTTTGTGAAGTGAAATTAATATGTAAAGTGGACATGGGGGGGACCCCATACCATACCAAATTTTTTTAATAAGATGCCTTGATCATCAGGAAGGTGCCTTACTCTAAAAGAAGGTGCCTTGGTCAAAGGTGCATTACTCTTCAAGAAGGCACCTTGGTAGAAGATGTCGTACTAGTTAGTAATACGCCTTGGTCAAGGGCACCTTACTCTTCAGTAAAATGCCTTGGTCAAGGGCGCCCTACTCTTCAAGAAGGTGCCTTACTCTTCAGTAAGGTACCTTGGTCAAGGGTGCCTTACTCTTTAGTAAGACGCCTTGATGTCCATCAGTGGGGACACTTGAATTCTGTTGAAAAAAGAAAAGATGATAAGGCTCCTTAATGTCATACAGTAGAGGCACCTTGATCATTAAAAAAAATGCATGGAACATGTCCTAGTTAGCATAATTTTTTTTTTTTTTTTGCTTTGTAGGAAATCGTGAATCACATGCAAGATGTAGGCATCCTAAAATCCAGGGCCTAACAAGCACAGATGTCATGATTCGTGTTTTTCCTTATGTTGTAGGTAAATTTCCCACATTCAAGATGTAGGTATCCTAAGAGCCAATGTCTAACATGAATGGATTTCATTGAACTACACTTTAGTTTTTGTCATTTTTTCTTTTGCAGGTGAAATGGCCTGATTGTACGAAAAATAGGTATCTTGGGAGACAAGGCCTAAAATGGCTCAGCATCCATGAACCTGCATATTTTTTAGGACGTATAAACTTGATTGTTTTCATTCGAATGAGATAGTCCCCATCTGGGTATGGACGTGGGCATTAATTCCTCACAAAGGAAAAGATACCTATATTTGTGCTTGGATGAAGCAAACGCTAATGCGACATGACAAAATTTTTGGAGGGCCTGATCAACTCTGCAACAGTAGACACATCAGCAATTATTGATTTTTTAATATTAAGAATGCGCCTTGATGCATAATAAAGTACCTCGATCTCATGGGTTTTTGGGTGCCTTACTGCTCAAGAAGGTTCTCTAATCTCATGTATTTTTGAGCACCTTGATGCTCATCGATAAGATACGCTTAAGTTCTATGAGAAGTCAAAAAAAAAGCCTTGTGGAGAATTTTATGATGGGAAATAAAATAGTACTAAAAAGAAATTGTAGCTCTTCCTGGAGAAGAGAGTTGCAAATCCACTTTATACCCAGTAGTTCTCATCTTCTCCCTAGATTGGAGGTGCATTTTGTTCAGTGTGGGACATAATGTTCAAAGGGCTACAGACCTATTGCACAGAGAGACCTATTACTGGCAACAAGGGCATCATGAACTTAAGTGGGGGAGGATATGGGTGAACCTTATTCTCTTGCAAACAAAAATCTTCTATTGATAAGACTCCTAGTTGTAATGCAAATAAAAAATAGAGCTATATTTTCTACTACTTGTTGGAAGAGTATCCCCTTTCCCTAGGACCAGCTTGGTCAAGAAGGGAAATAATAAATATTCAACTAGTAATAGCAAAATAAAATAGGGGAGGAGCATGAAGCTAGCATTCATATTTTATGGTAGCATTCTCACCCTCAAATGGAGAACTATAATTGCATGGAAACACCAATAGAAGAAGGCTCATGTTGAAGTTTAAAAAAAAAATAGTGGTAAATTATGGCTACAATGTTCGACTTGTTAAAGTCCACACCTACAAAAAGAATGTCTCAATGGGTAAAATTGAATACAATGCAGCCATATGTGCAACAAAGTTCCCCTGCCTATTCTCATCAAGGATATGGCACTTACTCTCATGAAAAAAATTCCCCTATTTTCTAGACTTAATTTCCACTAAAAGACGGTGCATGACCCACGTAGAATAACTAGGCCTCATCATTATTTGCTTGATGAGAACACCACAGAAAAAATGCTATGATTTATTTATTTTTCCTTGTTAGCAATACATATGGGTAAAAAAAATTATATTTACCTTTTGGAAGTCACGTAGAAAAGATCCACCAATGTAAATTTAAAATTGCATCATTTTTTAGATTTTCATGATCACAAAAAATGACATCTTCATTGATTGTTGAAGGTCATTGAATGGAAATTAGCTCAGTCTACATAATTTGTTTTGAGTAGTGAAGTTATGAAGAGAAAATTGGTAGTAGTGGTGGGGACCCCATGGTAGTAGTACGAATTCAAATGGACCACAAACACCATTGCACAACACTACCATCACAATTTTCAATCAACACTCGAAGGAAGAACAACGGAGATGATTATCGGTGTGGATGATGAAGGCAACCAGAGAAAAATAAATAAATAAAATAAAATTATCCAAATGCACCAAAATCACAATAATCTCATTTTCTAGTACACCATGATTATAGACATCATGAAGACGTTTTCACACCACCAGCATCATATAGATCAGAATCTGCAAAATTCACCCAGGTAGCATGAAGATATTTTCACACCACCAGCATCATATATATCAGAATCTACGAAATTCATCCAGGTATGTACTGAGTTTTCCGTTGATTATGTGTATAGTTGTTTTAAAAATTATGTCTATATTAATACCAATGGATACCCCTATAAATTATTTTTGTCGAAATCTCCCAACCACATGATATGTCTTAGATATGAAAAAATTCATTACCCCAAGAACAATTTAAAAAAAGAAAGCTATGGAATTTGCGTGAATAAATTTGGTATTATTTTCATTGTTGAATCATGACAATGGCGGCCAGCTTGTGCGAAGACATTGATGATGCTACTTCGTACCACAAAGGAGGTTCTAGATATGGGTCAGATGCATTTCAGCTTTGGACAAAACTAGTGGCAAGTGACCACACTCATTTTAAAATTTGGTCTGAATAGTGTGGTCATGATTTCACTATTTACCTACAGTGATAAGTCCTAACAATTTTCTAACTTCTGCTGGTGTCGTAGTGCTTAATGAAGAAAAACAGAGATTATATACATATATATATATATATATATATATATATATATATATATATATATATATATATATATATATATATTTATTTATTTATTTATTCCGGGGTGCTATTGTCACGAGGACGTGATAATATTTAGGCATGGGGGGATGATGAGCACCATAAATGCTCATTTTATATACATTTTTAGGGGGTATCATTATTGGTTTAATTAGAATTTGAAATATATTTTTATATTTAACTTATGCATATAATTGATAGAAAATCCATTATTATGTTTGATTGGTGTGTTTAGTGGAAACTATGTAAAAATGTAGGTTTTGTTATTAATCTGGTATTTTTTAGTCTACATCCCACTTGGACCTCGCATGCTTCTACTTCAATGAGTCTAAGGAATATTGGGAAGGTGCCTTGCTCCACAAGCAGACACCTTACTCTACAAGCAGGTGCCTTACTCTTAAAAAATAAAAAAATGAGTTTTATTACCGATACAATCAGAGTCAAATCTCATAGGCAACAATTTAAATTTACCATCTTCTTAGGTAAATACGGGAATGAAATTGATGCACCATATTAAGTGTAGAAATAGGAATAAATTGTGTTGTTAGGTAATGAAGGAATTCCATCACATTTCAAATAGGTTTAAAGAAGTCAGAGAAATGACACAACCCAAGTATGATATAGTTGATATTTTTTGCTATGAGGGGTGTGTTTATTTACATAGGAACCATTAGGGAATTATACCTCAAGAAGCTTAGCTTTAAATGAAAAATTACAGTCTTAACCTTTCTCAATACATTGGTGAATTTTTTTAACGATGACATTAGCAGTCAAAAAAATGACAGAGCTGAATTTAAAAGAACATTTTGTTATGGTGTATGCTCTTCACTTGCGCTTAAGGCAACATGGTGAATCATAAACTAGCACGTGTTTTAAATTACTGCTATATCATATTTTCTCCAAAATTCCAGCCCGCAGATAGTCATTTGCCAACCTGCACATTTTGCCATTACAATTGAAAGAGTTTGGTTATGAGGGCATGAAGGAAAATACTCTTCTCATGCTATATCATATCAAAGTAGTTGATAAATAAGGAGATGATTTTCAAAATACTAGTTCATATGTAGGCATGGGGGGACCCCACCTTCATCATTGCCACCAAAAACACAATGAACGTTTTTTACAGTTTTAACGAAAATAAAAAAAAGAGAAAAAAATATCTTCTATTAAAAAGGCTCCGAGTTAAGAAAAAATTAAAAAATGGGTTTTATTTTTGCTACTTGTTGAAAGAAAGTATCCTATTTACCGAGGACCATCTTGGTCCAAAATGGAAATGCAAAATATCCAATCGGTAGCTAAATAAAGCAGGGGAGGATCTTGGAAGTAATCATATATCAAAAAAATTAGTTAGAATTTTATTTTAATGCCTTTAGTTTAGGTTTTTTATGTTTTGCGAGACAACATGAAGTGAGATATAGATAAATAAGGATATGTCAGTGAAGATTTTGTGAAGTGAAATTAATATGTAAAGTGGACATGGGGGAGACCCCATACCATACCAAAATTTTTTAATAAGATGCCTTGATCATCAGGAAGGTGCCTTACTCTTAAAGAAGGTGCCTTGGTGAAAGGTGCCTTACTCTTCAAGAAGGCACCTTGGTAGAAGATGCCTTACTAGTTAGTAATACGCCTTGGTCAAGGGCACCTTACTCTTTAGTAAGATGCCTTGGTCAAGGGTGCCCTACTCTTCAAGAAGGTGCCTTACTCTTCAGTAAGGTACCTTGGTCAAGGGTGCCTTACTCTTTAGTAAGACGCCTTGATGTCCATCAGTGGGGACACTTGAATTCTGTTGAAAAAAGAAAAAAGGATAAGGCTCCTTAATGTCATACAGTAGAGGCACCTTGATCATTAAAAAAAAATGCATGGAACATGTCTTAGTTAGCAATTTTTTTTTTTTGCTTTTTAGTAAGTCGTGAATCACATGCAAGATGTAGGCATCCTAAAATCCAGGGCCTAACAGGAACGGATGTCATGATTCATGTTTATCCTTCTTCTATATGTTGTAGGTAAAGTGCCCGCATTCAATTTGTAGGTATCATAAGAGCCAATGTCTAACAGGAATGTATTTCATTGAACTACACTTTAGTTTTTGTCATTTTTTCTTTTGCAGGTGAAATGGCCTGATTGTACGAAAAATAGGTATCTTGGGAGACAAGGCCTAAACTGGCTCAACATCCATGAAACTGCATATTTTTTAGGAAGTATAAACTTGATTGTTTTCATCCAAATGAGATAGTCCCCATCTGGGTATGGACGTGGGCATTAATTCCTCACAAAGGAAAAGATACCTATATTTGTGCTTGGATGAAGCAAACGCTGATGCGACATGAGAAAATTTTTGGAGGGCTTGATCAACTCTGCAACAGTAGACACATCAGCTATTATTGATTTTTTAATATTAAGAATGCGCCTTGATGCATAAGAAAGTACCTCGATCTCATGGGTTTTTGGGTGCCTTAATGCTCAAGAAGGTTTCTCTAATCTCATGTATTTTTGAGCACCTTGATGCTCATCGATAAGATACGCTTAAGTTCTATGAGAAGTCAAAAAAAAAACCTTGTGGAGAATTTTATGATGGGAAATAAAATAGTACTAAAAAGAAATTGTAGCTCTTCCTGGAGAAGAGAGTTGCAAATCCACTTTATACCCAGTAGTTCTCATCTTCTCCCTAGATTGGAGGTGCATTTTGTTCAGTGTGGGACATAATGTCCAAAGGGCTACAAACCTATTGCACAGAGAGACCTATTACTGGCAACAAGGGCATCATGAACTTAAGTGGGGGATGATATGGGTGAACCTTATTCTCTTGCAAACAAAAATCTTCTATTGATAAGACTCCTAGTTGTAATGCAAATAAAAAATAGAGCTATATTTTCTACTACTTGTTGGAAGAGTATCCCCTTTCCCTAGGACCAGCTTGGTCAAGAAGGGAAATAATAAATATTCAACTAGTAATAGCAAAATAAAATAGGGGAGGAGCATGAAGCTAGCATTCATATTTTATGGTAGCATTCTCACCCTCAAATGGAGAACTATAATTGCATGGAAACACCAATAGAAGAAGGCTCATGTTGAAGTTTAAAAAAAAAAATAGTGGTAAATTATGGCTACAATGTTCGACTTCTTAAATTCCACACCTACAAAAAGAATGTCTCAATGGGTAAAATTGAATACAATGCAGCCATATGTGCAACAAAGTTCCCCTTCCTATTCTCATCAAGGATATGGCACTTACTCTCATGAAAAAAATTCCCCTATTTTCTAGACTTAATTTCCACTAAAAGACGGTGCATGACCCACGTAGAATAACTAGGCCTCGTCATTATTTGCTTGATGAGAACACCACAGAAAAAATGCTATGATTTATTTATTTTTCCTTGTTAGCAATACATATGGGTAAAAAAAATTATATTTACCTTTTGGAAGTCACGTAGAAAAGATCCACCAATGTAAATTTAAAATTGCATCATTTTTTAGATTTTCATGATCACAAAAAATGACATCTTCATTGATTGTTGAAGGTCATTGAATGGAAATTAGCTCAATCTACATAATTTGTTCTGAGTAGTGAAGTTATGAAGAGAAAATTGGTAGTAGTGGTGGGGACCCCATGGTAGTAGTACGAATTCAAATGGACCACAAACACCATTGCACAACACTACCATCACAATTTTCAATCAACACTCGAAGGAAGAACAACGGAGATGATTATCGGTGTGGATGATGAAGGCAACCAGAGAAAAATAAATAAGTAAAATAAAATTATCCAAATGCACCAAAATCACAATAATCTCATTTTCTAGTACACCATGATTATAGACATCATGAAGACGTTTTCACACCACCAGCATCATATAGATCAGAATCTGCAAAATTCACCCAGGTAGCATGAAGATATTTTCACACCACCACCATCATATAGATCAGAATCTACGAAATTCATCCAGGTATGTACTGAGTTTTCCGTTGATTATGTGTATAGTTGTTTTAAAAATTATGTCTATATTAATACCAATGGATACCCCTATAAATTATTTTTGTCGAAATATCCCAACCACATGATATGTCTTAGATATGAAAAAATTCATTACCCCAAGAACAATTTAAAAAAACAAAGCTATGGAATTTGCGTGAATAAATTTGGTATTATTTTCATTGTTGAATCATGACAATGGCGGCCAGCTTGTGCGAAGACATTGATGATGCTACTTCGTACCACAAAGGAGGTTCTAGATATGGGTCAGATGCATTTCAGCTTTGGACAAAAGTAGTGGCAAGTGACCACACTCATTTTAAAATTTGGTCTGAATAGTGTGGTCATGATTTCACTATTTACCTACAGTGATAAGTCCTAACAATTTTCTAACTTCTGCTGGTGTCGTAATGCTTAATGAAGAAAAACAGAGATTCTGGAGACAAATTTATATATATATATATATATATATATATTTTATATTTATTTATTTATTTATTTATTCTGGGGTGCTATTGTCACGAGGACGTAATAATATTTAGGCATGGGGGGATGATGAGCACCATAAATGCTCATTTTATATAGATTTTTAAGGGGCATCATTATTGGTTTAATTAGAATTAGAAATGTATTTATATATAACTTATGCATATAATTGATAGAAAATCCATTATTATGTTTGATTGGTGTGTTTAGTGGAAACTATGTAAAAATGTAGGTTTTGTTATTAATATGGTATTTTTTAGTCTACATCCCACTTGGACCTCGCATGCTTCTACTTCAATGAGTCTAAGGAATATTGGGAAGGTGCCTTGCTCCACAAGCAGACACCTTACTCTACAAGCAGGTGCCTTACTCTTAAAAAATAAAAAAATGAGTTTTATTACCGATACAATCGGAGTCAAATCTCATAGGCAACAATTTAAATTTACCATCTTCTTAGGTAAATACGGGAATGAAATTGATGCACCATATTAAGTGTAGAAGTAGGAATAAATTGTGTTGTTAGGTAATGAAGGAATTCCATCACATTTCAAATAGGTTTAAAGAAGTCAGAGAAATGACACAACCCAAGTATGATATAGTTGATATTTTTTGCTATGAGGGGTGTGTTTATTTACATAGGAACCATTAGGGAATTATACCTCAAGAAGCTTAGCTTTAAATGAAAAATTACAGTCTTAACCTTTCTCAATGCATTGGTGAATTTTTTTAACGATGACATTAGCAGTCAAAAAAATGACAGAGCTGAATTTAAAAGAACATTTTGTTATGGTGTATGCTCTTCACTTGCGCTTAAGGCAACATGGTGAATCATAAACTAGCACATGTTTTAAATTACTGCTATATCATATTTTCTCCAAAATTCCAGCCCGCAGATAGTCATTTGCCAACCTGCACATTTTGCCATTACAATTGAAAGAGTTTGGTTATGAGGCCATGAAGGAAAATACTCTTCTCATGCTATATCATATCAAAGTAGTTGATAAAGAAGGAGATGATTTTCAGAATACTAGTTCATATGTAGGCATGGGGGGACCCCACCTTCATCATTGCCAACAAAAACACAATGAACATTTTTTACAGTGTTCATGAAAATAAAAAAAAAGAGAAAAAAATATCTTCTATTAAAAAGGCTCCGAGTTAAGAAAAAATAAAAAAATGAGTTTTATTTTTGCTACTTGTTGAAAGAAAGTATCCTATTTACCGAGGACCATCTTGGTCCAAAATGGAAATGCAAAATATCCAATCGGTAGCTAAATAAAGCAGGGGAGGATCTTGGAAGTAATCATATATCAAAAAAATTAGTTAGAATTTTATTTTAATGCCTTTAGTTTAGGTTTTTTATGTTTTGCAGGACAACATGAAGTGAGATATAGATAAATAAGGATATGTGAGTGAAGATTTTGTGAAGTGAAATTAATATGTAAAGTGGACATGGGGGAGACCCCATACCATACCAATTTTTTTTAATAAGATGCCTTGATCATCAGGAAGGTGCCTTACTCTTAAAGAAGGTTCCTTGGTGAAAGGTGCCTTACTCTTCAAGAAGGCACCTTGGTAGAAGATGCCTTACTAGTTAGTAATACGCCTTGGTCAAGGGAACCTTACTCTTTAGTAAGATGCCTTGGTCAAGGGTGCCCTACTCTTCAAGAAGGTGCCTTACTCTTCAGTAAGGTACCTTGGTCAAGGGTGCCTTACTCTTTAGTAAGACGCCTTGATGTCCATCAGTGGGGACACTTGAATTCTGTTGAAAAAAGAAAAAAGGATAAGGCTCCTTAATGTCATACAGTAGAGGCACCTTGATCATTAAAAAAAATGCATGGAACATGTCTTAGTTAGCAATTTTTTTTTTTTGCTTATTAGTAAGTCGTGAATCACATGCAAGATGTAGGCATCCTAAAATCCAGGGCCTAACAGGAACGGATGTCATGATTCATGTTTATCCTTCTTCTATATGTTGTAGGTAAAGTGCCCGCATTCAATTTGTAGGTATCATAAGAGCCAATGTCTAACAGGAATGTATTTCATTGAACTACACTTTAGTTTTTGTCATTTTTTCTTTTGCAGGTGAAATGGCCTGATTGTACGAAAAATAGGTATCTTGGGAGACAAGGCCTAAACTGGCTCAACATCCATGAAACTGCATATTTTTTAGGAAGTATAAACTTGATTGTTTTCATCCAAATGAGATAGTCCCCATCTGGGTATGGACGTGGGCATTAATTCCTCACAAAGGAAAAGATACCTATATTTGTGCTTGGATGAAGCAAACGCTGATTCGACATGAGAAAATTTTTGGAGGGCTTGACCAACTCTGCAACAGTAGACACATCAGCTATTATTGATTTTTTAATATTAAGAATGCACCTTGATGCATAAGAAAGTACCTCGATCTCATGGGTTTTTGGGTGCCTTAATGCTCAAGAAGGTTTCTCTAATCTCATGTATTTTTGAGCACCTTGATGCTCATCGATAAGATACGCTTAAGTTCTATGAGAAGTCAAAAAAAAACCTTGTGGAGAATTTTATGATGGGAAATAAAATAGTACTAAAAAGAAATTGTAGCTCTTCCTGGAGAAGAGAGTTGCAGATCCACTTTATACCCAATAGTTCTCATCTTCTTCTCCCTAGATTGGAGGTGCATTTTGTTCAGTGTGGGACCTAATGTTCAAAGGGCTACAGACCTATTGCACAGAGGGACCTATTACTGGCAACGATGGCATAATGAACTTAAGTGGGGGAGGATATGGGTGAACCTTATTCTCTTGCAAACAAAAATCTTCTATTGATAAGACTCCTAGTTGAAATGCAAATAAAAAATAGAGCTCTATTTTCTACTATTTGTTGGAAGAGTATCCTCTTTCCCTAGGACCAGCTTGGTCTAGAAGGGAAATGAGAAATATTCAACTAGTAATAGCAAAATAAAATAGGGGAGGAGCATGAAGCTAGCATTCATATTTTATGGTAGCATGCTCACCCTCAAATGGAGAACTATAATTGCATGGAAACACCAATAGAAGAAGGCTCATGTTGAAGTTTAAAAAAAAAATAGTGGTAAATTATGGTTGCGATGTTGGACTTGTTAAAGTCCACACCTACAAAAAGAATGCCTCAATGGGTAAAATTGAATACAATGCAACCATATGTGCAACAAAGTTCCCCCTGCCTATTCTCATCAAGGATATGGCACTTACCTCATGAAAAACATTCCCCTATTTTCTAGACTTAATTTCCACTAAAAGACGGTGCATGACCCACGTAGAATAACTTGGCCTCGTCATTATTTGCTTGATGAGAACACCATAGAAAAAATGCCAATTTATTTATTTTTCTTTGTTAGCAATACATATGGGTAAAAAAATTTATATTTACCTTTTGGAAGTCACGTAGAAAAGATCCACCAATGGAAATTTAAAATTGCATCATTTTTTAGATTTTCATGATCACGGAAAATGACATCTTCATTGATTGTTGAAGGTCGTTGAATGGAAATTAGCTCAGTCTACATAATTTGTTCTGAGTAGTGAAGTTATGAAGAGAAAATTGGTAGTAGTGGTGGGGACCCCATGGTCATAGTACAAATTCAAATGGACCACAAACACCATTGCACAACACTACCATCACAATTTTCAATCAACACTCAAAGGAAGAACAAGGGAGATGATTATCGGTGTGGATGATGAAAGCAACCAGAGAAAAATAAATAAATAAAATAAAATAAAATAAAATTATCCAGATGCACCAAAATCACAACAATCTCATTTTCTAGTACACCATGATTACAGACATCATGAAGACGTTTTCACACCACCAACATCATATAGATCAGAATCTGTAAAATTCACCCAGGTAGACACATCAGCAATTATTGATTTTTTAATATTAAGAAGGCACATTGATGCATAAGAAAGTACCTTGATCTCATGGGTTTTTGGGTGCCTTAATGCTCAAGAAGGTTTTCTAATCTCATGTTTTTTGAGCACCTTGATGCTCATCGATAAGATACGCTTAAGTTCTATGAGAAGTCAAAAAAAAAGCCTTGTGGAGAATTTTATGATGGGAAATAAAATAGTACTAAAAAGAAATTGTAGCTCTTCCCGGAGAAGAGAGTTGCAGATCCACTTTATACCCAATAGTTCTCATCTTCTTCTCCCTAGATTGGAGGTGCATTTTGTTCAGTGTGGGACCTAATGTTCAAAGGGCTATAGACCTATTGCACAAAGGGACCTATTACTGGCAACGAGGGCATCATGAAATTAAGTGGGGGAGGATATGGGTGAACCTTATTCTCTTGCAAACAAAAATCTTCTATTGATAAGACTCCTAGTTGAAATGCAAATAAAAAATAGAGCTCTATTTTCTACTATTTGTTGGAAGAGTATCCTCTTTCCCTAGGACCAGCTTGGTCTAGAAGGGAAATGAGAAATATTCAACTAGTAATAGCAAAATAAAATAGGGGAGGAGCATGAAGCTAGCATTCATATTTTATTGTAGCATGCTCACCCTAAAATGGAGAACTATAATTGCATGGAAACACCAATAGAAGAAGGCTCATGTTGAAGTTTAAAAAAAAATAGTGGTAAATTATGGCTGCAATGTTGGACTTGTTAAAGTCTACACCCGCAAAAAGAATGTCTCAATGGGTAAAATTGAATACAATGCAGCCATATGTGCAACAAATTTCCCCTGCCTATTCTCATCAAGGATATGGCACTTACTCTCATGAAAAACATTCCCCTATTTTCTAGACTTAATTTCCACTAAAAGACGGTGCATGACCCACATAGAATAACTAGGCCTCGTCATTATTTGCTTGATGAGAACACCACAGAAAAAATGCCATGATTTATTTATTTTTCTTTGTTAGCAATACATATGGGTAAAAAAAATTATATTTACCTTTTGGAAGTCATGTAGAAAAGATCCACCAATGGAAATTTAAAATTGCATCATTTTTTAGATTTTCATGATCACGGAAAATGACATCTTCATTGATTGTTGAAGGTCATTGAATGGAAATTAGCTCAGTCTACATAATTTGTTCTGAGTAGTGAAGTTATGAAGAGAAAATTTGTAGTAGTGGTGGGGACCCCATGGTCATAGTATAAATTCAAATGGACCACAAACACCATTGCACAACACTACCATCACAATTTTTAATCAACACTCAAAGGAAGAACAACGGAGATGATTATCGGTGTGGATGATGAAGGCAACTAGAGAAAAATAAATAAATAGAATAATATTATCCAAATGCACCAAAATCACAACAATCTCATTTTCTAGTACACCATGATTACAGACATCATGAAGACGTTTTCACACCACCAGCATCATATAGATCAGAATCTGCAAAATTCACCCAGATAGCATGAAGATATTTTCACACCACCAGCATCATATAGATCAGAATCAACAAAATTCATCCAGGTATGTACTGAGTTTTCCGTTGATTATGTGTATAGTTGTTTTAAAAATTATGTCTATATTAATACTAGTGGATACCCCTATAAATTTTTTTTTTCGAAATCTCCCAGCCACATGATATGTCTTAAATATGAAAAAATTCATTACCCCAAGAAAAATTAAAAAAAAGAAAGCTATGGAATTTGCGTGAATAAATTTGGTATTATTTTCATTGTTGAATCATGACAATGGCGGCCTGCTTGTGCGAAGACATTGATGATGCTACTTCGTACCACAAAGGAGGATCTAGATATGGGTCAGATGCATTTCAGTTTTGGACAAAAGTAGTGGCAAGTGACCACACTCATTTTAAAATTTGGTCTGAATAGTGTGGTCAAGATTTAACTATTTACCTACAGTGATCAGTCCTAACAATTTTCTAACTTCTGCTGGTGTCGTAGTGCTTAATGAAGAAAAATAGAGATTCTGGAGACAAATATATATATATATATATATATATATATAAAAAAAAAAAAAAAAATTTTTTTTATTTATTTATTTATTTATTTATTTATTTATTTACTTATTTATTCTGGGGGGCTATTGTCACGAGGACGTAATAATATATAGGCATGGGGGGATGATGAGAACCATAAATGCTCATTTTATATAGATTTTTAATGGGCATCGTTATTGGTTTAATTAGAATTAGAAATGTATTTATATATAACTTATGCATATAATTGATAGAAAATCCAGTATTATGTTTGATTGGTGTGTTTAGTGGAAACTATGTAAAAATGCAGGTTTTGCTACTAATCCGGTATTTTTTAGTCTACATCCCATTTGGACCTGGAATTCTTCTGCTTCAATGAGTCTAAGGAATATTGGGAAGGTGCCTTGCTCCACAAGCGGACACCTTACTCTACAAGCGAGTGCCTTACTCTTAAAAAATAAAAAAATGAGTTTTATTACCGGTACAATCAGAGTCAAATCTCATAGGCAACATTTTAAATTTACCATATTCTCAGGTAAATACGGGAATGAAATTGATGCACCATATTAAGTGTAGAAGTAGGAATAAATTGTGTTGTTAGGTAATGAAGGAATTCCATCACATTTCAAATAGGTTTAAAGAAGTCAGAGAAATGACACAACCCAAGTATGATATAGTTGATATTTTTTGCTATGAGGGGTGTGTTTATTTTCATAGGAACCATTAGGGAATTATACCTCAAGAAGCTTAGCTTTAAATGAAAAATTACAGTCTTAACCTTTCTCAATACATTGGTGAATTTTTTTAACGATGACATTAGCTGAATTTAAAAGAACATCTTGTTATGGAGTATGCTCTTCACTTGCGCTTAAGGCAACATGGTGAATCATAAACTAGCACGTGTTTTAAATTACTGCTATGTCATATTTTCTCCAAAATTCCAGCCCACAGATAGTCATTTGCCAACCTGCACATTTTGCCATTACAATTGAAAGAGTTTGGTTATGAGGACATGAAGGAAAATACTCTTCTCATGCTATATCATATCAAAGTAGTTGATAAAGAAGGAGATGATTTTCAGAATGCTAGTTCATATGTAGGCATGGGGGGACCCCACTTTCATAATTGCCACCAAAAACACAATGAACGTTTTTTACAGTGTTCATGAAAATAAAAAAAAAAGAGAAAAAAATATCTTCTGTTAAAAAGGCTCTGAGTTAAGAAAAAATAATAAAATGAGTTTTATTTTTGCTACTTTTTGAAAGAAAGTATCCTATTTACCGAGGACCAGCTTGGTCCAGAAGGGAAATGAAAAATATCCAATCGGTAGCTAAATAAAGCAGGGGAGGATCTTGGAAGTAATCATATATCAAAAAAATTAGTTAGAATTTTATTTTAATGCCTTTAGTTTAGGTTTTTTATGTTTTGCGGGACATCATGAAGTGCGATATAGATAAATAAGGAGATGTGAGTGAAGATTTTGTGAAGTGAAATTAATATGTAAAGTGGACATGGGGGAGACCCCATACCATACCAAAAAATTTTAATAAGATGCCTTGATCATCAGGAAGGTGTCGTACTCTTAAAGAAGGTGCCTTGGTGAAAGGTCCTTTACTCTTCAAGAAGGAACCTTGGTAGAAGATGCCTTACTAGTTAGTAATACGCCTTGGTCAAGGGCACCTTACTCTTTAGTAAAATGCCTTGGTCAAGGGTGCCCTACTCTTCAAGAAGGTGCCTTACTCTTCAGTAAGGTACCTTTGTCAAGGGTGCCTTACTCTTTAGTAAGACGCCTTGATATCCATCAGTGGGGACACTTGAATTCTGTTGAAAAAAGAAAAAAGGATAAGGCTCCTTAATGTCATACAGTGGAGGCACCTTGATCATTAAAAAAAATGCATGGAACATGTCCTAGTTAGCATAATTTTTTTTTTTTCTTTGTAGGAAATTGTGAATCACATGCAAGATGTAGGCATCTTAAAATCCGGTGCCTAACAGGCACAGATGTCATGATTCATGCTTTTCCTTCTTCTGTATGTTGTAGGTAAAGTTCCCGCATTCAAGATGTAGGTATCCTAAGAGCCAATGTCTAACAGGAATGGATTTCATTGAACTACACTTTAGTTTTTGTCATTTTTTCTTTTGCAAGTGAAATGGCCTGATTGTACGAAAAATAGGTATCTTGGGAGACAAGGACTAAATTGGCTCAGCATCCATGAACCTACATATTTTTTAGGAGGTACAAACTTGATTGTTTTCATCCGAATGAGATAGTCCCCATCTAGGTATGGATGTGGGCATTGATTCCTCAAAAAGGAAAAGATACCTATATTTGTGCTTGGATGAAGCAAACGTTGATGCGACATGAGAAAAGTTTTGGAGGGCAAAAGTAGTGGCAAGTGACCACACTCATTTTAAAATTTGGTCTAAATAGTGTGGTCATGATTTAACTATTTACCTACAGTGATCAGTCCTAACAATTTTCTAACTTCTGCTGGTGTCGTACTTCTTAATCTTAATGAAGAAAAACAGAGATTCTGGAGACAAATATATATATATATATATATTTATTTATTTATTTATTTATTTATCGAGGGGCTATTGTCACGAGGACGTAATAATATTTAGGCATGGGGGGATGATGAGCACCATAAATGCTCATTTTATATAGATTTTTACAGGGCATCGTTATTGGTTTAATTAGAATTAGAAATGTATTTATATATAACTTATGCATATAATTGATAGAAAATCCAGTATTATGTTTGATTGGTGTTTTTAGTGGAAACTATGTAAAAATGCAGGTTTTGTTACTAATCTGGTATTTTTTAGTCTACATCCCACTTGGACCTCGCATGCTTCTACTTCAATGAGTCTAAGGAATATTGGGAAGGTGCCTTACTCCACAAGCAGACACCTTACTCTACAAGCAGGTGCCTTACTCTTAAAAAATAAAAAAAATGAGTTTTATTACCGGTACAATCAAAGTCAAATCTCATAGGCAACGGTTTAAATTTACCATATTCTTAGGTAAATACGTGAATGAACTTGATGCACCATATTAAGTGTAGAAGTAGGAATAAATTGTGTTGTTAGGTAATGAAGGAATTCCATCACATTTCAAATAGGTTTAAAGAAGTCAGAGAAATGACACAACCCAAGTATGATATAGTTGATATTTTTTGCTATGAGGGGTGTGTTTATTTACATAGGAACAATTAGGGAATTATACCTCAATAAGCTTAGCTTTAAATGAAAAATTACAGTCTTAACCTTTCTCAATACATTGGTGAATTTTTTTAACGATGACATTAGCAGTCAAAAAAATGACAGAGCTGAATTTAAAAGAACATCTTGTTATGGTGTATGCTCTTCACTTGCACTTAAGGCAACATGGTGAATCATAACCTAGCACATGTTTTAAATTACTGCTATATCATATTTTCTCCAAAATTCTAGCCCGCAGATAGTCATTTGCCAACCTGCACATTTTGCCATTACAATTGAAAGAGTTTGGTTATGAGGGCATGAAGGAAAATACTCTTCTCATGCTATATCATATCAAAGTAGTTGATAAATAAGGAGATGATTTTCAGAATACTAGTTCATATGTAGGCATGGGGGGACCCCACCTTCATCATTGCCACCAAAAACACAATGAACGTTT
The DNA here is from genome assembly GCA_028583015.1 of Wollemia nobilis. Classification (NCBI taxonomy): domain Eukaryota; kingdom Viridiplantae; phylum Streptophyta; class Pinopsida; order Araucariales; family Araucariaceae; genus Wollemia; species Wollemia nobilis. Next base: position 11,523,779 of record JAQPPZ010017213.1, read on the forward strand.
TTTACAGTTTTCACGAAAATAAAAAAAAGAGAAAAAAATATCTTCTATTAAAAAGGCTCCGAGTTAAGAAAAAATTAAAAAATGAGTTTTATTTTTGCTACTTGTTGAAAGAAAGTATCCTATTTACCGAGGACCAGCTTGGTCCAGAAGGGAAATGAAAAATATCCAATCGGTAGCTAAATAAAGCAGGGGAGGATCTTGGAAGTAATCATATATCAAAAAAATTAGTTAGAATTTTATTTTAATGCCTTTAGTTTAGGTTTTTTATGTTTTGCAAGACAACATGAAGTGCGATATAGATTAATAAGGAGATGTGTGTGAAGATTTTGTGAAGTGAAATTAATATGTAAAGTGGACATGGGGGGGACCCCATACCATACCAAATTTTTTTAATAAGATGCCTTGATCATCAGGAAGGTGCCTTACTCTAAAAGAAGGTGCCTTGGTCAAAGGTGCATTACTCTTCAAGAAGGCACCTTGGTAGAAGATGTCGTACTAGTTAGTAATACGCCTTGGTCAAGGGCACCTTACTCTTCAGTAAAATGCCTTGGTCAAGGGCGCCCTACTCTTCAAGAAGGTGCCTTACTCTTTAGTAAGGTACCTTGGTCAAGGGTGCCTTACTCTTTAGTAAGACGCCTTGATGTCCATCAGTGGGGACACTTGAATTCTGTTGAAAAAAGAAAAGAGGATAAGGCTCCTTAACGTCATACAGTAGAGGCACCTTGATCATTAAAAAAAATGCATGGAACATGTCCTAGTTAGCATAATTTTTTTTTTTTTTTTTTTTCTTTGTAGGAAATCGTGAATCACATGCAAGATGTAGGCATCCTAAAATCCAGGGCCTAACAAGCACAGATGTCATGATTCGTGTTTTTCCTTATGTTGTAGGTAAAGTTCCCACATTCAAGATGTAGGTATCCTAAGAGCCAATGTCTAACATGAATGGATTTCATTGAACTACACTTTAGTTTTTGTCATTTTTTCTTTTGCAGGTGAAATGGCCTGATTGTACGAAAAATAGGTATCTTGGGAGACAAGGCCTAAAATGGCTCAGCATCCATGAACCTGCATATTTTTTAGGACGTATAAACTTGATTGTTTTCATTCGAATGAGATAGTCCCCATCTGGGTATGGACGTGGGCATTAATTCCTCACAAAGGAAAAGATACCTATATTTGTGCTTGGATGAAGCAAACGCTAATGCGACATGACAAAATTTTTGGAGGGCCTGATCAACTCTGCAACAGTAGACACATCAGTAATTATTGATTTTTTAATATTAAGAATGCGCCTTGATGCATAAGAAAGTACCTCGATCTCATGGGTTTTTGGGTGCCTTACTGCTCAAGAAGGTTCTCTAATCTCATGTATTTTTGAGCACCTTGATGCTCATCGATAAGATACGCTTAAGTTCTATGAGAAGTCAAAAAAAAAGCCTTGTGGAGAATTTTATGATGGGAAATAAAATAGTACTAAAAAGAAATTGTAGCTCTTCCTGGAGAAGAGAGTTGCAAATCCACTTTATACCCAGTAGTTCTCATCTTCTCCCTAGATTGGAGGTGCATTTTGTTCAGTGTGGGACATAATGTTCAAAGGGCTACAGACCTATTGCACAGAGAGACCTATTACTGGCAACAAGGGCATCATGAACTTAAGTGGGGGAGGATATGGGTGAACCTTATTCTCTTGCAAACAAAAATCTTCTATTGATAAGACTCCTAGTTGTAATGCAAATAAAAAATAGAGCTATATTTTCTACTACTTGTTGGAAGAGTATCCCCTTTCCCTAGGACCAGCTTGGTCAAGAAGGGAAATAATAAATATTCAACTAGTAATAGCAAAATAAAATAGGGGAGGAGCATGAAGCTAGCATTCATATTTTATGGTAGCATTCTCACCCTCAAATGGAGAACTATAATTGCATGGAAACACCAATAGAAGAAGGCTCATGTTGAAGTTTAAAAAAAAAATAGTGGTAAATTATGGCTACAATGTTCGACTTGTTAAAGTCCACACCTACAAAAAGAATGTCTCAATGGGTAAAATTGAATACAATGCAGCCATATGTGCAACAAAGTTCCCCTGCCTATTCTCATCAAGGATATGGCACTTACTCTCATGAAAAAAATTCCCCTATTTTCTAGACTTAATTTCCACTAAAAGACGGTGCATGACCCACGTAGAATAACTAGGCCTCGTCATTATTTGCTTGATGAGAACACCACAGAAAAAATGCTATGATTTATTTATTTTTCCTTGTTAGCAATACATATGGGTAAAAAAAATTATATTTACCTTTTGGAAGTCACGTAGAAAAGATCCACCAATGTAAATTTAAAATTGCATCATTTTTTAGATTTTCATGATCACAAAAAATGACATCTTCATTGATTGTTGAAGGTCATTGAATGGAAATTAGCTCAATCTACATAATTTGTTCTGAGTAGTGAAGTTATGAAGAGAAAATTGGTAGTAGTGGTGGGGACCCCATGGTAGTAGTACGAATTCAAATGGACCACAAACACCATTGCACAACACTACCATCACAATTTTCAATCAACACTCGAAGGAAGAACAACGGAGATGATTATCGGTGTGGATGATGAAGGCAACCAGAGAAAAATAAATAAATAAAATAAAATTATCCAAATGCACCAAAATCACAATAATCTCATTTTCTAGTACACCATGATTATAGACATCATGAAGACGTTTTCACACCACCAGCATCATATAGATCAGAATCTGCAAAATTCACCCAGGTAGCATGAAGATATTTTCACACCACCAGCATCATATAGATCAGAATCTACGAAATTCATCCAGGTATGTACTGAGTTTTCCGTTGATTATGTGTATAGTTGTTTTAAAAATTATGTCTATATTAATACCAGTTGATACCCCTATAAATTATTTTTGTCGAAATCTCCCAACCACATGATATGTCTTAGATATGAAAATATTCATTACCCCAAGAACAATTTAAAAAAAGAAAGCTATGGAATTTGCGTGAATAAATTTGGTATTATTTTCATTGTTGAATCATGACAATGGCGGCCAGCTTGTGCGAAGACATTGATGATGCTACTTCGTACCACAAAGGAGGTTCTAGATATGGGTCAGATGCATTTCAGCTTTGGACAAAAGTAGTGGCAAGTGACCACACTCATTTTAAAATTTGGTCTGAATAGTGTGGTCATGATTTAACTATTTACCTACAGTGATAAGTCCTAACAATTTTCTAACTTCTGCTGGTGTCGTAGTGCTTAATGAAGAAAAACAGAGATTCTGGAGACAAATTTATATATATATATATATATATATATATATATATATATATATATAATATTTATTTATTTATTTATTTATTTATTTATTTATTTATTTATTTATTCTGGGGTGCTATTGTCACGAGGACGTAATAATATTTAGGCATGGGGGGATGATGAGCACCATAAATGCTCATTTTATATAGATTTTTAAGGGGCATCATTATTGGTTTAATTAGAATTAGAAATGTATTTATATATAACTTATGCATATAATTGATAGAAAATCCATTATTATGTTTGATTGGTGTGTTTAGTGGAAACTATGTAAAAATGTAGGTTTTGTTATTAATCTGGTATTTTTTAGTCTACATCCCACTTGGACCTCGCATGCTTCTACTTCAATGAGTCTAAGGAATATTGGGAAGGTGCCTTGCTCCACAAAAAGACACCTTACTCTACAAGCAGGTGCCTTACTCTTAAAAAATAAAAAAATGAGTTTTATTACCGATACAATCAGAGTCAAATCTCATAGGCAACAATTTAAATTTACCATCTTCTTAGGTAAATACGGGAATGAAATTGATGCACCATATTAAGTGTAGAAGTAGGAATAAATTGTGTTGTTAGGTAATGAAGGAATTCCATCACATTTCAAATAGGTTTAAAGAAGTCAGAGAAATGACACAACCCAAGTATGATATAGTTGATATTTTTTGCTATGAGGGGTGTGTTTATTTACATAGGAACCATTAGGGAATTATACCTCAAGAAGCTTAGCTTTAAATGAAAAATTACAGTCTTAACCTTTCTCAATACATTGGTGAATTTTTTTAACGATGACATTAGCAGTCAAAAAAATGACAGAGCTGAATTTAAAAGAACATTTTGTTATGGTGTATGCTCTTCACTTGCGCTTAAGGAAAAATGGTGAATCATAAACTAGCACGTGTTTTAAATTACTGCTATATCATATTTTCTCCAAAATTCCAGCCCGCAGATAGTCATTTGCCAACCTGCACATTTTGCCATTACAATTGAAAGAGTTTGGTTATGAGGCCATGAAGGAAAATACTCTTCTCATGCTATATCATATCAAAGTAGTTGATAAAGAAGGAGATGATTTTCAGAATACTAGTTCATATGTAGGCATGGGGGGACCCCACCTTCATCATTGCCAACAAAAACACAATGAACATTTTTTACAGTGTTCATGAAAATAAAAAAAAAGAGAAAAAAATATCTTCTATTAAAAAGGCTCCGAGTTAAGAAAAAATAAAAAAATGAGTTTTATTTTTGCTACTTGTTGAAAGAAAGTATCCTATTTACCGAGGACCATCTTGGTCCAAAATGGAAATGCAAAATATCCAATCGGTAGCTAAATAAAGCAGGGGAGGATCTTGGAAGTAATCATATATCAAAAAAATTAGTTAGAATTTTATTTTAATGCCTTTAGTTTAGGTTTTTTATGTTTTGCAGGACAACATGAAGTGAGATATAGATAAATAAGGATATGTGAGTGAAGATTTTGTGAAGTGAAATTAATATGTAAAGTGGACATGGGGGAGACCCCATACCATACCAATTTTTTTTAATAAGATGCCTTGATCATCAGGAAGGTGCCTTACTCTTAAAGAAGGTGCCTTGGTGAAAGGTGCCTTACTCTTCAAGAAGGCACCTTGGTAGAAGATGCCTTACTAGTTAGTAATACGCCTTGGTCAAGGGCACCTTACTCTTTAGTAAGATGCCTTGGTCAAGGGTGCCCTACTCTTCAAGAAGGTGCCTTACTCTTCAGTAAGGTACCTTGGTCAAGGGTGCCTTACTCTTTAGTAAGACGCCTTGATGTCCATCAGTGGGGACACTTGAATTCTGTTGAAAAAAGAAAAAAGGATAAGGCTCCTTAATGTCATACAGTAGAGGCACCTTGATCATTAAAAAAAAATGCATGGAACATGTCTTAGTTAGCAATTTTTTTTTTTTGCTTATTAGTAAGTCGTGAATCACATGCAAGATGTAGGCATCCTAAAATCCAGGGCCTAACAGGAACGGATGTCATGATTCATGTTTATCCTTCTTCTATATGTTGTAGGTAAAGTGCCCGCATTCAATTTGTAGGTATCATAAGAGCCAATGTCTAACAGGAATGTATTTCATTGAACTACACTTTAGTTTTTGTCATTTTTTCTTTTGCAGGTGAAATGGCCCGATTGTACGAAAAATAGGTATCTTGGGAGACAAGGCCTAAATCGGCTCAACATCCATGAACCTGCATATTTTTTAGGAAGTATAAACTTGATTGTTTTCATCCAAATGAGATAGTCCCCATCTGGGTATGGACGTGGGCATTAATTCCTCACAAAGGAAAAGATACCTATATTTGTGCTTGGATGAAGCAGACGATGATGCGACATGAGAAAATTTTTGGAGGGCCTGATCAACTCTTCAACAGATGAGACACATCAGCTATTATTGATTTTTTAATATTAAGAATGCGCCTTGATGCATAAGAAAGTACCTCGATCTCATGGGTTTTTGGGTGCCTTAATGCTCAAGAAGGTTTCTCTAATCTCATGTATTTTTGAGCACCTTGATGCTCATCGATAAGATACGCTTAAGTTCTATGAGAAGTCAAAAAAAAAACCTTGTGGAGAATTTTATGATGGGAAATAAAATAGTACTAAAAAGAAATTGTAGCTCTTCCTGGAGAAGAGAGTTGCAGATCCACTTTATACCCAATAGTTCTCATCTTCTTCTCCCTAGATTGGAGGTGCATTTTGTTCAGTGTGGGACCTAATGTTCAAAGGGCTACAGACCTATTGCACATAGGGACCTATTACTGGCAACGACGGCATAATGAACTTAAGTTGGGGAGGATATGGGTGAACCTTATTCTCTTGCAAACAAAAATCTTCTATTGATAAGACTCCTAGTTGAAATGCAAATAAAAAATAGAGCTCTATTTTCTACTATTTGTTGGAAGAGTATCCTCTTTCCCTAGGACCAGCTTGGTCTAGAAGGGAAATGAGAAATATTCAACTAGTAATAGCAAAATAAAATAGGGGAGGAGCATGAAGCTAGCATTCATATTTTATGGTAGCATGCTCACCCTCAAATGGAGAACTATAATTGCATGGAAACACCAATAGAAGAAGGCTCATGTTGAAGTTTAAAAAAAAAATAGTGGTAAATTATGGCTGCAATGTTGGACTTGTTAAAGTCCACACCTACAAAAAGAATGTCTCAATGGGTAAAATTGAATACAATGCAACCATATGTGCAACAAAGTTCCCCTGCCTATTCTCATCAAGGGTATGGCACTTACTCTCATGAAAAACATTCCCCTATTTTCTAGACTTAATTTCCACTAAAAGACGGTGCATGACCCACGTAGAATAACTTGGCCTCGTCATTATTTGCTTGATGAGAACACCATAGAAAAAATGCCAATTTATTTATTTTTCTTTGTTAGCAATACATATGGGTAAAAAAATTTATATTTACCTTTTGGAAGTCACGTAGAAAAGATCCACCAATGGAAATTTAAAATTGCATCATTTTTTAGATTTTCATGATCACGGAAAATGACATCTTCATTGATTGTTGAAGGTCGTTGAATGGAAATTAGCTCAATCTACATAATTTGTTCTGAGCAGTGAAGTGATGAAGAGAAAATTGGTAGTAGTGGTGGGGACCCCATGGTCATAGTACAAATTCAAATGGACCACAAACACCATTGCACAACACTACCATCACAATTTTCAATCAACACTCAAAGGAAGAACAAGGGAGATGATTATCGGTGTGGATGATGAAAGCAACCAGAGAAAAATAAATAAATAAAATAAAATAAAATAAAATTATCCAGATGCACCAAAATCACAACAATCTCATTTTCTAGTACACCATGATTACAGACATCATGAAGACGTTTTCACACCACCAACATCATATAGATCAGAATCTGTAAAATTCACCCAGGTAGACACATCAGCAATTATTGATTTTTTAATATTAAGAAGGCACATTGATGCATAAGAAAGTACCTTGATCTCATGGGTTTTTGGGTGCCTTAATGCTCAAGAAGGTTTTCTAATCTCATGTTTTTTGAGCACCTTGATGCTCATCGATAAGATACGCTTAAGTTCTATGAGAAGTCAAAAAAAAAGCCTTGTGGAGAATTTTATGATGGGAAATAAAATAGTACTAAAAAGAAATTGTAGCTCTTCCTGGAGAAGAGAGTTGCACATCCACTTTATACCCAATAGTTCTTATCTTCTTCTCCCTATATTGGAGGTGCATTTTGTTCAGTGTGGGACCTAATGTTCAAAGGGCTATAGACCTATTGCACAAAGGGACCTATTACTGGCAACGAGGGCATCATGAAATTAAGTGGGGGAGGATATGGGTGAACCTTATTCTCTTGCAAACAAAAATCTTCTATTGATAAGACTCCTAGTTGAAATGCAAATAAAAAATAGAGCTCTATTTTCTACTATTTGTTGGAAGAGTATCCTCTTTCCCTAGGACCAGCTTGGTCTAGAAGGGAAATGAGAAATATTCAACTAGTAATAGCAAAATAAAATAGGGGAGGAGCATGAAGCTAGCATTCATATTTTATGGTAGCATGCTCAACCTCAAATGGATAATTATCATTGCACGACAACACCAATAGAAGAGGGCTTCGGTTGAAGCTTAAAAAAAAATAGTGGTAAATTATGGCTGCAATGTTGGACTTGTTAAAGTCTACACCTGCAAAAAGAATGTCTCAATGGGTAAAATTGAATACAATGCAGCCATATGTGCAACAAAGTTCCCCTGCCAATTCTCATCAAGGATATGGCACTTACTCTCATGAAAAACATTCCCCTATTTTCTAGACTTAATTTCCACTAAAAGACGGTGCATGACCCACATAGAATAACTAGGCCTCGTCATTATTTGCTTGATGAGAACACCACAGAAAAAATGCCATGATTTATTTATTTTTCTTTGTTAGCAATACATATGGGTAAAAAAAATTATATTTACCTTTTGGAAGTCATGTAGAAAAGATCCACCAATGGAAATTTAAAATTGCATCATTTTTTAGATTTTCATGATCACGGAAAATGACATCTTCATTGATTGTTGAAGGTCATTGAATGGAAATTAGCTCAGTCTACATAATTTGTTCTGAGTAGTGAAGTTATGAAGAGAAAATTTGTAGTAGTGGTGGGGACCCCATGGTCATAGTATAAATTCAAATGGACCACAAACACCATTGCACAACACTACCATCACAATTTTTAATCAACACTCAAAGGAAGAACAACGGAGATGATTATCGGTGTGGATGATGAAGGCAACTAGAGAAAAATAAATAAATAGAATAATATTATCCAAATGGACCAAAATCACAACAATCTCATTTTCTAGTACACCATGATTACAGACATCATGAAGACGTTTTCACACCACCAGCATCATATAGATCAGAATCTGCAAAATTCACCTAGATAGCATGAAGATATTTTCACACCACCAGCATCATATAGATCAGAATCAACAAAATTCATCCAGGTATGTACTGAGTTTTCCGTTGATTATGTGTATAGTTGTTTTAAAAATTATGTCTATATTAATACTAGTGGATACCCCTATAAATTTTTTTTTTCGAAATCTCCCAGCCACATGATATGTCTTAAATATGAAAAAATTCATTACCCCAAGAACAATTTAAAAAAAGAAAGCTATGGAATTTGCGTGAATAAATTTGGTATTATTTTCATTGTTGAATCATGACAATGGCGGCCTGCTTGTGCGAAGACATTGATGATGCTACTTCGTACCACAAAGGAGGATCTAGATATGGGTCAGATGCATTTCAGTTTTGGACAAAAGTAGTGGCAAGTGACCACACTCATTTTAAAATTTGGTCTGAATAGTGTGGTCAAGATTTAACTATTTACCTACAGTGATCAGTCCTAACAATTTTCTAACTTCTGCTGGTGTCGTAGTGCTTAATAAAGAAAAATAGAGATTCGGAGACAAATATATATATATATATATATATATATATATATATATATATATATATATATATATATATATATATATTTTTTTTTTTTTTTTTTTTTTTTATTTATTTATTTATTTATTTATTTATTTATTTATTTACTTATTTATTCTGGGGGGCTATTGTCACGAGGACGTAATAATATATAGGCATGGGGGGATGATGAGAACCATAAATGCTCATTTTATATAGATTTTTAAGGGGCATCATTATTGGTTTAATTAGAATTAGAAATGTATTTATATATAACTTATGCATATAATTGATAGAAAATCCAGTATTATGTTTGATTGGTGTGTTTAGTGGAAACTATGTAAAAATGCAGGTTTTGCTACTAATCTGGTATTTTTTAGTCTACATCCCACTTGGACCTCGCATTCTTCTACTTCAATGAGTCTAAGGAATATTGGGAAGGTGCCTTGCTCCACAAGCAGACACCTTACTCTACAAGCAGGTGCCTTACTCTTAAAAAATAAAAAAATGAGTTTTATTACCGGTACAATCAGAGTCAAATCTCATAGGCAACATTTTAAATTTACCATATTCTCAGGTAAATACGGGAATGAAATTGATGCACCATATTAAGTGTAGAAGTAGGAATAAATTGTGTTGTTAGGTAATGAAGGAATTCCATCACATTTCAAATAGGTTTAAAGAAGTCAGAGAAATGACACAACCCAAGTATGATATAGTTGATATTTTTTGCTATGAGGGGTGTGTTTATTTTCATAGGAACCATTAGGGAATTATACCTCAAGAAGCTTAGCTTTAAATGAAAAATTACAGTCTTAACCTTTCTCAATACATTGGTGAATTTTTTTAACGATGACATTAGCAGTCAAAAAAATGACAGAGATGAATTTAAAAGAACATCTTGTTATGGTGTATGCTCTTCACTTGCGCTTAAGGCAACATGGTGAATCATAAACTAGCACGTGTTTTAAATTACTGCTATGTCATATTTTCTCCAAAATTCCATCCCGCAGATAGTCATTTGCGAACCTGCACATTTTGCCATTACAATTGAAAGAGTTTGGTTATGAGGACATGAAGGAAAATACTCTTCTCATGCTATATCATATCAAAGCAGTTGATAAATAAGGAGATGATTTTGAGAATACTAGTTCATATGTAGGCATGGGGGGACCCCACTTTCATCATTGCCACCAAAAACACAATGAACGTTTTTTACAGTGTTCATGAAAATAAAAATAAAAAAGAAAAAAATATCTTCTGTTAAAAAGGCTCTGAGTTAAGAAAAAATAAAAAAATGAGTTTTATTTTTGCTACTTGTTGAAAGAAAGTATCCTATTTACCGAGGACCAGCTTGGTCCAGAAGGGAAATGAAAAATATCCAATCGGTAGCTAAATAAAGCAAGGGAGGATCTTGGAAGTAATCATATATCAAAAAAATTAGTTAGAATTTTATTTTAATGCCTTTAGTTTAGGTTTTTTATGTTTTGCAGGACAACATGAAGTGCGATATAGATAAATAAGGAGATGTGAGTGAAGATTTTGTGAAGTGAAATTAATATGTAAAGTGGACATGGGGGAGACCCCATACCATACCAAAAATTTTTAATAAGATGCCTTGATCATCAGGAAGGTGTCGTACTCTTAAAGAAGGTGCCTTGGTGAAAGGTGCCTTACTCTTCATGAAGGAACCTTGGTAGAAGATGCCTTACTAGTTAGTAATACGCCTTGGTCAAGGGCACCTTACTCTTTAGTAAAATGCCTTGGTCAAGGGTGCCCTACTCTTCAAGAAGGTGCCTTACTCTTCAGTAAGGTACCTTTGTCAAGGGTGCCTTACTCTTTAGTAAGACGCCTTGATATCCATCAGTGGGGACACTTGAATTCTGTTGAAAAAAGAAAAAAGGATAAGGCTTCTTAATGTCATACAGTGGAGGCACCTTGATCATTAAAAAAAATGCATGGAACATGTCCTAGTTAGCATAATTTTTTTTTTCTTTGTAGGAAATTGTGAATCACATGCAAGATGTAGGCATCTTAAAATCCGGTGCCTAACAGGCACAGATGTCATGATTCATGCTTTTCCTTCTTCTGTATGTTGTAGGTAAAGTTCCCGCATTCAAGATGTAGGTATCCTAAGAGCTAATGTCTAACAGGAATGGATTTCATTGAACTACACTTTAGTTTTTGTCATTTTTTCTTTTGCAAGTGAAATGGCCTGATTGTACGAAAAATAGGTATCTTGGGAGACAAGGCCTAAATTGGCTCAGCATCCATGAACCTACATATTTTTTAGGAGGTACAAACTTGATTGTTTTCATCCGAATGAGATAGTCCCCATCTAGGTATGGATGTGGGCATTGATTCCTCAAAAAGGAAAAGATACCTATATTTGTGCTTGGATGAAGCAAACGTTGATGCGACATGAGAAAAGTTTTGGAGGGCAAAAGTAGTGGCAAGTGACCACACTCATTTTAAAATTTGGTCTAAATAGTGTGGTCATGATTTAACTATTTACCTACAGTGATCAGTCCTAACAATTTTCTAACTTCTGCTGGTGTCGTACTTCTTAATGAAGAAAAACAGAGATTCTGGAGACAAATATATATATATATATATATATATATATAAAAAATTTATTTATTTATTATTTTTTTTTATTTATTTATTTATTTATTTATTTATTCGAGGGGCTATTGTCACGAGGACGTAATAATATTTAGGCATGGGGGGATGATGAGCACCATAAATGCTCATTTTATATAGATTTTTACAGGGCATCGTTATTGGTTTAATTAGAATTAGAAATGTATTTATATATAACTTATGCATATAATTGATAGAAAATCCATTATTATGTTTGATTGGTGTTTTTAGTGGAAACTATGTAAAAATGCAGGTTTTGTTACTAATCTGGTATTTTTTAGTCTACATCCCACTTGGACCTCGCATGCTTCTACTTCAATGAGTCTAAGGAATATTGGGAAGGTGCCTTACTCCACAAGCAGACACCTTACTCTACAAGCAGGTGCCTTACTCTTAAAAAATAAAAAAATGAGTTTTATTACCGGTACAATCAGAGTCAAATCTCATAGGCAACAGTTTAAATTTACCATCTTCTTAGGTAAATACGGGAATGAACTTGATGCACCATATTAAGTGTAGAAGTAGGAATAAATTGTGTTGTTAGGTAATGAAGGAATTCCATCACATTTCAAATAGGTTTAAAGAAGTCAGAGAAATGACACAACCCAAGTATGATATAGTTGATATTTTTTGCTATGAGGGGTGTGTTTATTTACATAGGAACAATTAGGGAATTATACCTCAATAAGCTTAGCTTTAAATGAAAAATTACAGTCTTAACCTTTCTCAATACATTGGTGAATTTTTTTAACGATGACATTAGCAGTCAAAAAAATGACAGAGCTGAATTTAAAAGAACATCTTGTTATGGTGTATGCTCTTCACTTGCACTTAAGGCAACATGGTGAATCATAACCTAGCACATGTTTTAAATTACTGCTATATCATATTTTCTCCAAAATTCTAGCCCGCAGATAGTCATTTGCCAACCTGCACATTTTGCCATTACAATTGAAAGAGTTTGGTTATGAGGGCATGAAGGAAAATACTCTTCTCATGCTATATCATATCAAAGTAGTTGATAAATAAGGAGATGATTTTCAGAATACTAGTTCATATGTAGGCATGGGGGGACCCCACCTTCATCATTGCCACCAAAAACACAATGAACGTTATTTACAGTTTTCATGAAAATAAAAAAAAAGAGAAAAAAATATCTTCTACTAAAAAGGCTCCGAGTTAAGAAAAAATTAAAAAATGAGTTTTATTTTTGCTACTTGTCGAAAGAAAGTATCCTTTCCCGAGGACCATCTTGGTCCAAAAGGGAAATGAGAAATATCCAATCGGTAGCTAAATAAAGCAGGGGAGGAGCTTGGAAGTAATCATATATCAAAAAAATTAGTTAGAATTTTATTTTAATGCCTTTAGTTTAGGTTTTTTATGTTTTGCAAGACAACATGAAGTGCGATATAGATTAATAAGGAGATGTGTGTGAAGATTTTGTGAAGTGAAATTAATATGTAAAGTGGACATGGGGGGGACCCCATACCATACCAAATTTTTTTAATAAGATGCCTTGATCATCAGGAAGGTGCCTTACTCTAAAAGAAGGTGCCTTGGTCAAAGGTGCATTACTCTTCAAGAAGGCACCTTGGTAGAAGATGTCGTACTAGTTAGTAATACGCCTTGGTCAAGGGCACCTTACTCTTCAGTAAAATGCCTTGGTCAAGGGCGCCCTACTCTTCAAGAAGGTGCCTTACTCTTCAGTAAGGTACCTTGGTCAAGGGTGCCTTACTCTTTAGTAAGACGCCTTGATGTCCATCAGTGGGGACACTTGAATTCTGTTGAAAAAAGAAAAGAGGATAAGGCTCCTTAATGTCATACAGTAGAGGCACCTTGATCATTAAAAAAAATGCATGGAACATGTCCTAGTTAGCATAATTTTTTTTTTTTTTTTGCTTTGTAGGAAATCGTGAATCACATGCAAGATGTAGGCATCCTAAAATCCAGGGGCCTAACAAGCACGGATGTCATGATTCGTGTTTTTCCTTCTTCTTATGTTGTAGGTAAAGTTCCCACATGCAAGATGTAGGTATCCTAAGAGCCAATGTCTAACATGCATGGATTGCATTTAATTACATTTTATTTTTTTTGTTTTTCTTTTGCAGGTGAAATGGCTCTGATTGTACGAAAAATAGGTATCTTGGGAGACAAGGCCTAAAATGGCTCAACATCCATGAACCTGCATATTTTTTAGGACGTATAAACTTGATTAGTTCCATCCGAAGGAGATAGTACCTATCTGAGCATGGACGTGGGCATTAATTTTTAGAAAAGGAAAAGATACCCATATTTGTGCTTGGATGAAGCAAACGCTAATGCGACATGACAAAATTTTTGGAGGGCCCGATCAACTCTGCAACGATGAGACACATCATCAATTATTGATTTTTTAATATTAAGAATGCGCCTTGATGCATAAGAAAGTACCTCGATCTCATGGGTTTTTGGGTGCCTTAATGCTCAAGAAGGTTTCTCTAATCTCATGTATTTTTGAGCACCTTGATGCTCATCGATAAGATACGCTTAAGTTCTATGAGAAGTCAAAAAAAAAACCTTGTGGAGAATTTTATGATGGGAAATAAAATAGTACTAAAAAGAAATTGTAGCTCTTCCCGGAGAAGAGAGTTGCAAATCCACTTTATACCCAGTAGTTCTCATCTTCTTCTCCCTAGATTGGAGGTGCATTTTGTTCAGTGTGGGACATAATGTTTAAAGGGCTACAGACCTATTGCACGAGAGAGACCTATTACTGGCGACAAGGGCATCACCAACTTAAGTGGGGGAGGATATGGGTGAACCTTAATCTCTTGCAAATAAAAATCTTCTATTGATAAGACTCCTAGTTGAAATGCAAATAAAAAATAGAGCTCTATTTTCTGCTACTTGTTGGAAGAGTATCCCCTTTCCCTAGGACCGACTTGGTCAAGAAGGGAAATAATAAATATTCAACTAGTAATAGCAAAATAAAATAGGGGAGGAGCATGAAGCTAGCATTCATATTTTATGGTAGCATTCTCACCCTCAAATGGAGAACTATAATTGCATGGAAACACCAATAGAAGAAGGCTCATGTTGAAGTTTAAAAAAAAAAATAGTGGTAAATTATGGCTACAATGTTGGACTTGTTAAAGTCCACACCTACAAAAAGAATGTCTCAATGGGTAAAATTGAATACAATGCAGCCATATGTGCAACAAAGTTCCCCTGCCTATTCTCATCAAGGATATGGCACTTACTCTCATGAAAAAAATTCCCCTATTTTCTAGACTTAATTTCCACTAAAAGACGGTGCATGACCCACGTAGAATAACTAGGCCTCGTCATTATTTGCTTGATGAGAACACCACAGAAAAAATGCTATGATTTATTTATTTTTCCTTGTTAGCAATACATATGGGTAAAAAAAATTATATTTACCTTTTGGAAGTCACGTAGAAAAGATCCACCAATGTAAATTTAAAATTGCATCATTTTTTAGATTTTCATGATCACAAAAAATGACATCTTCATTGATTGTTGAAGGTCATTGAATGGAAATTAGCTCAGTCTACATAATTTGTTCTGAGTAGTGAAGTTATGAAGAGAAAATTGGTAGTAGTGGTGGGGACCCCATGGTTGTAGTACGAATTCAAATGGACCACAAACACCATTGCACAACACTACCATCACAATTTTCAATCAACACTCAAAGGAAGAACAACGGAGATGATTATCGGCGTGGATGATGAAGGCAACCAGATAAAAATAAATAAATATAATAAAATTATCTAGATGCACCAAAATCACAACAATCTCATTTTCTAGTACACCATGATTACAGACATCATGAAGACGTTTTCACACCACCAACATCATATAGATCAGAATCTGCAAAATTCACCCAGGTAGCATGAAGATATTTTCACACCACCAACATCATATAGATCAGAATCTACGAAATTCATCCAGGTATGTACTGAGTTTTCCGTTGATTATGTGTATAGTTGTTTTAAAAATTATGTCTATATTAATACTAGTGGATACCCCTATAAATTATTTTTGTCGAAATCTCCCAACCACATGATATGTCTTAGATATGAAAAAATTCATTACCCCAAGAACAATTTAAAAAAAGAAAGCTATGGAATTTGCGTGAATAAATTTGGTATTATTTTCATTGTTGAATCATGACAATGGCGGCCAGCTTGTGCGAAGACATTGATGATGCTACTTCGTACCACAAAGGAGGTTCTAGATATGGGTCAGATGCATTTCAGCTTTGGACAAAAGTAGTGGCAAGTGACCACACTCATTTTAAAATTTGGTCTGAATAGTGTGGTCATGATTTAACTATTTACCTACAGTGATAAGTCCTAACAATTTTCTAACCTCGCTGGTGTCGTAGTGCTTAATGAAGAAAAACGAGAGATTACGGAGACAAATACATAAATAAATATATATATATATATATATATATATATATATATATATATATATATATATATTTATTTATTTATTTATTTATTTATTTATTTATTTATTTATTTATTCTGGGGTGCTATTGTCACGAGGACGTGATAATATTTAGGCATGGGGGGATGATGAGCACCATAAATGCTCATTTTATATAAATTTTTAAGGGGCATCATTATTGGTTTAATTATAATTAGAAATGTATTTTTATATAACTTATGCATATAATTGATAGAAAATCCATTATTATGCTTGATTGGTGTTTTTAGTGGAAACTGTGTATAAATGCAGGTTTTGCTACTAATATGGTATTTTTTAGTCTACATCCCACTTGGACCTGGCATGCTTCTACTTCAATGAGTCTAAGGAATATTGGGAAGGTGCCTTGCTCCCGCACACCTTACTCTACAAGCAGGTGCCTTACTCTTAAGGCAGACACCTTATTGTAGGTGTCTTACTCTTCAGGCAGGTGCCTTACTGTAGGTGCCTTACTCTTCAGGCAGGCACCTTATTGTAGGCACCTTACTCTTTAGGCAGGTGCCTTACTATAGGCACCTTACTCTATAGGCAAATGCCTTACTATAGGTGCCTTACTCTGACCAAGTCAACAGGAAGGCGCCTTACTCTAACCAAGTCAACAAGAAGGTGCCTTGATGAAGAAGTATGTGCCTACTTGTGGCGCCTTACTCCCACTTTGCTTCTGTTGAGAAGATGCACCAAGCCAACTTTGATCGGTTTACCAATGGGCTAAGGAGATTGTTGCATGTGAAGACAAAGGAGAAATATTTTAATCATGCATTATTATTAAAATAGAATAAAAGACTTATTATTAACCAATTGGCCGATTGACCTTGTAAAGCTCTTAAAGAATTATTTTTAGGATGCATTAATTTAGGATTTGTTTGTTACATACACCTAAGGATTTTTATATTTATCCTTCTAGTGAATGGACATACTTTAAAATAGTAGAATAATACTTGTGTATGAACCAACTATAACTAATCATGTTATGTGATTAAAATAGATTGATTTGTTATTGTAATAAGATCTGGATGCGCTTTATATAAATATGCAGTCTAGACGAATTGAAGGGAGATAAATTACACAAAAATCTATTTCATTTCATTTTTTGTATAATTTATTAAGAGTGCAATTCCTCTTACTTGCTTAAAGCAAGCTCTATGTAATTAGTCGGGTGGACTATCTACGGGAGCTTGGGCCCACTCCCTGTAGTAGTCCTCCCCTATTTTATTTTTGTATTTATTTTCTATAGATTAGATTATATTGTTTTATTTATTGATTTATTTTAATTTATCTGTGTTTTAGTTTCCAGTATTTTAATTTCCCTCACTTTTATTTTTAGCACTTTAATTTTAGTTTGTAATTTATTTATTTAATTTTACACAGTTTTATTTGGTTAGGCTAAAATCAAAATGCACAAACATCCCCCACCAAACTAAATAAGGTACGGAAGTATTCTTTCCCCCACACCATAGACATATACTATGTGTGACACTCGTAAGTTTACTAACTTACCGGATTGATAATTTATGGTAAAAGAAATGACTATTTTCTAAACATAATTTCTTCTTACCACTCAATTGGCTAGGTCCATTTATAATAATCATCATGTTTGGCTCAGGATCTTACCATGTAGCCACACTTCACAAAAAAGAACTAAAATAACCCATAAATATAATGCATTTAAAATGAAATTATGTTTAAGCACCTACTTATCACATTTATTTATACCTATCATTGCTTGCTTACATGGTTACCTATTCTCATACTTATCATTATTTTTTTTTTTTGAAAAAAATGAAAAACTTGTATTAATACAAAGAGCAATTACAAGCGGGAGAGAACACATCCCAACCAAGAACAGCAAACAACACTACAAGAGAAGAGCACAAAGTCAACCCAGCACAACACAAAGCAAAGAAGTCAACTGGGCACGAACAAGTGACATGTCACGAAATCGTGACATGTCGCGAGATCGCGACAGTCAACCCCGGCTCCTCCACTGCGATGCCAACAGTCGCGAAAATGTGACATGTTGCAAAATCGCGACATGTCGCGAAATCGTGACATGTCGCAAAATCACGACGACAGCACCCTCCAGCAACCCTTCATCAAAATTGTCGCGATATCGCGACATGAAGACCAGCTTGCACCAAAACGCCAAAAAGGTCACGAAATCACGACAGAGAGCCTCCGAATCATCCAACCATCAAAAGTGTCACGAAATCGCGACGAATTCTCCTTATGGCATCCAGATCGCAAAAGCGTCGCGATATCGCGACAGTTTTCTCCATTCCATTGGTAAGCCAAAGTTGTCGCGAAATCGCGACGAGATTTTCATACAGCAGCCATCGCCAAAAAATGTCGCGATATCGCGACAAAATATCCACTTTGCACCACATCAGCAAAATGGTCGCGATTTCGCGACGAGTTTTCCTTATGACACCAGATCGCCAAAAGTGTCACGATATCGCGACGGTTTTTCCTTTCGGCGCCCAGTTCTCAAAACTGTCGTGATATCGCGACGAATTTTCCTTTCGGTGCCCAGTTCTCAAAACTGTCGCGATATCGCGACGAATTTTCCACTTTGCTCTCCATCTGCAAAAGTGTCGCGATATCGCGACAATTTTTCCAGTTAGCCCCAAATTGCCAAAACTATCGCGATATCGTGACAACTTAACCATGCGCCTTCCCCGAGGGCTGTGATGGCGCGACATGTCGCGATATTGCGACAAAAACCCACCAAAGGCCGAGAGGGCGCAACCTGTCGCGATATCGTGACATGTCGCGATATCGCGACAGAAACCCGCCAAAGGCCGAGAGGGCGCAACCTGTCGCGATATCGCGACATGTCGCGATATCGCGACGTAAACCTTCCTTAGCATAAAAACACTGCACATCATTTCAGAAAACGTTCAAGGCCTTGTCGGATCTCTCGCATCCTCCACGGGCATGTCCATCGTGCAGCTGCATCCCAACCTCCCTTTCAACACCCATCTTAGCAAGGAAATCGGTCGCCTTATTGAGATCTCGATTCACATAGACAGGTATCACATCATCTAATTCCCTCCAAAGCTCTTTGATTTGGGAAACTAAGATCCGCAAACTCCAAGCTTTCGAGACAAAGTTTCTCATACAATCAAGAGCACCCACCAAGATTTGGGAGTCAGACTCAATAATAATCTTCCTGTGTCCCTGTTTGGCAGCCCAGAAGGAGGCAGATTTAATGGCAAAGGCCTCGACTTCATTGTTTGTGGCACATCCCAGAACCTGCAATTCCCAATAGAGCAAAGACCCAGCATGATCGC
This sequence comes from Wollemia nobilis, assembly GCA_028583015.1. Taxonomy (NCBI): domain Eukaryota; kingdom Viridiplantae; phylum Streptophyta; class Pinopsida; order Araucariales; family Araucariaceae; genus Wollemia; species Wollemia nobilis. The sequence continues at coordinate 11,543,504 of JAQPPZ010017213.1, forward strand.
GGCACACTACTCCAATTCCAGCACTTCCCGGATTGCCTTTAGCGACTCCATCAGTATTGATTTTGATCCATCCTTTAGGAGGAGGTTTCCAACTACCACTCACCTGCCTTTGTTGAATAACAGCTCCCTCTTCCAAAGGCTCAGAAGCAGACTAAATTTCCCCCTCGGCATGAATGGCAACCGTTTCCGCCACTTTGCTCCAAATGACTTGCCATATTATTTCTAGAGGAGAGAAGGTTTCATGAAAAATACGGGCATTTCTCTCCAACCAAACCTGCCACCAGATAAAAAATAAACCAAGCTCCCAGCCAATTCGAAGAGCTTTGGATTTAAATCTACCTTTCTTCCAGCTTTCCCAAATGTTGTTTCGAGACAATACCCCATTAGCCTGAAGTTTAAAGTGGGAGAACCAATGCTTCCAGATCTGTCGTGTGAAAGAACATTCAAACATTAGATGATCCGCCGTTTCCTCCTGCTTGTGGCATAACACACATTGGGAAGGGCCAATGATGCCTCTGAGTCTGAGATTGTCATAGGTGAAAATTCCATTATGCAAAAACTGCCAGGCAAAGAAGTTCACTTTCGGCCAGCCCTGGGGATGCCATATCTTTCTCCAATCATGAACCAAAAAAAAGTGTGGAGGGGGCTCTAGGAGGATCTCACCATATCCCTATTTCACAGTATAAACCCCAAGGCTCCCATAGCCCCAAGCCAGTTCATCCTCCTCATCTCTCCCAGTAAGAAACCGTTCTGCCAAGATTTTTCCCAAAGTAGGTACCAACTCCGGAGGGATTGGTATTGGCCACTCATCCGGCCGCTTAAACTTTATGATCTTGTAGTCCCCCAATTGACTAGTGTTAAAGTAGCTCTCAATTTGGATCCATCCCTTATCTTCTATAGCAGATTTTATCGGTTGCAATACAGGAAACACAGCAATAATGGGAGGATTCTGGTCCCAAGAATCAGTCCAGAACCGTGCCTTATCCCCTCTCCCCACTTTCCAAAATAGTTGATCTTTGATGAGTTGAGCTCCAAGCTTGAGCGCCTGCCACACTGGTGATCCAAAACCTTCCAGAGGAAAGCGGCCCACATCATTAGGATGGACAGAACCCAAGTATTTGCTAGAGAGAATTCTGCTGAAGAGGGATGTTGGCTGAGAAATCCACCTCCAGTACAGTTTGCCAGCCAAAGCCTTGTTGTTAAACTTGGAGCTTCTTAGTCCCAACCCTCCTTTTTCCTTGGGTTGGGTAACCTTGTCCCAACCAACCAAGGCCCATTTCCTCTCTCCCTTGGCACCTTCCCATAGAAATCTTCTAGCCATTTTATCCAGCTCTTTCAAAATAGGCTGGGAGCAGCGCAGACGAAGAATTTATAAATTGGCATGGCCTCGAATAATCGATCGTAGAAAAGTTAGACGACCCCCATAACTTAACCATCTATGAGACCAATGGTTCATTCTATCTTTGATGCCATCCAATAGGTCCTTCCAAACATCTATTTTCAATTTTTTGAAATGGAGAGGGACCCCCAGGTAAACTACTGGGAGAGAGGTCCGAGTGATACCTAAAATCTCAATAACTCTGTCCTGTAACCGTTGATCAATATTGAAGAAGATCACTTTGGATTTATTGTCATTGATGACTTGATTAGAGGCCCGGAGGTAGACATTTAGAGTATCTCTGATTCTTCTTGCTTCCCTAATACTGGCCACTCCCACCAATCCAGTATCATCTACAAACTATAAATGAGTCAAAACTTTAGCCCCGACCTTAATACCTGTTATCTGACCTTGAAGTCTTCTTCTCAGAAAGAGTCTACCCAATCCTTCAGCCAAGATGAGGAAGAGATAAGGAGAGCAAGGTTCTCCTTGCCGCAGGCCACGAGAGGCACCAAAAGGAGGCGAGGGAAGTCCCTTGATAAGAACAGAGTATGAAGGCGTAGAAATACAGCTCATGACCCGGTCTGTCCAGTCTCGAGAGAAACCAAAGGCGGTCAACATCTTTGCCAAGAAGCCCCACTCCACCCTGTCATAAGCCTTGGACATATCCAGTTTAATGAACATTCCTTTGTTCCCATATTGGTGCATTGTATGGATAGCCTCCTGTGCAAGAATCACTCCATCCAAGATTTGCCTCCCTTCAACAAAACCCCCTTGCTCTGGGGAAATTATATTATGCAGGATAGGTTTTAACCTTTCAGCCATAATCTTAGTAATTATTTTATAGATCACATTGCATAAGGCAATAGGTCTAAAATCAGATAAATGAACCCCCCCTGCTCCTTTTGGAATTAAAGTAATGAAGGTATGATTTAGAGCCTTGAGCATTCTTTTATTGGTTCTGGACTCCTCAGTGATGACCAGAACATCTTCCTCCAGGGTATCCCAAAAGGCCTGGAAAAACTCAATAGGGAAGCCATCAGGACCAGGCGATTTACCAGTACTCATCCCAAAGACCACCTTCTTAAGTTCATCTCTATCTATAGGTCTAAGTAGAGCCTGGTTCTCTTCAGGAGAGATTATAGAAGGAATGACAGCAATAACTTCATCTTGGGCTGCCCCATCTTGCTCCATACTTTCCTTAAAGAGTTTTGAGAAATACTCCATTGAGTGGGAGTGCATACCGGGAAGAGTGTCAAAAGAGTATCCATTCTCATCTTGAAGGAAATCCATATTATTCACTTGTCTCCTAGCACGAGCGAGAGCGCTGAAAAAATTTTGTATTTCGTCTCCTTCTAATAACCAAGTATTTCTTGCTCTCTGTTTCCAGTAAATATCTTCTTGATTATCAATATCCTCAACCGCTTTGCGCAAAGCATCATCCTCGGATTTAAGGTGCTCGAAAATGTTTCCTTCCCTGAAATGTTTTTGCACCTCATCCCATCTGGCCAACAAGGGGGCCCGTTGGTGCTGGAAGTCTGATTTGTTAGTTTGCCTCCACTGTTTCAGTTTACACTTGACAAATTGAAGTTGTTTGTGAAATTTGAACATTGCAGTCCCAAAATGTGGGCGGCCATCTTCCCACCACTGAGGAATTTTTCTTCGGAGATCTTCTTTTTGCAACCAAAAATTTTCAAATTTAAATGGTTTATGGTACTGCCCTGTCATAGCCCCTCCCTCCAGTAGAATGGGAAAGTGGTCTGAAACTAGGCCTTCCAAAATATGAAATTTAATATTCCATTTCACAAATGCTTCCTCCGAGACCAGAAACCGGTCTAGTTTTACCTTCCTACTATGTGGCTCTCTTCTCTTATTAGTCCACGTAAAATAAGTACCAAGACCTTTGATATCAACAAGGTGAAAGGCCTGGACTTGAGCAATCAGAAGCCTATCCCCTAGATCCAAAACTGGGAAACCACCTTCCTGATCCCTGGAAGATAATTTGGCATTAAAATCCCCAGCAATAATCCAATCGCAATCTTCCCGGGAGGATCTCATTGAATGAACAGCATTCCATTGAAGCCGCTGGCCATCAATGCTTTGAGCCCCATAGAATTTTGTAATTAAAACCTGTTCAATTGTAACAATGTTCTTAAAGAGAGATGTGAGAACACCCCTCCAAGTTGTATGTTCTATTGCTATCCACACCGAGAGGTTTCCAAAGAGTAACAATCCCCCCCGAAGCTCCTTGGGCCACCACATCCATATATCCAGGCGCCCCTCCATATTCTACTAGCAATTTTACACATAAGATCTAAAGACATTTTTGTTTCTGAAGGAGCAAAAAGTCTATTTTGTGTCTTCCTAAAAGTATTTGAACGAGCATATTGATGGGTTCTCTATTGTTTAAACCCCTTACATTCCAGGATTGTATAATCATTGGAAACCTTGGGAGCAATAAGAGTCAATTGTTCTCACCGATCCTCCATTGATCAGCTTGTCCCCTTGCGCTACTAGTATATCCTTATTGGATTTTCTACCAGCTCCTTGGGAATTACTATTCTTAGACCTCTTTTCCACCTGGGTAATCCCCAACGCTGGTCTTTCTCTATTCTTTTCTGCACTTCCCATGTTGACATCCTTAATAACTGGTTGTGCAGGGGAATGAATTACCATAGCCCCTAGGTTCTCTGGCTGCAAAGTCTCAGGGGTTTCAATCACCTGTTCTAAGATAGGAGTAGATGATAGAGGAGCATGAGAGTGGGTGTTAGTATCCTCAGCATTCCCATCCACTCCTTCCATGACTTGGTCTTCTTGGTCTACAAGGGATTTGAAGATTTCATATCGATTGGTTGGCTTGGTTTGGGCCTGCTCTTTGCCATTTCTCTTTTTGTTTTTTCTCCGCTTCTGCTATTCAAAGCCATATTTCTGGGCATCAGAACCCTGGGGGATATTGAGGGGTTCTTTGACCGGAGTGAACTTACCCTCTCTGGGGCGATTTGGCGCTCTCGACGGAGCTTCCGCTTTTGTGGTCAGGCTATTTGGGTAGAACCTAGCCAAATGGCCATGCTTATGGCAGACTCTACATCTAAAAGGTAAGGCTTCATAGTCTAGCTGTTGTATCCAGGTTAGTCCTGCCAACTCCAATTCCACCTCGGTTGGAAGTGGCTAGCTAATGTCCATTTCTACGCATATTCTAGCAAATACAGCAGTATTTCCTTCCATGGTATCTCTTAAAACTCCCAAATATCTACCTAGAGAATTACCAATCAACTCAAGGATCTGCTCACCCCAAAACTCCATTGGGAGAGCGTACAGCCGTATCCAGATCGGGACAGCCGTGGGCTCAATGCGAGGATCAAAACCCACTCTCCACGATTGGAAAAATAATCCTGCTGGGCTGTGGGTCCTCTTATCTGATTCAAATGCTCTGTTTCTATCTGCTAAAGAAGAGAAACTAATAATAAAATACCCATTTCTTATAGGCCATAGAGAGTACTCACCAATGGGCTCCCAGTTCTGTCTCACCCAGGTGTGTAGAAAGTTCAGAGTGGGCCGGATACCCATGAATTTGCAGATCAGATCATGGGTAGCATGGTATATAATCGTATCCTCAACCAGTTTTGGTTCTATGACAATCTTAGGCCTGGACGCAGATTGTGGAAGGCAGCCGTTAACTCTGTTTGCAGGTAAACCCTTTCCAACATTCTTAAATAGCATTTGATAAGCACTTCGTTGAGCTTCATCGGAGGAAGATGCAGGGTTTTCTTTTAATATATCAGCATATGAGCTTTTCTGCCCATCGATAGATCCTGGAGGAGACCCCATTGGGCCCTCCCAAGGCAACGAACGATCCTTCAAAGTAGTGTAGATTCAATCCACAGGAGGACCTGGAAGAATCTTCCAACCAGAGACCTTGGAGCTTCACCCGGTGCCTGCACAGAAGGTTTCCCGCCAAATCGCCAGAGCCCGAATTCCTTTCAGCCGAAAATGAGGAGCTATTTCCATCATACTTATCATTATGCATGTGCCTAGATTGCCTAATTGCATTTTGATTCAGGGACCTTTAGTGATGCAAATAATGATCCTAGTTAGAAATAGATCATTTTGCATTACACTTGCACTAGGTGGTTGATGTGATCGGTTCCTCCTAGTCCCACCCCTATATGAATCAAATTTATATTTAAATGACCATTCGTATTCATTAATTTATCTCCAAAATAGTTAATTCTACCATCGTGTTGCTTTCAAATACTTTATAAACATGAAATATGATGAAATGTTTAGGTCTAATACATGGTGAGTGTATAATACCTTATATACCTACCAGGCAATAGAACCCCAAGATCCATCATTACTAAAGTCATGGTAGAAAGGTTGAAGCCTCTTTTGCATAAGATTATTTCCCCAAAGCAAAGGGATGTGGAAGGACGTCAAATAGTAGATGAGATAGTTCTTGCTCAGGAAGCCATCCATTCCATGGATATGCAAAATTATTTGTCCATATTCATTCGGTTAGACTTATCCAAAGCTTATAACAGAGTGGATTGGCACTTCCTTATCAAAGTTTTGAGGCAATTTGGTTTCTCTAATGATTGGATGGATTGGATTATGGGATGTATCGTTTTAGTTTCCTACTCAGTTCTTATCAATGGCAGGCCTTCTCAGTATTTCCCAGCTTCCAGAGGCATTAGACAAGGTGACCCGCTATCCCCTTATTTATTCATCATTCTTGTTGAATGCTTGGGTAGGACTATAAAAAAAAGAGGGAAAACAAAACCCTTGATGGAGTTACCATTGCTCATGGAGCTATACCTATCTCTCATCTTCAATTTGTGGATGAATCTACTCTTTTAGGTAAAGCTACAGTTAAGGAAGCTTCTAATATTAAGCAAATCATTAGCTATTTTTCTAAGGCTACTGGGCAGTTGATCAATGAAGAAAAATCTAAAGTTATTTTCTTTCACTGCTCTGCTAGATAGGAATCCATGGTCTTGGATAAACTAAGATATAAGAAGACCTCTCTTCCAATCACTTATTTAGGTATTCCCATAAAAATTCAAAGGCAAAAAAATAAATATTGGAATTGGTTGTTGGACAAAGTCAAGAAGAAAATTGGAAAATGGACCAACAAGTGGCTTTCTTTTGGGGGTAGAATCACCTTGGTAAAATCAGTCCTTCAAGCTATTTCTATTTATGTTTCTTCCATTTTGAATATCCCAAAGGTTGTTCTTCGAGAATTAGATCAAATCGGTCATCGTTTCCTTTGGAGTGGTACTAAGGAGAAAATAAAATGGGCCTTGGTGAAATGGGATACTTTATGTCTTCCTAAGAGTGAAGGGGGGTTAGGATTATGGTCTTCAATTAATAACAACAAATCTTTAGTTGCTAAATTATATTGGAGGATGTTGCATAACCCCAATGCTCTTTGGTCCAATAATCTCCGTGCTAAATATGTTGAGAACAAAAGTCCTGAAGACCTTGTTCGTTATCAACTTCCTATCAAAGGTTCTCCCATTTTAGCAGTTCTTAATACTGGTGAGGATTTGATAAAAAAAAAAATTATTTTGGATCATTCATAATGGTCAACATGCAAATTTTTGGACAGATTCTTGGGATGGTCACAAGCCTTTTATAACTCAGTTTTTCGATTGGAGGCATTGGATGGAGGAGCTTCACCGAGCTAATTGGATAAAGGTGGCTAATTACTGTTGGTACCATACTGGTAATTCAAATGTTGGTAGATATTGGATCCCTATTGAGGACTGGCCTATTCAAATCCCAGAAAGGCAAAGACAAGATATCCAAGGCGTCCTTCATATGAGATCCGTCTCTTGGTCCCATGAAAAAGATTTTTTTGGATGGAACAACACTACTAAGGGTGAGTATTCGGTTGTTCAAGGTTATTTGACCATATGCCATAATAATCCCAACCATTCTTCTGACATATTTTCTCAATTGTGGGCTCAAAAGCTCTGGCCTAAGGTGATGTTCTTTAATTGGATTTTATTGCATCGTAGGGTGCTTACTGGTGAGAAACTTATGAAGCGTGGTTTTCATGGCCCTTTTAGATGTGAAATGTGTGAAGAGAATGTAGAAAATATCAACCATATTTTATTGAGTGTACTTTGGCCTCTAAGCTGTGGAGGAGAATTGCCACTTTACTTGGCTTACAGTGGTCCAATTTTTTTACTTTTGAACAGCTTTGGAGGGATTGGCCTAATCAAGAGGGTGTTGATCATTTTATTAGGCGATTAGTTTGGATGGGTTCTACCATTTTTTTTTTTTTTTATTCTTTGGAATATTTGGAATGAAAGGAACAACCAAATTTTTAATCAAGATAGGAATGATATTCACTATATTTGGCAAAAGACCATAGCCAACTTAGTTGAATCAATCCATCATCTCCTTAATCACCCCCAAAACTCCCACCAAAGATGGGATCAAGTGATGCAAAGATTGAATATTAAACCTTCTAAGGGCAACCAACTTAAAGGGAACGTGAGTATTAGTAAAATGGATAGGAATAGAAATTGGCAACCTCCTCCTAAGGATTTTGGAAAAGTCAATACTGATGGAGCCTCTAGAGGGAACCCTGGAAAAGCCAGTGTGGGAGGAATTGGTAGACTTTCAGATGGCTCCCTGGTTTTTAATTTTGCTGAGAATTTGGGTATTCTTTCCAATAACCTTGTTGAGGGGTATGGTATCCTCAGAGGCCTTCAGGAGGCTAATAAGGTTGGATGGGAAAAGGTGTTAGTTGAGTCTAACTCTCAACTTATGATTAATATCTTGAAGAATCCTTCTAATAATCATAAGGTGGATTGGAGAATAAAAAGAATTATTAAGAAGATTCAGTTAATCCAGATGGAATTTTTGAAAGTTGATTACAATCATGTGGTCAGAGATCAAAACAAGAGTGCTGATGTTTTAGCTAATTGGGCTTTGGACAAAGGTGATCTTACTTGTTATGGCCACCCTCCTATATGGTGGGCTTCTCAAATTAGGGAATCTCTTCTTTCTATCATTTCGTTGGATGGCTCCAGTTCTGAAGGTACCTAGTTTCTTCTTGTTTTGTTTTTCTTCTCTTTGGTTCATCAAGTTTTTTTTAGTTCCCTAACTCATTCTATTCTTTATTTTGTTTCCTCTGTTGATTCTTGGCTTAATTTTCTTCTGGTCTAGATAGGTCATTGTTTTGTTCATTTTTTATTTCTTTTTTCTTTTTTCTTTTATTTTTGTTTAGTTTTTTAAGGTGGCTGGGTTTTTTTTATTTTGTTTTTTTTTTGTGTTCTTTGTGTTGTTTTTTGTTGATTCTTGTGTTTTTGTTGTTTTGTTTTGTTTTTTTTTTATGTTTTTTGTTATTGTTCTTGTGTTTTTTTTCGTTCTTGTTCTTGGGTTTCTCTTTGTTTGTGTTATTTTGTGTTTTTATGTGTGAGTGTTTTCTATGTTTTTTGTTTTTGTTTATTGTCTGTTGTTGGTTTTTTTTTATTTTTATTTTTATTTTTATTTTATTTTTTAAATTTTTAGGTTTTGGTTGTGTTTATTTTTCATGTTTTTTTTTGGGTTGTCTTTGTAGTGTTCTGTTGTTTTTATCTTGTTTGTGTTTTGTTATGTGGTTCTTGTGTTTTTCTATGTGGTTTGTGTTGTGGTTTCTTTTATCTTATTGTGTGTGTTTGGTTGTGTTTTTTTTTTTGACACACTCAAGGAGCATGTATTTTTATTTTCTTTTATTATTTTTGTTGTTATTTACTTATTTTTAAATTGGTTTTGTGTGTTTGTTTTCTCCTTGAGTATGTCAAAGGTGGTAGGCCAGGTCCGAGTCCTGGGTGTTTTTGGTGGAATGGATACTCCTACCTCCTTGGGTCTTACCCGAAAGTGGCATCCCTTTTGGGATGTTTTCCACAAAAAAAAATAGAACCCCAAGATCCATTAACCTTGAAGATTTTTAAGGAACAAACAATGACCTCTTACAAACTTTACTCTCCTATGTTTGCTTTCTCTATCTATATTTTTCATCAACTCTTCAACGAGGTCCTTATAAATATTTTGTACAAAACCAAGGACTAAAATAATCACTCTTAGTTATCACTTTTGTACAAAAGAGGTAAAGGGAGAACTTTAATATTATCTAGTTAATATCCTCTATCACATTCTTCCTAATTACAACTTCCTCCCTTGCCACATGATGGTTACTATGTGATTTATATGAACATATGGCACACTCTCTTCATATCTTTCTCACTAATTTAATTTCATTGTTCTTCATTATCTTATAGGCCTAATAGATGATGGACCTACACATCCCTTTTTCTCATGGGATTATAATGTGCCAAGAATAATAAATCACATAATTTGATATTTTTAAATCAGTATAACCTTGTCATTCTTTGCCACCTTATAGACGCATTAAGTGATGTACTATTATATCTCGTTTCCTCATAGGTTTATAAGGCAAAAATAATAATATATTGTATAATTTTATCTTTTTCAATCATATTCCACATGATGAATGTTGCAAGAAATACTAATGGAAAAGTCTTATCAAATTATCCTTTCTTCTATTTCATCATGGGCTACATGAATGGAACCACAATCATCTATGGTGATGATAGCCCAACCAATATATTTTCTTCTTATTATTAATCAATGACTATATGACTAACACCATCATCATCCATATTGATGATAGCCCAACCAATATCTCTTCTTCTTATTTTTCATCAATGGCTACATGATTCACACCATTATCATCCATAGTGATGATAGTCTAATCATTATCATCATTTGTCTCCCCCTAATCTCTTCAATTGTGGAGGAAAATGACAACATAATGACATATTTCTCAATAGGGTGCATCTATTATTGTCATTCGACACCCTTTCCTAAAGTATAGCCCATGCCAAAATGTGGCTTTTAGGCTTTTTCCTGAGGATCAATCAATCCTAAAAATAGTCTCCTTTAAGAACCTCGCTTAAAGAAAAATCAAGATAAGTTTACCATATAACCATGTTATTGTAAATTCAACTAGGTCCTTCGATTTTATGTTTAAAAGAAATTAATCATGAAAAAATTCTTCAAGTTCACACTTGAAGGTCGTCAATTACAAAACCTGCCCTTTAGTAATTTACCTAAAGGTTACTCATTTAAATCCTCCTAAGAACATTTACAATAATTATGCTAAGAGACCACGACTTAGGGGTGAATCAAAAGTAGGCCCTTCACATTTATGCTTGAAGTAATTCAATCATAAAGATTTCTTTCAAATTTGCACTTGAAGATCATAAATTACAAAATGTGTTGTTTATGCCCCTACCTAAAGTTTAATCATTTAAATTTTTAAGAGCTTATCCAATAATTAGTCTAAGAGGCCACCACTTAGGGATGAACCAAAATTTTCCTTCGAGGTCATGATTGAAGGAAATAAATCACAAAGATCTCCTTCAAGTTCACACTTGAGTTTCATCACGTACAAAATTTTCCCTTTAGGTCCTTACCTAAAGGTTAATAATTTAGAGTTGCTTAAGTGCTTGTCCAATAAATAGGCCAAGAGGCCAACAATTAGGAGTTAATAAGAACTTGGTACTTCAAGTCCATGATTGAAGGTAATCAATCACTAATAAATCCTTCAAGATCGCACTTTAAGGTCATCACTTACAAAAATTCCCCTAATCATATGTCCAATAATAAACTAAGAGGCCACTACTTAGGGCTGAATCAAAACTAGGTCCTTCACATTCATGCTTGAAGGAAATCAATCACAAATATATCCTTTAGTTTCACACTTGAATTTCATTAATTATAAAATTTGACCTTTAGAACCTTTCCTAATTGTTAATCATTTAAAGCCACCTAAGTACTTATCTAATAATAAGACTAAGAGGCCACCACCTAGGTGTGAATCAAAAGTAGGTCCTTTAAGTTCATGATTGAAGGAAACGAATCACAAAAAGCTCCTTTGAGCTCACACTTGAATTTCATCACATGAAAAAAGTACCCTTTAGGCCCTTGCTAAATGGTTAATTATTTTAATCCACCAAAGTGCTTGTCAAATAATTTGGCTAAGAGGCCACTGCTTAGGGCTGAATCAAAAGTAGGTCCTTTAATTTCATGCTTGAAGATAATCAGTCACAAATATCTTCTTTTATTTCATACTTGAATGTCATCACTTACAAAAAATTTTGTTAGTCTCACAATGACACTGAGAGGGGGGTGAATCAGTGTAGCTTTTTAAAACTTAAATCTTCAACTCTTAAAGCCAAAAAAATGAAAACTTAAAACCAAATAAATAAAGTATAACAAGAGAATATCACACAACACAAGATGTACCGAGGTTCATTGATTTGGCTACTCCTAAAAAATGACTGTTTGGACTCCCATCCAAATCTAGCCTTTGCAAAGAACCAACTTTACAATCAATTTACTAGCACCCATTGGAAGAAGCATCAACCCCTGATTTACTAGCACCAACTGGAAGGAGCACCAACCCCTGATTTACCAGCACCAACTGGAAGGAGCACCAACCCCTAATGCCAAGCACCAACTTGGACTTCCATTTTGAAGCTAGAAGATTGACATAAAAATGCCTTCACTTTTACAAGACCCTGACTGGTCTATTGCTTACCCAACGTCTACCACAATTCACAAAACACACACTCTTCTCACCCACATATCGCCCACAAAAAATTCTCCAAGAAACACTCCTTTTATAAAAATCCTTTCTCTTTGTAACTCTAGTTGTAACTCCTTCTTTCATATTCTCATACGTCACTTGTCAATTGTAACACATTCTTTCATATTCTCATCTGCCACTTGTCAATTGTAACTCCTTATTTATGTAACTCCTTTTGTATATATTGAGAAGGCATTTCTTCAAACACGTCACATGCAAATAATTGACACCATATTCTCCTACCATGACTGTTCTTTTTCTCGGTCATGACTGTTCGTTTTCTCCTTCATGACTATTCATTTTCTTTTCCCTTGTGCATGCATTTGTTTTCTCCTTCGATGACTATTCGTTTTCTCCTTCATGACTATTTGTTTTCTTTTCCCTTGTGCATGCATTTGTTTTCTCCTTCGATGACTGTTCATTTTCTCCTTCATGACTGTTCATTTTCTTTTCCCTTGTGCATGCATTTGTTTTGGTTTCCAAAAAGACTTTTCATTTCTATTTTGAGGCCCTTCGTTTCCTTTTCTCTGCCTACCTACCCTTTTTGAGTCGCGAAAATGCGAAATGTCGTGATATCGTGACACTTTTGTTTCTCTACCTACCTGCTCTTTTTGATTCGTGAAAATGCGACATGTCGCGATATCGTGACACTTTTGTTTCTCTGCCTGCCTGCCCTTTTTGAGTTACGAAAATGCGACATGTCGCGATATCGTGACACTTTTGTTTCTCTGCCTGCCTGCCATTTTTGAGTCGCAAAAATGTGACATTTCACTATATTGCGACACTTTTTTTTCTCTTCCTGCCTGCCCTTTTTGAGTCATGAAAATGTGACATGTCACGATATCGCGACACTTTTTCCTTCTTGCTCTTTCTCTTCGCTTTGGACCATGAAAATGCAACATGTCGCGATATCGCACCACTTTTTTCTCCTTGCTCTTTCTCTTCGCTTTGGACCATGAAAATGCAACATGTCGCGATATCGTGACACTTTTCTCCTTGCATTTTCTCTTTGCTTTGGACCATGAAAATGCAACATGTCGCGATATTGCGACACTTTTTTTCTTCTCTCTTTCTATTTGCTTTGGCCTGCAAAAATACATGTCATGATATCGCGACACTTTTTCTCCTTGCTCTTTCTCTTTGCTTTGGCCCGCGAAAATACAACATGTCGCGATATCACGACACTTTTTCCTCTTTGATTTTTTGGCCACGAAAATGCAACATGTCGCGATATCGCGACACTTTTTTCTCTTTGCTTTTTGCTTCTCTTTTTGCCGTGAAAATGCAACATGTCGCGATATCGCGACACTTTTTTCTCTTTGCTCTTTCAGCCGTGAAAATGCAACATGTCGCGATATCGTGACACTTTTTTCCCTTTGCTTTTTCGCTTCTCTTTTGGCCACGAAAATGCAACATGTCGTGATATCGCGACACTTTTTTTTTCTTTGTTTTTTCGCTTCTCTTTTATCTTTAGCATATGGGCCACTTCGGTCTTCTTGGACAACCTGTAACAACTTCACCCAAACATCAAAAACATCCTCATAAGCATTTAACTTCACTGTACATACTCTGAATAACCTCTAAACTCCTGCCCACTGCATCAACCAATCTATCTGACTGTGTTGACAACAATGACAATACCGTCGCTGCACCTTGCTAAACAAATTCCTTGTCGGCCCTTGCATAAAGGTTAATCCTTTAAATCTACCTAAGCTCTTATCCATTAATTTATCTAAGAGATAATCACTTAGGGGTGAATCAAAACTAGGTCCTCCAAGTTCATGCTTTAAAGTAATCAATCATAAATATATCCTTCAAGTTCACACTTGAAGGTCATCACTTATAAAGAGTTACCTTTATGCCCTTGTTTAAAGGTTAATTGTTTAAATTTGCCTAAACAATTATCCAATAATCAGGATAAGAGACCACCGCTTAGGGGTGAATCAAAACTAGATATTTCAAATTCATTATTTAAGGAAATTAATCATAGAGATATCCTTCAAGTTCATTCTTGAATTTCATCACTTACAAGAATTACCTTTAGGCCCTTGAATAAAGGCTAATCATTTAAAGTTGCTTAAGTTCTTGTCTAAGCCATCACTTAAGGGTGAATAAAAAATGTCCTTCAAGTTGATGCTTGAGGGCAATAAATCACAACAAGATTCTTCAATTACATACTTGAATCTCATCCATTATAAAAAAGGTCCTTTAAGTTCATACTTAAAGGTCGTCAATGACAAAGAGGTCCTTTAAGTCTGTAGTTAAAAGTAATCTATAAAAAAATATCCTTTAAGTCTACACTTAAAGAAATCAACAACAAATAGGATCTTTCAACCTATATTTGAAGATAGTTAACAATAAAAAACATCTTTGAGTTTATGCTTAATGGTAATCAATAATAAAAATTATTGACTAACCATCATCTTAAAGGTTAATCACTTAATCCCAATTAACCCAACACACATTTATTTCCAACACCTAAAAGTACTAGCTCTTATTAACCACATGAGTTGAATATCTAATATTAATCATTTTTTACATAATTGTGCTCATCACTTATATAATTATTTAATTACATTTTCAATTAAACCCAATCCCTCACATTTATTCCTTAGCCATCATAAATCTTGAAAGTCTAGATATTTATCATTTAAAATTAACTTAGAAAAATATTAATAATCATTCCTATAATAATTTTTCATTAATCATTAATCAATTAATTTATCATCATCAAGACAAATCATTTTAGCAACATTCCTCCACAAAAATCATTAATCATCATCCTAACAACATTAATTAATCACAACAGTTATATATGCATCAAGTAAAACAACCAAATATCACATCACATCACACATCATCAATAGATCAATAATTGCCATAACATATTAATCTAAATATTTTTAATTATAATGCCATAGCAAAAATGATACCTATTTGTTATTTGTATCCTCCAATATCAAGAAATTGTAACAGGTGCCCCTCCTCCTCCATATGATGGCAACATCCTCACTAAATATTGGGAGGCTCGAGTCATCAATATTGAGTACATCCAAGTATGTGTTCTAGATGGTAAAGTAACTTGTTGCTCTATAGGCACTACCACATGGTATAATATCATGTAGTGTGTTTCCTACTCTATATCCACTCATAAATACCATTACTTGATTTTTAGATATTCTTGGATAACTTGTAGCTCCCCATGTACCTAATTCACATTTTCCTACACCCTACCTAGTTCTCAATATGATATACAAAGCTAAATTGTGCTTGCCCTAATTGTCCCTACAACTATGATAACTTTTCAAGAAACATTCAAATCAACTCTCCTCCTCCATCCATAGCCCATGCTACTATAACATCATGCTCAATAGTCAAACCTTGATGGTTTTCTACATCATTATGGTCTCTTATGCCCATCATTCTTGCTCACTATTTCAACCATCTATCCCTATAACTCATCCACCTATCCATGTAGCTTAGTTACATACCTTCCCTCTCCTCCATCAGTTGGCCCCTCTCCATCCATAACTAGGATGTCTCTCTTCCCCTCTCCTCATCCTCTATATGATGGGTTGCCTCCTAGTTTACCACCTATCCTGCAAATTCATCCCTCTCTACCTTTAGCTTTTCTATCCATCATAGCAAGACATTTCACTCTATATCAAAATTTGTAGGAGGCGACCTACTTCCTCCTACCTCATTCACTATACCCTAATATGGTTGGAAACATATGTAGTGGTGGAATGATTTTTGGTAGTTTTATTTGCATTTGTCTCATCTACACCTCCTATAGATGCCTCCATAATATTGAATCTATTTGTTGTGATGGACTTGATGGCTTTCCCCTAGGTACTATGAGTTGTAGTGGTCAAATATTCTTGTAATAACAATGGTACTCCTCAACAATACTTATATCATCTCTCCTAGGATCTAGGGACATGGGATCATCATCATAATCCTCTATAAAACTATCAAGATCTAGGAAACCACTAAATCCTCTCTTCTATGTGGCTCCTCTAAACCACACTGCCCCTTTGGTACATCTTACACCTTTCCAAAATATCTCATCATTGAGTCAAAGTGGTGCAACTCCATATCACTCTATGACTCTACTAACCACTTAACTAACCTAATGAAAGCCATATGATACACATAATTGATCCACCCTAGGTGTGATCATAATTGAGGACTAGTAGGCTATAATAATCTCCTATACAACAAGACTTGGACATTCCTTAATGCATGAGGACACCTCTCTTGGCATTCTAGAACTTTATATGAGGCTTGCATTAGCAAAACAAGATAGATATCAATCACTCTTAGTCGATAAACCAAAAATGCATGTTCAAACATCAACACCCATAGATGTACCATACAACTACAATTGCAACATAAAAAGGTTTTTATGGGTGCAATATCATAATACAAACATGCCATAAAAAAGCACCATATGGAAACACTGTACACACTATATAGAAGCATTGTATAGGCACATAATATTATTCTATCTACATCAACATCATATGAGCACATAAGTGTCGTACATATGTAGAAGCAGTATACGAACATGAAATCATTATATAGATGCCCTCACTGCTATATGGACATGAAATTCAAAAATATCTTTTTCCCAAGCATGAAAAAAAAACACAAAAATGTTATGCCAAAATAAATAAGCAATAAAGGCACAAGCAAAATAGAGGGTTTCCATTCCTAATTGGTGCTATAATATCTCTTCTTAGCTACAATGCTTGCATGATCTTGGCATGGTGTCTTGGTCACCCCTATTGATCCATAATTACAACTATCATGCAAAGCCTCCTCTCAAAGCACTCTCCTTCTTTCACATAGTCAAAATAAATTTGCTTTACCTCCTCCCTCCCTTTTATACCTCCTTTTGACACTTTTTCCATCTTTTAACCTCTTTATAGCATTTAAAACCTTTTTATGACCATTTTATTCTTAACACTTTCTTTTTCCATCCTTTTTGACCGTTAACTCCTTCTTCTAATCATTTCCATAGCATGGGTTGATGCTAAATCGATTTTCCTTGGTCCAACTTGGATTTTCCTCTCAAATATAAGGGGACATAATTGTTGCATGATTGAATTTAATACTTTTTAATTAAACATTAATATTTTATCACAAATTTAATATTAGGTAAACAAGAGCCTTTTTGTTATAAAACTGAAGCACCTACGATATTTTTTATGTATTTATTTTGAAATAACTGCGTCAAAAAGGAGAAAAATATAGACACCAAATGTTGCTTATTGATTAATCATTAAAAGGGTCATTTCCCTCACCATCTAGTTTTATGAAGAAATGAAATTAGTTTGACTAAAGCACACCCAAATTTAGGGAAAAAAGTAATTGTTGACAATTTTGTCACATTACACAAGGGGTAGAAAAAAATCAAAATATTTCCTCTTGTAACGTGTTTCTTTTTGTTGCTTCAAAAGCATTTGTAAGTGTTGCAGCAATTTTGGCTTTCCATGCCACTCCCTTGTATACAGAATGAAGAAGAAAAAGCTTCGCTGCCAAGCAAGCCAAAGAAAATAGCTCCGCCAAAAGAAAGAAAAGGTGTCGCGATATCGCGACATGTTGCATTTTCGCGGTCGAGAGCGAAAAAGTGTCGCGATATCGCGACATGTCACATTTTTGCAACCGACAGCAAGGAGAAAGCGCAAGAAAGAAAATTTGTCGCGATATCGCGACATGTAGCATTTTTTTGGCTCAAAGCGACAAGGGAGAGCAAAGAGAAAAATTGTCGCGATATCACGACATGTCGCATTTTGGCGACCGATAGCAAGGAGGAGCGCCAAATGGAAAAAGTGTCACGATATTGCGACATGTCACATTTTCGCGACCGACAGTGAGAGAAAATGCCAGGAGAGAAAAGTGTCGTGATATCGTGACATGTTGTGTTTTTGTGGCTCAGAGTGACAAGAAGGAGCAAGAATGAAAAAGTGTCGCGATATCGCGACATGTCGCATTTTCGCGATCGACAACAAAGAAAGATCGTATGGAGGAAAAGTGTCGCGATATCGCAACATGTCACATTTTCACGGCTCATAGCAAGAAGAAGTGCCAGAAGAGAAAAGTGTCACGATATCGCGACATGTTGCATTTTCGTGACTCATAACACAAAGAAGTGCAAGAATGAAAAAGCGTCGCGATATCGCGACATGTCACATTTTCGCGACCAACAACAAGGAAAAAGCGCAACAAGGAAAAAGTGTCACGATATCGCGACATGTCGCATTTTCACGACCGAAGCAAGGAGAAAGGGCAAAGAACGAGAGGTGTCACGATATCACGACATGTCGCATTTTCACGACTCAAAGCAACAAAAGAAGACAAAGACATAGAAATGTCACGATATCGCGACATGTCATATTTTCACGATGCAACAAGAAGAACCAAGCTGAAGGCAAGGAAATGTCACGATATCGTGACATGTTGCTTTTTTGTGATGGGCACACACTCCAAGTCGGGTATTTTCCGGAGACCATAAGAGTTCCTCATGAATGCATTTTTGCTTGCTCGGTAAGATCGCCGCTCATTTTGGCAATTGGAAGCGAAGTATCAATCAAGCATGGCGGCCACTCGAGCATTGCACCCAGAGACCAAGGACACTCTGACGGTTCATCAATGCATATTTTCGTGGTTGACTCGGTCACAGTTACCAATTTTGGTAATGGATTTGAAAGCTCAGTCTCGAGGGCCGCAAGGAGCCGACTTCTTAGATCTCAAGAACATACTTTGCCATTCTGTGTAATTATGATTCAGAGGCCCGGGTCCTCTATAAAAACCTAGGCATTATAATGGAAAAGGGGGGGAACTATCTGCTAGAAAGCTGTTGTAACTTGATGTCCTGTGATTAATACTAAGAGACTTTGAGCACAATTATTCTCTTTTATGCTGCCTTTTGTGCTTGATTCTTTTATCTCTCCTCGTTTGTATGTTGGATGTTGAATCCTGCGTCCGATGTGTGATCGGGGAAGGTACCCTAAAACTCACCCGAAGGATACATAGGAAGGTTGATATTGCATTTCCTCCATTTCCCCTATGTGTTCTTTGCTACTATTCAAGTTGTCTATTAGCGATCGTGCTTCCTGTTCTCTCCCACCTCAAATCACCAATCTCTCTTCCCTTACCCTTTTTTATTTATTTCTCTAACCCTAACTCTTTTTATATCTTTCCTGCACTCTTGTCTTCAAACACCCAAGTAGTTTAGCATAGGAGCCGACCTTTCTCCGAAGATTGGCACAAGGGGCATCTCTTCCCTTCGGCCTTTCAATGTTGGTCCAGGTCTAGGGTGCATACATTTATCCAAAATCCTTACCTAGGTGGATTTGATGACCAACAGTTTCTGGCACGCCCGGTGGGACCGACTGTATCTGTCTTAGAAAAGTTCATAACCAGTCAAGGTCCCATACTTTAATGCAAACCCATCTACACCGGGGCAAATAGTTCTAACCAGTTTTTGGTGTGACCCGATCAGTATCACCTGACTAGTGGTAGTGAGAATCGATGCTCTCATCACCAAAAGACTTCTAGCATCTGGCGACTCTGTTCAACCCGAAGATCTCTAAGTCTTAAAGACCAGTACCTAAACCTGTGCCTTCATGGCAAAAGTCCCCATGTTTTAAGGAAGCCTAAGTTGGTGAATCTCTGGCTTGCCTCCATCTGGTAAAATCACTTGGTGACTCTGACTGAGCTGAAGATCCAGATTTCTTGATCGTAGGCACCTTTTTAAGTTGAAAGAAGACATATCGGAGGAATCAAGGTTCGGTGAGCAACCTTGACCTCACAAGCGGAGAAAAGTATGTTCACCTGGTGACTCCGACTTAGTGGCGAGGATCGTAATCTCTGCAGGCCACTGCTATAATGGAGAAGGTATGTTATCCTAGCTGGGATAATTATAGACCTCTGAATCTTCAAAGTTACCATGAAATTCCCAGAGGCACCTTGGAGAACGTGCCAAAATATGATGGCACTAAGGGAATGGCCCTAGGGCACCTGAAAGAGCTTGTTGTTTTTAAGCTCATCCGTCACATAGTCCATGAAGATGTCATGGTCAGACTTCTGGTCCTGTCTCTGGAAGGAAGGGCACTACAATGGTACAGACTACTCAGGCGTAAAAGCATCTGCTCATGGGATGACTTAGCGGGAGCACTATTCGAAGCATTTGATGGCTCTCAGGACCCCTTCCAACTTTTAAGCATACCTCATCAGGAGGTGGACCAAAGAGAGGAGCAGTCTCAAGTGGCAGAACCTGAGAACAAAGAGGGCACATTTTTGCACCCTTTTTGTATCCTAGTGGATGGCACACAAGCATTCAGCCAGAGTCCATTAAGCATGCCTCATCAAGAAGCTGAACTTGAGGAGACTCTAGAAGATTACTCTTTGCTAGAGGAGCCCTATTACCCCGTTAGAAGGATGGAAGAACCTGTACCCAGCCTGCAGTTAGTAAATTCTTCAGTATGTTGGTATTGGTTCCAGCCCCCGCCACAACTAGTACCCCAAGAGGCCCCTCATGCTGCGAACTTCTTTGCCACATCTTTCATCAGCAATACGGGTACTGGCAGGAGCGACAACCTGCCACGCTGCACTCTGTTTGCAACATGGACAACTTCGAGAAGAGGTCAGCCGGACTTCAAAGATCAGCTAAAGTTCAATCAGATCTGGTTTGAACATTGTAGGTTCACCGAATAAGCACCTGAAGCTAGGTTTATGGTGGCGACATGCCAATCATGTCACAAAATTTTGTGTAGATACTATAAATAGCCCGACTAGTAAATAAGAGCCAAAAGCACTAAGGTTGCTTAGGAGCTTAGGCACAAACAAAAATATATATATATATATATGTTGTTAGGGGATGGTCAGAGAAGAAGACAATGGGAATGACTCTGTTGCCCAATGGATAAAGGCCTGGGATCTCTGCATTTAGACAAGCTAAATGCCCCGTGAGCCGCCAAGAATGTTGACAATTTTGTCACATTACACAAGGGGTAGAAAAAAATCAAAAAATTTCCTTTTGTAAAGTGTTTCTTTTTGTTGCTTCAAAAGCATTTGTAAGTGTTGCAGCAATTTTGGCTTTCCATGCCACTCCCTTGTATATAGAATGAAGAAGAAAAGCTTCGCTGCCAAGCAGGCCAAAGAAAATAGCTTTGCCAAAAGAAAGAAAAGGTGTCACGATATCGCGACATGTTGCATTTTCGCAGTTGAGAGCAAAAAAGTGTCATGATATCGCGACATGTCGCATTTTCGTGATCGACAGCGAGGAGAAAGCGCAATAAAGAAAAGTTGTCGTGATATCGTGACATGTCGCATTTTCATGGCTCAAAGCGACAAGGGAGAGCAAAGAGAAAAATTATCGTGAAATCGTGACATGTCGCATTTTCGTGACTTACAGCAAGAAGGAGCACCAGAAGGAAAAAGTGTTGCGATATCACGACATGTCACATTTTCGCGACCTACAGTGAGAGAAAATGCTAGGAGAGAAAATTCCAGGAGAGAAAAGTGTCGCGATATCACGACATGTTGCATTTTCGTGGCTTAGAGCGACAAGAAGGAGCAAGAATGAAAAAGTGTCGTGATATCGCGACATGTCGCATTTTCGCGACTGACAACAAAGAAAGATCGCATGGAGGAAAAGTTTCATGATATCGCGACATGTCACGTTTTCACAGCTCACAGCAAGAAGTTCCAGAAGAGAAAAGTGTCACGATATCGCGACATGTCACATTTTCGTGACTCACAGCACAAAGAAGGGCAAGAATGAAAAACTGTTGCGATATCGTGACATGTCGCATTTTCGTGATCGACAACAAAGGAAGTGCAACAAGGAAAAAGTGTCACGATATCGCGACATGTCACATTTTCATGACTGAAGCAAGGAGAAAGGGCAAAGGATGAGAGGTGTCGCGATATCGTGACATGTCGCATTTTTGCGACTCAAAGCAACAAAAGAAGACAAAGACATAGAAATGTCATGATATTGCGACATGTCATATTTTCACGATGCAACAAGAAGAACCAAGCTGAAGGCAAGGAAATGTCGTGATATCGTGACATGTTGCTTTTTTGTGATGGGCACACACTCCAAGCCGGGTATTTTCCCGAGACCATAAGAGTGCCTCATGAATGCATTTTTGCTTTCTCGGTAAGCTCGTCGCTCATTTTGGCAATTGGAAGCGAAGTATCAGTCAAGCATGGTGGCCACTCGAGCATTGCACCCAGAGACCAAGGAAACTTTGACAGTTCATTAATGCATATTTCCACGGTTGACTCGGTCACAGTTACCAGTTCTGGTAATGGATTTGAAAGCTCAGTCTCGAGGGCCGCAAGGAGCCGACTTCTCAGATCTCAAGAACATACTTCGCCATTCTGTGTAATTATGATTCAGAGGCCCGGGTCCTCTATAAAAACCCAGGCATTGTAATGGAAAATGGGGGGAACTATCTGCTAGAAAGCTGCTGTAACTTGATGTCCTACGATTAATACTAAGAGACTTTGAGCTCAATTCTTCTCTTTTATGTTGCTTTCTGTGCTTGATTCTTTTATCTCTCCTCATTTGTATGTTGGATTATGAATCCTACGTCTGGTGTGTGATCGGGGAAGGTACCCTGAAACTCGCCCGAAGGATACATAGGAAGGTCGATATTGCATTTCCTCCATTTCCCCTAGGTGTTCTTTGCTGCTATTCAAGTTGTCTGTTAGCGATCGTGCTTCCTGTTCTCTCCCACCTCAAATCACCGATCTCTCTTCCCTTGCCATTATTTATTTATTTCTCTAACCCTAACTCCTTTTATCTCTTTCCTGCACTCTTGTCTTCAAACACCCAAGTAGTTTAGCATAGGATTCGGCCTTTCTCCAAAGATTGGCACGAGGGGCATCTCTTCCCTTCGGCCTTTCAATGTTGGTCCAGGTCTAGGGCACATACATTTATCCAAAATCATTACCTAGGCGGATCTGATGACCAACAGTAACATTATATTTGAGGTTTATAAAACTCTTTCAAATCTTCACAAATTTTCACATAAATAATACCATTATAGCAGGCTTAGAAAAAACTTTTTGATGAGTATAAACATACCTATACTTGGATGACAATTTATACCTTAAATTTCCTTAAATATAGGAGTGTCGTAACCCTCCAAAAGCATCGTTATGCTTTTGCATGACACTTTTACTTCCCTATAGCTCTTTTGTTGGTCAAACTAGTTGAATTTCTACTTGCCTACTAGCTATCAAGAAGTAATAGCACCACAAATAAAATTATTATGGTGCTTCTACTTAGTTGTCACAAAAACCAATATTTTGATAGTTTGGATATCTTTCACTATTTTTTTCACCATGAATCTTATATTATCATCCAAATTTATGTGTATTAATATGGCAAACTTCCAATCAAATATTTTTTATTGGTAGTTGCATGACACCTCACTCTAAGAAACTCCTAATAAATCCTCAATCAACTCCATGCAACTTCCTATAGCTCTCAATCATATCCATGCAACTCCCAATCAACCTGCCTTGCTCTCTTTGCCAAGTCACATTTGAGATCTCTTTGAAAAGTGCCTAGTTTATCTATTAAACCATCCCTTTAATACACTTTAGAATTTAATGAAATCATTTACATACCATCACACTATTAGAATCTCATTAGCATATATCTTCACAAGATATTGTTGAAATAATTTTGGGCTGGAAGACATCCATTGCTTTGTTATTTTACAAGTGGCACATCTAGTCAATCAATTATATTGACAAACATGCATCAACCATCCACCATAACCTAAGCAAATCAACAAGTATTTCGTAGCTATCTTCATTGAAAAAATGGGAAATTCATGATTCTAGATTGTATCTACTCATTCTTGGATTTATTTAAATTCTATATGGAACTTTTATATAATGGATCTATGTGATGCTTTTGCTCTAGTACAATATCAGGTTTTGAATCTCAATATTTTATCTATTTAGGTCTTAAGATTTCAAATTTGTGTTGTTCTGGCTATTTTACGATTTATGATTTAATTTTGTATAGGTATGTTGCAAAAGGATTAGAAAAAAAAATTCTGATTACAAAATCATAAAAGGGATCAAATTTAAGTTATAGTCCTTGCATTAGGCACACAATTATAAGCACACATATCTGCATTATCATATAAACTTCCTTGCATTATTACTTTGTCTTGAGATATATTTACTTTTTGCAATAGTTTAAATAAATAAAATCATATAGATTAGGAATTTGAGTGTTTTACATCTTGATGTAATTTTTTTTTTAAATAAAGGGGTAAAAATTTATTGATAAAAAGTCTAGATTACAGAGTACAACTAAGCTTCCAACCAGGACTCAAATAAACATCTAAACAGGCTAAAACCACTAGACTAGAATGACACCTAGAAAAGACAACAAGAACAAACCACATTAAGTCTGTACATCCTTGTGGATCAACTCCCACAGGCGTTGAGAGTCCCATACAAGAGACTCTCCCAATTATCGATACTCCAAGGATCCAGTATCTCATAATCCCTTTTGGCCAAGTAATCAGCAACCACATTCCATTCCCTTGGAATGTACACAAAGGATATAAATTCGAACTCTTCACTCATTCTAAGAATCTGAATGGCTACAAAGGCCAACTGCCAATTAAATTCCTCCACCCTTTTACTATTTAAAATACTAACCACAATTTTAGATTCATACTCACAGATAATCCTATGCCAACCAAGAGAAAACCCCCTCCGCAAGGCCTCAAGAATTGCAAGAGATTCGATAAAATTTTTGGAGTGAACACCTTTATAAATGGAAAAGAAAAAACTGACACCACCAGTAGAATATCTCCCAACACCGCCAATGCCAACATGTCAAGGATTACCCCTGGATGATCCATCATTATTAATTTTTAAAAATCCTCTAGGGGGTGGCCTCCACCTACCATCTATCCTAACCTTATTGCTGAGTTGAGGAACCCTACTAGGGCTAGAAGAGTTCACACCATCCTCAAAGAGACCAAGGGCTTGTTGTACCTTCTCCTCCCTAGAATCCAAAAGAATTTCCACATCACATTTGCTATGGATGGTTTCCTAAACCATATACAGGATCCTTTGCCAGATTTGTTGAATAGCCAAATAACTACCCTGAAATATGCGTCAGTTCTGTTTGAGCAAAAATTTCTAGATGATGCAAGAAGTGCCCAAATTCCAAGCCACCCAAAGGAATGTGGTCTTGGCTAGAGGTCTGCCCAGACTACTCCAAAACTCCACCAAGGACAACACATGAAAACATGGATGGTTCCAAGCGCTCCACCAACGATGCCAAATGTCTCTGGCAAAGGAGCATTGGAAAAATAATGAGAAGATTCATCCTCATTCTTACTGCAAAGGACACAAAAATAGGGACCCTGAAATCCCCTCTTCCTCACATTATCCCAAGTGAGGCATTTATTATGAGCTACCAACAAGAGAAATAAGTTACATTTTGGCTAGGAAAATTTGTTCCACACCTTTTTCCACCAAGTGATAGGAAGACTCCCATACTTTTGCTTATCACCTGATAACCATAGGCTATAAATTAGGTTCCCTTAGGATCAGTGTTCCAAGTTTACCCCTCAATGAAGAATAAGGTCTCCCTATAAGAATAATAGCAAGCACCTCTCTATCCTTGGCCAGTCCCTCTTGGGGCCATTCTTGTAGATATTTCCACCTGTACATCTCCATATTTCCAAAAGACTAGATTTTTTTAAAGTCCTCCACATGAGACCAACCTGCTTCCAATAAAAAAAATCTTAGGGAACGTAACCTAGAATATTGATTCAAGATACGAGGGTGACCATCCCAAGAATCCTCCCAAAAAAGAGCATTTGATCCCTAATTGCAAATCTAGAACAAACCTTGCTTGATTAAATTAGTTTCTCTTTTCAGAGTGTCCCAGATAAATGAATATTTCCCATCCAAGCTGACTCTAGGTATCTCAACCTCAAAAATACCTCTCACGTATTTACAAGATAATATTTTAGCCCAAATATGATCTTAAGAGGTACACCATCTCCAATAAAGTTTTGCAGCCAAAGCCTAGCCAAAAAGAGATGTCTATCGCAACCCAAGGCCTCCATCTTGCATCGGCCTACATATAGAATCCCACCTAACCAAACTCCATTTAGATTGATCAAGTTTTCCAGACCATAAAAACTGTCTTGAAAAAGCATCCATGTCCTTGATGAAGTGAGAGGGAGCTATTTATACAAAACATCTATAAATTGGTAAATCTTGAACAACATATTTTAAAAGAAACACTCTACCTACAGTGGATAGCCATATGAAAGTCCAGTGATTTACCTTCCTTCTAAACTTATCAAGCATATACTGCCAAGAAGATCTAGGTAGAGGATGAGATGAAATTGGAATACCAAGATAAATGAAGGGGGGAGTCCCAACCTAGAATCTTAGAATGCGAGCAATCCTAGATTGAATAAGAGGAGGGGTATTAAAGAATAAAATAGAAGATTTATCCTCATTAATCAATTGTCCAAAAGCACCAAGATATATTTCAAGCGACTATCTAATATTTCCAGCTTCCTTGATAGTGGTAACTCCCAAAAAAGCAGTATCATCAACAAATTGAAGGTGGGAAAGAGGTGACAAACTACTATCCCACTTCCACCCCTGAATGAGACCCTGCATGACTTGATACTTGAGCAATATTACCAACCCTTCCACCATAATGATAAACAAATAAGGAGATAAAGCATCTCCTTCCCTCAATCCCCTTGAGGCCTCAAACAGCTCTGATGGCTCATTATTAACAAGAATATATAATGAGGAAGAAGAAACATAGCTCATCACCCATCTAATCCATTCCTCCTCAAATCCAAAAGCAGTAAGAACTTTCTAAAGAAAGGACCATCTAACCCGATCATAGGCTTTGGCCATGTCCAACTTAATGAACATAGTTTTCTCCTTAGAATTTTCCATCGAGTGAATAGATTCTATAGCAATAACAACCCCATCCAAGATTTTTTGGCCAACAAAAAACCCTCCTTGCTCCTCAGATATGATTTTTCTCAACAATATCTTTAACCTCTCAACAATAATTTTTGTGATGATCTTATACACAACATTGCAAAGAGCAATAGGCCTGAACATATCTAAGGAATTTTCTCCATATTTTTTGGGTATAAGCACCACAAAGGTAGCATTTATGACCCTTAGCATATTTTTTTTCTTTTAGGACTCATGGACCACCTCCAAAAGATCATATTTGATTAAATCCCAAAACTCCTGATAAAACTCAATCGGGAATCCATCTGGACTTGGGGCTTTTCCTTTTTTCATCTTGAATACAACATTTTCCAACTCCTCAAGGGAAATTAGACCCATCAAGTGCTCATTCATCTCTCTAGAAACAATCATTGGAATACAGTTTAGAATAAGCTTTTCATTCTCATGATCTGATAGGGAGTACTCCTTGAAGAGAGAGGAAAAATACCTCTTAGTCTCTTCTAAAATATCCTTGAAAGAAGAGAGCAGGTCACCTTGATAATTCACAAGAGAGGTAATCATGTTACCATTATGGCGAGCCTTAACTGAGTTATAAAAGAAGGTTGTGTTCCTATCCCATTCCTGAAGCCAATATACTCGAGCTTTTTGTTTCCAAAAAAATTCTTCCCTCGATTCTCATTCATCAAGGTCTTTCGTAGCCTCAGATTCCTCAACAAGAAGCTCCTTCGTAAATCCCTAATATCTAATCTTCCTTGAAGCTTCTTCCATCATCCTAAGAGCTACCAGCTTAGCCAAGGAAAGGTTCCCAAAATTTAGTCTATTCCATCTCAAAAATTTATGTTTTAAAAATTGTAGTCACTTCATAAAGGAATACATAGCGGTGCCATGAGGAGGTTTGCCAGTGGTCCACTAGCCTCGCATGAAATCATGAAGCTTAGGATCATGAAGCCACATAAGTTGAAACTTAAAGGAGAGATTATTTTTAGCCCTAACTCCAAAGTAGAGAGTTTTATAGGCCAATGATCAGATCCCCTACCCTCCTGAATCATAGAACTAGCACTTCTATTATTACCCATCCAATAACTGGATATCAAAAACCTATCTAGTCTCTTTGAGATGGAAGCTTCCCCACACCTTATATTGTGCCAAGTAAAGATCCCATTATCTTGCTTGATGTCAACCAATTTTAGGGCTTGGATATGAGCACTGAAGATAGAATAAAAAATCTCAAGACGGTCCACCCCACCACATTTCTCCTCCAGACAAGTGATAGAGTTGAAGTCTCCAAAAAAAATCCATGGGTATAGGGGAACAAAACTTCTCACAAAGCAAATGTGCTCCCACAAATTCACTTTACCATTGTAATAAACAGGAGCATACACATTTGTAAGTAGGATGGTTTCGCCAGATTCATTATCATGCTCGACCATCGAAATAAACCATGTACTGCAAATCCAAGTAAGAGGGGATATCTTAATCGGATCCCATAAACAAGCAATGCCACCAGCATATCCACATGCACCAATACACTAGCATTGCCCCCTTATCCACAACTTGGGAGCAATATTGAACATACTATCAATAGCCAATTTAGTCTCCTGAATAAACACCACATTCGGAGAATGCACACGAACCAAATCACGAACAAATTTTTTTCTAGGGATGTTGTTCAACCCCCTTACATTCCATGAGAGGATAAAAATGGGGTTATAAAAATGGAAGTCCAATATTCTCACCAAGCCTAACTCCACAAAAGTCTCCCCAATTAACTTAATTTTATCCTGGTCCTTCTTCCAAACCACCTTCATATTCTTATCCGAAAAACCTTTTTTAATTATTTTCTATTGCAATCCCAACACCGTAGGATTTTTGTAGTCCAAGGATGACTACATCAGTTCCTGAGTAGGATAGGGCATAACTAAATCTGTACCACTTTCCAAAATAGTTTCCCTTATAGGTCTAGACCCAACCATGTCCCCTATACTCAGATCCAAAGCCCTTTGTTCTTCATTTAAACCCCCTAGATCTGATTCCTTAATTTCCCCCTCAAGAAGAGACATCTGATTTGGCCTTGTTATATTTGCATTAGGTAGCAACGTTTCAGGTATCTCCATGCACTTATCAAGATCATATAATATTTCAAAATGGTTGAGTAGAGCATCTGGTTGGCTATCCTTAAGGTCTTTGTTTGCCCTTCGTCCTCTGTTTCGGGATTTTACCGAAACAAAACCTTCCTTATCCTGTTCCCCTTCCTTTATCGGGGCTTTTCCTTTATCCAAAATTTATCCAGACCAAGAGGGCCCAAGATTTGAAGCCATAGGCGGGATAAAATTAGGGCATTTTCTTTGTAGGTGGCCATATTCATGGCAAATCTGACAACAAAATGGAAGAGCTTCATAGTCATGTTTTTGAACCCATGTAGTTGATCCAAATTGTATTTCAATAGAATCTGGAATAGGATTATTTAAGTCAATTTCAAAACAAATACAAGAAATAGATATTACCTTTTTATCCATTGTTTGTTGTGATGGTCCAACCGGCTTCCCAAGCAGAAGGGCAATCTTATGCAAGATACCAGTTCTCTAGAATTCCAACGGGATCCACGAAATTCGCACCCATATTGGAACATACGATGGTCGCTCCTCTTATGGGTTGAAACCCACATGCCATGGTTTAAGAAAGAGTCCTACTTGGTTATAGAAATAAGGACCCCCTTCAAATGCTTTGTTAATATCTGCAATACAAGAGAAAACCACCATAAAATAGTTTTTCACACTCAGCATCACCTCCACATCGCCTTCAAGATTCCAAGTCTTCCTAACCCAAGCCTCCACAAAGGGGAGAGAAATTCGGATGCCCAAAAATTTACCAATAAGGGCATGTTTGGTTAGATACTCCACATCTTCCACCACCGAGTCTGGTTGAACCACTAGAACTAGTCTGGCTTCACATCGTTCCAAACATCCATTGTTCTTTAACAAGCGGTTCCTAACATGCACTGGAAAATCTTGTTCCTTCCAATCATTTTTAGATGAAAAAATATCACGAGCATGCACTCTCTATGTTGGACCCGATGCCATCACGACATTCCTCCAATTTTTTAAACCTCATCTGAAAGCTGCTGCCATCCTCGCAGAGTAGTTTTTCTTCATCAAACCCTAGAAGAGTAGTTTTTCCTCATAAAACCCTAGTAGAGCCCCTCATCAGCTACCTATCTTGATAAGCTTAGGTTTCTTTGATTTTATTTTGAAAAATATTCACATCTTGCTGTAAATTCAAAAGCAATAAGGAAATTAATTTATTTATTATCTACCATCATTCAAATTGGAGAATCATATAGATTAAATTATTGTATGCTTGCATATTTGTCTACACATTTTAGCTTTGGGTGCAAGAATATGATAGGACCTTAGAGGGAAGTTACTGCCTCCCACGAAAACCCTAGGTGTTTACAAATTAATTATATAAAATTAGATTCTTAGGCCTCATAAAACACACCCTAATTTTCAGTGTGTTCTAGTGCAAAAAGAGAATTTTGCACCCTCATGATCATCCTAACTTGTGTGGTCACATAAAGACACATGACAACCACCCATTTGCTAATAAGTTTTTATTTTTTAGAAAAATTTGGTGGCATTTTATGTGGTTTTTTACTTAAACTTTTGGATGGCATAACTAATGGATATAAAACCCTTCTAAACTTTTTTTTAAATCACAAGGACTTTCAAGGTCTTTGTATTGGTAGTATTATTTTTTGGTCACAACTATATGCAAAAGACTATATTTGGAAAATATTCCATAGATCAACATGTGTTCATTCTCAATGTACCAAATTATACAACCTAGAAATTCAAGATCAAAGCTCTTGTTTAAAGTAAGAGACTTCTCAAATATAAGAGTGAAGTCCGTTTAACCACTAATCCTAATAAGAGAAAGTAGAAGGAGACTCTCATTATGATTATTCTTAGAGTTGATAGGAACTCAAAGCAACGAAATAAGAAAACTGATGAGCTTGTTTTGGTTTTCTATAGGAAGGAATAGCATAAGGTAGTATTTTAGATCTTGTACACCAAGAAGCTTAAGGAGGTAGCCAAAAAGGAGGGTATTTTGAGGCCTTTGAGACCACATGTAGATATTTATTAAATATATTATACATCTACTTATTTTTATGGGTGGATTGTAGATTTATGGGCAAGTCAACACATGACTAAGCATCATCATCTCTTTCATGACTATAGCACACAACATTATTAAGAACATGTTGTCATTGGGGATGATTCCTCTTTAAGGGTGGTTAGATATGGCGAGGTAACACATGGCTTCTATTTGATAAAATCCTCCATGTTCATAGTGTGGATCCAAATATTTTTTCTATTTATTACATCACCCATATGAATAATAAGGTGGAATGTTTCTCCAACCAATAGGTGATCAAGGATATTAATAATGGTTTCAAGATATACTGTGATGCATCAAATAAAGTGTAAAATCTTGGTGATCATTTGAACTCTTCCTCTTCCTCCTATAAAAGAAAAGGCTTTGTGACTATAGTGGCAATTGATATTAGTTGGTGATGGCATCATAAACTTGGGGATTTTTGCCATGAATGCTTAAGGTACATGAATAGAAATTAGTTTGTTATTGGGATTCCTCCTATATCTCATCCTAGTGGTTTTTTTAATGGGTGTAATTTTGGAAAGAATTATTTTATATCTATTCCAAAAGTGATTGCTAGGCATGATACACAATATTTTAAGCTCATTCACAATGATATTTATGGACCATAAAGCACCATCTCTTTCTAGTTTTAAGAATTTTCTTACTTTCATTGATAATTTATCCTAGTATACATGGTTGTACATAATTTTTACCAAATATTAGGCTTTTTGGAAGTATAATAACATCAAGCTCTTTGTGGAAATTTGAGAGGAGTGATTGAGGACATATGGAGGAGGTACGTATGTAAGTAATGTATTTACTAGTTTTTTGTTTTTAATAGTATTACTTTTTAAAGAATTTTTCATTATATCCAAACATGAAATGAGGTTATTGAGTAGAAAAACATGGTTATTATGGATATGGCTAGATGTATGTTACCTAGATGGACCCCAAATTTTAGGATAAAGTAATGACCTATGCAACACATATCATCAATAAAACTCTAACTTGAAATGTTTAGTGTATTATTCTTCTTTAGAAATTGATAGGTGATAAGCATAATGTGTCTTGGTTCAATATATTTGGATCCATATTCCAAAATATATATAAATGAAATTTTTGTTGCCACCACATAATGTACCCCAATTTTGAGGACCTACCTGAAATTTTGAAGTTTAGTTGATACTTTGCTTGCAGTTTGTGTTTGGTGAGATTTGATGATTGAGTTTTTTCATGTTTTTTTAATAAGTCAGAATAGCAGGAAACGTTTACCATTTTCATGGATTTAAATAAAAAAATTGAGACTTTTAGGATGATAGAAACCTTGCTCAAAGAGCACTTTAAAGCTTATTCATTCATCAAGGAAAACATGTCTCAAACAAAACTACATTATTAAAGGATTTAGTTATTTGTAGGCTTCTTGAATGGTGGTGAGAGTTAGAATTATGGAACCAATTGATTTGAGCCTTTTAGAAAGATTTATTTCTCCCACATTATTTTCAATTTTAACACTTTGTCATCATTTATGAAGTTTGGCATGATTAATTAATTGAATCAAATTAAATAGAATTAAAAAGGTTTTGTTTTTATTTTTGATACTTTATCATCATTTATGAAAAAAGGTTTTGTTTTCAATTTTGACACTTTATCATCATTTATGAATATTGGCCAAATTAATTAATTAAATTAAATCAAATTTTAAAAGGGTTTTATTTGTGGTAACAAGTGGCATAATTTTTGATGCGGACTCTCATGAGCGCAGTCAA
This sequence comes from Wollemia nobilis, assembly GCA_028583015.1. Classification (NCBI taxonomy): domain Eukaryota; kingdom Viridiplantae; phylum Streptophyta; class Pinopsida; order Araucariales; family Araucariaceae; genus Wollemia; species Wollemia nobilis. The sequence goes on from JAQPPZ010017213.1 coordinate 11,576,493, forward strand.
CACAGTCAATAGGTCCGAGTTTCAAGGTATCACCAAGTGGAGTGCGGTCAATGTGGGGGACAAATTCCAAGGGACCTCTCAAGGGCCTAGCTAAGTCACTTCTAGTGACGCGCGTTTACCTTGATAAAGTATATTTGCACCATAACTTGACACATGTGGGACTAACCCAAGAAACATATGAAGATGAGATCTCATGGACTATGTCATTCAACAGGGCTACTTCATGGGTCTACACCTATGGCCAACATCCATGCTATGAATACAATTTGAAGTCTCCTTTAAAAGGTCTTTACAGATTTTGAAAGATAGGACGTTGTTCATCTCATGGCAATTGCATACAAATGGAAGATTTGTGGGCCACACTGTTTTTTACCTAGAGCTCATGCAATTCAATTTTATCCTCTTCATCCTTGGTTTAAACACACAAATATATTGAATGTGCCATCAACATCATCAACATCCTCTAGGATTTCACCAATGAAGACATCATCAAAAATTCAAATGCAAAGAATGGTTGCTTCATAGCATCAATTAGCTTGATAAACAAATTCATTGTTGGTAATTTTACACATGTATTTTTATTTTAAAAGCTGTAGTTTTACATAGTTATCACAGAAGAGGCTTATTTTATCTAAGCGAAGCCAGTAGCATTGTTAAGATTTCCTTCAGCGATGTGAACTTACAGACATAGACCTTGCAAACTATTGTAGGATGAACGGGTGTTTCATTACTAACACATTATACAAAATGGATGGTTATTGCAAATAAAAATGTTGGGATAGGGCACCATAATTTTAAGTGTGACAGGAGCAAGGTTAGAGCAATGTTGCTAAGGAAACTAGAATATTTACATGGTATCACATGTTGAGTTATCATTCTCTTTATAATGTTCCCATGTACCTTAAAATTACAATCATCCTCTATGAAGGGTGAGAAATATACCGTTCATCTCTAGCCTTGGAAGGTAAGGTGTTTAAGGAGCATTTCGATCTCACGACTTGAACTTATTTTTACCTTCAACAACATAGAATAATATGAAAAAATTATGCAAAAAGACTACATGCACACGGATCAAATGACTACAAAGTTCATTTATTGGTCACATGCATAAATCATGAAATCAATAATGTCCATATGCTCATGTTGGGTTTGATTTAGACATCCAAAACTCCATTGTTCACTGTAATTGTGGTAGAGGTGTTGATATTTACATGAATACTGGTTCTATACCATGAGATATTGAGTGAAAGCAAATGACTCTTACCCACGTTTATCTTGTTGTTTGAAAATCCAAAAGGAGTATAGTGGGGGCCATTACTTCAGAGACCATGAGTAGTATTATGGGTCGTATAAGGGATGCTACCAAAGTGGATGATCAAATGGTGCATCCTTAATTCCTTGAGATAAATTTGTTCATGAAGTGTGCATTAGGGTTATGAAGTCGGTGATGTTAATAACACTAAAGACTTGAGGGATGTTAAATTATGAATAAAAAAAGGCATGTGGAGCATTTCATTCAGGTAGTTTTTTACATCAATGCCAGGCATGGAGTAATTATGAAAGCCATTAAAAAAAAAGTGTTACAAAATGGAATAAGCGAAAGAGGAAAACAAAATTGAATAGCCAATGTTGGAAATTTTAAATATCCATTGAAACTCACGAAGAAGGGTCGGAGAATTTTTAGAGCAAGTGCATGTTGGAAGTTGGATTTTTTTGAAGAACATCTCCTCCCTTGTTGCTGGACTGCACCAAATTTCACCATTGTAATTTGTTGAAGCAAGGTATTCTGCAAGTGTATTCATTTAAAAATATTTCATGTTGGCAATATATTGGAAATTTTTAATAAGTTTTATGCATGCGGATGGTAGACTTATTTATTTTTCTTAATATATTGTGTTTTTTTCCTTAGAATATTGCATCACATTAATATTGGACTACGTGAAGACGGGTCGGATTAATGTTGGTTTAGTGCAGGATATCAGTTTATGCAGATTTGGGTTGAAATTTTAAAAGTTTCAATGACTTGTTCTTTTATTTTATTTTCTCTAACCCTAGCCCTTTTACATTTTTTTTAATTTCATCAAAAAAATACAAAAAAAATAAAAAAAAATTAAAACCCCAAAAAGAAATATGGCAATTCCAAAATTAAAATTCAAATTCTCATTTTACGCAAGTTCACATTTTTAATGAAAATTTGAGGTTTTAAACTTTGCACATTTTTCCAAATAATCAAATTAATTTCATTTTATGAAAGTTGAAATTTCAATAAATTCCAACTTTTCATTAAAGTGAATAATTAATATGATATTCCAAAGTTCCTACATTGCAAAGTTAGATTCAATCATTTCATTTTTATTTTCAAGCAAATCTTAACAATCAAAGATAAAATTTGGTTAACAAACGAAGATAAAATTTGGTTAACAAAAGAAGATAAAATTTGGTTAACAAACGAAGATAAAATTTGGTTAACAAACGAAGATAAAATTTGGTTAACAAACGAAGATAAAATTTGATTAACAATCGAAGATAAAATTTTATTAACAATTTGAGATAAAATCAATTAAAATCAAATTTTCAAAGGTTGAAATCAAATATTTATCAAATTAAGGTTGTTAGTTGATCAATAATTTCACATTTTCAAAAATTCCATGAACAACAAAATCATTGCAAATCAAATCAATACCAAAATAGGCCCCTTGTTAACAGGTATATGCAACACTGAGGTATCCAATTAACTTTTAGCATTTCACATTTTTCACTAAGCATTGCAAGAAAATTAACACATTAAACATAACCTTGGGGAAATTACAAATATTTCCTTGCAAGAGAGGATATCCAGGTAGAATCTTGATTGTGAGTATATTTTTGTAATTGGGCAAAAATATCACTCAATAGAATTGGTGCTAGAAGGAGGGCCTTGAAGGTAATTGATGTGATTTACGAAGTTTTGGTTTTAAGTTGTTCACATTTATTGTTGGAAATTCTCTAATTGATGATGCATTGATGCTAACATTTTACAAATTTGAGAATGTTCCTTATTGTTAGGGTTTAATTGATGCATTTTAATGAACATGATGATTTATCAATTAAACATTTGAAAGTTGGAAGTCATTTCATTTCAAGAGTACTAAGCACTTGTTGTCTTCATTGTTAAGGCTGGAACCAAAATTCATAATCACAAGATCTAAGGCTTTGAAAGATACTATTTTCCATAGCATTTCTCCTACAAAGAGGATCAGAAGGTCCAAGAGTCAGACGATTGTTATTCCACCCAATAGCGATTCATCGCTACCCATCATCCCATTTGTTCCTCCACTAGTAACTCCAATGGTAGGAGTTGCAACTTGGTTAGGTGCTCATAGCAGTCCTTTAAACATTGTTGGAGTAGCCCATGATATTCCCAAAAAATCAGAAAGGTATTTACCTAAATATAAACATGATGGAATTAGAATTGTTGAAGAGCATATTCAAGCTTACAAGGATACAATGATTAGACTACAAGTTGAACATGAGGATGTTGCTTGCAGAATGTTTCCACTTACTTTAGATGAAATGGCATATGATTGGTACATTAGTTTACCTACCAATTCCATTACATCTTGGGCCTAGTTGGAAATAACTTTTGTGAATCAATTTAGGCTACCCATAGATCCTATTGTAATCTATCATCAATTTGCATCAGCCAAGAGAGAGCCTAATGAACCTTTGAGATTGTTCAATACTCATTTCCATAAGTTGTATAGCAGGTTAGTTGCTCCTTATACTCTTTAGGAAGATGTTGCCATACAGATGTACTTTAGGGCATTGGACCCTTTAACATCTATGTTTGTAAGGAGAACTCCTCAAATCACTATGCTTCCCATGGCATACAGTGAGGCTTTGACTGTAGAACAATAGTTGATACCACAAGGTTTTGGGATAGGATAGTTGCCTTCCATAGGACATCCAGGTGCTTATAATCAAGTGCCTATGATCAATCAAGATTTGTCACAACAAATGCCTATGTTGAATGCCATGTCATTCAATAATTTCAATTTTCCATACAATCCACCTATCATACCCACTTATCCTACCACTCCACTATATTTAGAAAATCAATTCACCACTCATAAAATGGCTGAAACAAATGCTCAAATCATACCTACATTCTTTAATACAACACCCACTCCAAATGCTTCAACATTTCATCAAAACAACACAACATTTCCACAAGTTGTCCAAAATCAAAGTTTGCCAAATTTTCTAAATCCCACTGCCACTACGAGTAACACAACCAATCAAACTACTATAGGATAAAATAATGAACCTAATTCTCAGGTAAAAGACCTACAGAGGGTTGTCCAAAAACTCAGTAGTGACATGGTTCAAATGCAAAAACAATTACCTCAAAATTCTCATCAAAATAGAAATTTTAATTTTTAGAGAAAACAATGGAATACTCATCCGAACAATGGAGGAGTACCTAGTCCCATGGTTAATCAGAACAATGCTACCACTAGTTCCAATCAAACTAGCACCATTGTTAATATTTTGGATTTGGCTTTAAACAATTGGTGTAGGGTGCATTCTATGACACAACATAGTGAGAATGAGTGCCTTGAATTCAAAATAGCTCTAGATATTCTACAAAAAGAGATGGATAACATGGAAATTGTTTCAGATGAAGATCCTTCCCAATAGGCTAGTACTAGCAAAGGGAAAGAATCAACACTAGTAGTTGAAACATTTGAATCAATTGAAGAATATGAAGAAGGGTATGATGGGTCTATAGAAGAGGAAGTTCAAGCTTTCAGATAATTTAAAAAGGGGAATCATAATTACAAGCTTAGGAGTAAGACTAAAGCTCCATTTACTTCTTCTACTCCCCCAAATGACACCATCATTCCTCCTGACACACAGGCTAGTAACAATCCCATACCTCCATCTAAAGTTGATCTACCTCAACCACCACATGACAAAATTACATATAATATTGTGGAGGATTTAAAGAAAACAAAAGTGAATATATCTTTATTTGATGTTGCTAAGTTGACTAATCAACAAGAACTTTTGATGCAAGATTTTGGTGATCAAAGAAAAAATGAATCCCAAAAAGCCATGGATGCACAATTTACCTCATAAAGGGACAAAGGAGAAGCTCCTCCCTTTATTTTGACCATAATAATTGTAGGAAGAAATCTACATAATTGTCTTGTTGATTCAGGAGCATCCGGTAATGTCATGCCTCACATTGTTTGTCAAAAATTGGGTTTGAAACCCATCCCTTCTAACAGAATAGTTGTTCAATTGGATAAATCTGAAGTCCATGTGGTTGGAATGCTTAATAATGTTCACATACAACTAGCCTCAGAACCTAGGATACAACAATATATTGATATACATGTTGTAGATATACCTGATAAGTATGGAATGTTGTTGAGTAGAGATTGGTCTAGGAACTTAAATGGATATATGGCCACAGATTTTTCACATATGTGGCTACCATGGAAGGGTGTTGCTAACAAAATCAGAGTTGAAAGAGAACCTAGACTCAAGGATTTGATTACTGAATATAACAAAACCAATGAAATTTTTTACAATGAGTCTGAGTTAGGTGTTTACACTTTGGAAACAAAATTGGATGTAGGTGAATCTGAAAATGAAATACCATCTATTAATCCAATTAAGGATGAAAATATTGTTTGGATGCTTAAATTTGATGGATCTAAATCCAAACAAGGTAGTGGAGCTGGTGTGGAATTGATTAGTCCTAAAGGTAAGTCATCTCTGGTAGCTTATAGATTACAATTTCCTTGCACTTGTAATACTACAGAATATGAGGCCTTAATATTCGGTTTGTAGTTAGCCTTAAAGAAAAACATTAAATGTTTGAAAGTGCTAGGAGATTCAGAATTGGTTGTTAAATAGGTGAAATACCAATACACATGTCATGATAAAAGGCTAATTCATTACAGAAATAGAGTTAGGGATTTGATTGATGAATTTCATGCTTTCAATATTTCATTGATATCTAGGAAGAACAATCAAATTGTTGATTCTTTAGTTATCACAACAGGTACTCTTAAGCCTATTGATAATAGGAGGCTAAAGAAATTTTCAATTGAGTTGATACCCTATCCTTCTATACCTGACAATGTGAAAAATTTATAGGTATTTGAAAGTGACAAGCACATTTTTTATTTTGTAACTAATTCAGGTATTTTTGAAAATCAGGTGATCGATGAGGATGAGAGATTGCAAGAAGATGAAAATGAAGATCATGAGGTAACAAAGAAAATCAATGTGATTCCTAAAGGTATAGTTTCTCTCGAAAAGATTTTTGATATTGATTACAAAAGCAAAAGTTGTAATAAAACCTCACTCCTACAGGATGCTTATAATTCTATTGATCTTGGGATTAGTAAAGACCCACATAATGTACTCATAGGAAAGGCTTGCACTCATCATGAACAAGAAGGAATAATTCAGGCTCTTAAATATTATGTTGATGTAATAGCATGGAGTTATGAGAATTTAAAGACTTATAATGAAAACATCATAACACATACTATTCCTTTAAAGCCAGATTCAAAACCATTTAGACAAAAACAAAGACCAATTAACCCATTGCTAGAGCCTCTTATACAAAATGAGGTTAAGAAATTATTAGATGCTAAGATTATTTTTCCAATCAGACACTCTACATGGGTAGCAAACATTGTACCAATTAGGAAGAAAATAGGTGAAATCCATTTGTGTATTGATTTTAGGAATCTCAATAAGGCCTCACAAAAAGATAACTACCCCTTGCCTTCCATTGATCATATTTTGCAAATGGTGAATGGTTCTGAGATGATGTCTTTTCTTGATGGTTATTCTAGATATAACCAAATTCTTATTGACCCAAAAGATAGAATGAAAACTGCTTTTACCATGAAGTGGGGTACCTTTGCTTATAGAAGAATACCTTTTGGATTGCTTAACGCAGGTGCCACATTTTAGAGAGCCATGGACTATGCATTTAGAGATTTGATAGGTAAATGCATAGTCATTTATGTTGATGACATTCCTATTTTCTCAAAGAATAGATCTGACCACGTTAATGATTTGAGAAAAGTTCTTCAAAGGTGTAGAGAGCATGGCATTTCCCTAAATCCCAAAAAGTGCATTTTTGGAGTAACTGAAGGTAAAATTTTAGGCCATGTCATCTCAAAATATGGAATTTCCATAGATCCTGAAAGAATCGAAGCCATCCAGAAAATCCCTTTTCCTGGTAGCAAAAAAGAATTACGATCATTTTTTGGGAAAATCAACTTTGTCAGGAAATTCATTTCAGGATTTGCTGAAATAGTCAAACCATTAAATGATATGTTGAAAAAGGATGCTAACATTAATTGGACTGGTGAAGCTAAAGCAACTTTTCAGGATGTTAAAAATGCAATATCTTCTGCACCTATGCTTGTGAGTCCTAATTACAAGAAACCTTTCTATATTTATTCATTTGCTTCTGAGCATTCTTTTGCTAGTGTATTAACTCAAAAGAATGAAGATAATTCAGAAAATCCTATTGCTTTCTTGAGTTCACCACTAAAATATGCACAGTTGAAATACACTATTATGGATAAATAGGTATATGCTCTTTTCAAAACTATGAAGAAGATTAGACATTACATTTTGCATAGTAGAATTTTTGCAATAGTACCTGACCCAACTATCAAAACAATGTTGATGCAGAATGAACTAGGAGAAAGGAGAGGCAAATGGTTGGCTACTTTGTAGGAGTTTGATTTAGAGATCCATCCGATGAAGCTTGTTAGAGGACAAGGTTTGACAAAGTCTCTAGCTGAAATCGATCCTCAAATCATGTGTCATCAATACACTATAGAAAGCATCACCATGGATGAATGGTATAATGACATTGTGTATTTTATTTTGAATGGTAAGTGCCCTGATCACTTTAATGCTACGCAAAGAAGAGCACTTCGATTAAAAATCTCTAATTTTATGATTAAAGTTGGTGTGTTATACAGAAGAAATCATGAAGGAATTTTCCTTAGATGTTTGAGTAAGGATGAGTCTATGCAAATACTTAAGGATTTTCATGGTAAGTATGGGACTGGGCATGGATCAGCTAATGCCACAGTGCACCAGATTTTGAGATCTGGTTACTATTGGCCCCACATTTTCAAATATGCCCATGCCCATGTTCATTCTTGCCATACATGTCAGATTACCGCCAACAGAGAATGAAATGCTGCCATGCCTTTACAACCCATATTTGAGGCTAGACCATTTGCACAATGGGGTTTAGATTTCGTAGGAGTTATAAACCCAAACTCTTCACCTAGCCACAAATACATTTTAACCACCATAGATTATTGTACCAGATGGACTGAGGCCATTCCCACTAAGAACTATACTTTTGAAGTGGTTATTCAATTTTTAGGACACATTGTTACTAGATTTGGTATGCCATATTCTATTGTTTGTGATAATGGTTCTACTTTCACTTCACTTCAGTTTGCAGAATGGGCTTACGAAAATAAGGTAAGCATAAATTTTTCTTCAAATTATTACCCACAAGGTAATGGTTTAGCAGAATCTACTAATAAGAACTTATTGTCAATCATTAAGAAATTGTTGGAAATGAATCCTAGAGACTGGCATAACAAGTTGAAATATGCTTTATGGGTGGATAGAACTAGATCAAAAGGGTCCATAGGCACTTCTCCTTATCATTTAGTTTATGGTCAAGATCCCATTTTTCCTACTAACTTGAAATTGTAGACTCTTCAGTTTATGAAAGATTATCTTGAAACTGATGATAAAACAGAGGTAAGATTTACTCACTTAATGAGTCTAGATGAAAAGAGGGAAGATGCCCTACAACATTTTAGTAAGCATCAAGGGGTTGTTAAAAGGTGGTTTGATAAGAGAGCCAAGGTCAAAGCCTTTAGGATTGTTGATTTGGTTTTGTTGTGGGATAAGGCACACGAAAAGAAGGGTGATCATGATAAATTTGATAATCTTTGGTTAGGCCCCTACCAAATTTTTGAGATTCTTGGGGAGAATGCATTTAGATTGTAGAATTTGAGTGGAGAGAGTATTCCTTTACCTATCAATGGGTAGTTCTTAAAGCATTATTTCCATCCCTGAGATAGAAAGCACAATCATCACTTGTATATATTCATCTCTTGTACATAGTTTTTGGTTTTGCAAGTTTTGCTTGTATGTAGCTTTGGTGTTTTGTTTTGGTTTTCGCTTGTGCATAGTTTTGTGTGTGTATGTACCATTTGGATACAGTCATCACTTGTTTGTTTGTTTTGTTGTTTTCATTTTTGAAATTTTGTTTGTTTCTATTTTTTGTCTTTCAATAATACAGGTTCATGCCAAATTTTATGTTTTGGTTTATGTTCACATTTTGCTTCTTCACTTTCACAACATGTTTTGGTTTTGGTTTTCCAGATTGTGGTATAGTTGTGTAGTTGCAATAAAATTTTATCACTTTGTTGGAAATGTTTCTTAGTCATGGAAGATGAATTACTTGGTTGAAATTAAGTGAAATTGAAGTTAGTGAAATTAGATTATTTAGTAGTTATTCTTGAATTGTGGATTAAAATAGTGGATATTGAAGTAATACGACATATTGCTAAAGCTTCACATGTAAAATCACATTTAAAGGATATTTTTGACTCCTAAAGGATGAAATCATTCTGGTTTGTTGATTAGGCAAAAAATTTATAGACTCCATCTTAAGCCTTAGATGATCTCTAACCCAAGAGGTGCATATGATATTTGCAAAGCAATCAAATGCTTATAAAAAAAAAGAGAAATGCAAATCAATCTAGTGCCCGGGTGGTTCAGATAATCTCTACCGGGGCTATAGATGCCTGGTTGGTAGTAGAGCAAGGTCTAGAAGAGATCAAGGTCATCTCCACTAGAGCTATGGATGCTTGACTGGCAGTGGAGCAATGTAGAGGTAAATTTTTATGAGTAACATTTTTCATAGCCTAATTGCAAAACAGATGAGGAAATTCTGATGGATTCAAAAATAGAGAATGAATTCACAAAACACACACTAAGCTAAAGCAAATGAAGTGTTTACATTCAATTGAAGTTATTTAACCCCATATTTCTTGGATGTTACTAGATGATTTATATTTTGCTAATATTTGGTTTTCTTGATTTCAGACTAGGTTCTTTATCCAAAATGCTCAGGAGTATTTTCTAGTAGAGTCACCATTTGTTGTTGCCATTGCACAACGTACCCCAAATTTGGGGACCCACTTGAAATTTTGAAATTTAGTTGATATTTTATTTGCAGTTTGTGTTTTGGTGAGATTTGATGATTGAGTTTTTTCATTATTTTTAAATAAGTCAGAATAGCAGGAAAATTTTACCATTGCCATGGATTTAAAAAAAAAAATTTGAGTCTTTTAGGATGAAGAAACCTTGCTCAAAGAGCACTTTAAAGCTTATTCATTCATCAAGGAAAATATGTCTCAAACAAAACTACATTATTAAAGGCTATAGTTATTTGTAAACTTCTTGAATGATGGTGAGAGTTAGCATTTTGGAACCAATTGATTTTGAGCCTTTTTATAAAGCTTCATTTCTCCCACTTTGTTTTCAATTTTAACACTTTGTCATCATTTATGAAGATTGGCAGGATTAATTAATTGAATTAAATTAAATATAATTAAAAAGGTTTTGTTTTCAATTTTGACACTTTGTCATCATTTATGAAAAAGGTTTTATTTTCAATTTTGACACTTTATCATAATTTATGAAGATTGGCCAAAAGGGTTTTTTTTGTGGTAACATGTGGTACGATTTTTGAGGTGGATGGCAAAACAAACTAGCGGACACAGTGTGTGGGTGCAATCAACATAGTCAACGGGTCCGAGTATAAAGGCACTACCAAGTGGAGCACGAACAACATGGGGTAAAAATACCAAGGGGCCTCTCAAGGGCCTAGCTGAGTCACTTCTAGTGATTCATATTTGTCTTGATTAAGGATATTTACGCCATCACTTGGAACATATGGGACTAACCCAAGAAACGCATGTGAAGATGAACTCTCGTGGACTGCATCATTCAATAGGGCTACTACACAAGTCTGCACCCATGGCCAACATCCATGCTACAAATATAATTCAAAGTCTCATTTTAGGGTCTTTAAAGCTTTTAAAATATGGGATGTTGTTCATCTCATGGCAATTGCATGTGAATGTAAGCTTGGTGGGCTGCACCGAGTTTTACCCAAAGCTCATGCAATTAAATTTCATCCTCTCCATCCTTGTTTTACACACACAAAAACATTGAATATACCATCAAAATCATGGTCATTCTCAAGGATTTTGCCAATGAAGACATCATTAAAAATTTAAATGAAAATAATGGTTGCTTCATAGCAACAATCAGCTTGATAAACAGATTCATTATTGGTATTTTTTCACATGTATGTTCATTTAAAAGCTATAATGTTACACAGTGGTTGTTGAAGAGGCTTGTTTTATCTAAGCAAAGTCAGTAGCACTGTTAAGACCTCCTTCAATGGTGTGGACTTGCAGACATAGACCCTGTAAACTATCATATGATGAATAGGTGTTTCATTGCTAACACACTATACAAAATATATGGTAATTACAGATCAAAGAACTGGGATAGGGTACCATTATTTTAAGTGTGAGAGGAGCAATGTGAGAGCAATGTTGCTAATGAAACCAGAATATTTATATGGCATCACATGTTGAATTGGATGGGCATTTTAAGTCTATCATTCTCTTTATAATGTTCCCAAGTTCCTTAAAATTACAATCCTCCTCCACGAAGGGTGAGAAATATGTCATTCAACACTGGTCTTGGAAGGTAAGGTGTTTAAGGAGCATTTTGATCTTATGATTTCAACTTGTTTATACCTTCGATGACATAGAGTAGTCCAAAAAAATTATGCAAAATGACTACACACACCCAGAGCAAATGACTACAAAGTTCATTTATTGATCACATTCATAAATTATGAAATGAATAATGTTCATATGCTCGTGTTGGATTTGACTCAGACATCAACTCCATTGTTCATTGTAATCATGGTAGAGGCAACGATATTTAAATGAAGACCGGTTCTACATTGTGAAATATTGAGTGAAAGCAAATGGCTCTTACCCACATTCGGTTTGTTGTTTTAAAATCCAAAAGGAGTGCAGTGGGGGTCATTATTTCGAATACCATGAGCAGTATTATGGGTCGTATAAGGGACGTTACCAAAGTGGACAATCAAATGGTGCATCCTTAATACCTTGAGATAAAGTTGTTCATGAAGTGTGCATTAGGGTTATGAATTTGATGATGTTACTGACATTAAAGACTTGAGCGATGCTAAATTACGAATAAAACAAGACATGTGGAATGTTTCATTTAGGTAGTTGTTTACATCAATGCCAGGCAAGGAGCAATTATGAAAGCCATTCAAAAAAAAATAAAGCGTTACAAAATGGAAGAAGTGGAAGAGGAAAGCGAAACTAAATAGCCAATGTAAGAAATTATAAAAATCCATTGAAACTCACGAAGAAGGGTTGGAGAATTTTTGGAGCATGTGCATGTTTGAAGTTGGATTTTTTTTTTAAGAACATCTTTTCCCAAGTTGTTGAATTGCACCAAATTTCACCATTGTAATCTGTTGAAACAATGTATTTTGCAAGTGTATTCATTTAAAAATATCTCATGTTGGCAATATATTGGAAATTATTAATAATTTTTACACATGCGAATGGTAGACTTATTTGTTTTTTTAATATATTATGTTTTTTTCCCTTAGAAGATTGCATCACATTAATATTGGATTGCGTGAAGACGGGTCAAATTAATGTTGGTTTAGTGCATGATATCGGTTTATGCAGATTTAGGCTGAAATTCTAAAAGTTTTAGCGACTTGCTCCTTTATTTTATTTTTTTAAACCCTAACCCTTTTTACTTTTTTTAATTTTATCAAACAAAATACAAAAAAAAATATAAAAAAAATTAAAACCCCAAAAAAGAAATATGGCAATTCCAAAATTAAAATTAAAATTCTCATTTTAGGCAAGTTCACATTTTTAATGAAAGTTCGATTTTATAAACTTTGCACATTTTTCAAAATAATTAAATTAATTTCATTTTATGAAATTTGAAATTTCAATAAATTCCAACTTTTCGTTAAAATGAATAATTAATATGACATTCCAAAGTTTTTACATTGCAAAGTTAGATTCAATCACTTCATTTTTATTTTCAAACAAATCTTAACAATCAAATATAAATCTGGTTAACAAACGAAGATAAAATTTGGTTAACAAAAGAAGATAAAAGTTGGTTAACAAAAGAATATAAAATATGATTAAATTTTTGAGATAAAACAACTAAAATCAAATTTTCAAATATTGAAATCAAATATTTATCAAGTCTCAAAGTATATAGTTGATCAATAATCTTACATTTTCACAAATTCTATAAACAACAAATATCATTGCAAATCAAATCAATAACAAAATAGGCCCCTTTTAATAGATATATGCAACACTGAGGTATCCAATTAACTTTTAGCATTTCACATTTTTCGCTAAGCATTGCAACCAATTTAACACATCAAAAGAACCTTGGGAAAATTACAAATATTTCCTTGCAAGAGAGGATATCCGGGCAGAATCCTGATTGTGAGTATATTTTTGTAATTGGGCGAAAATATCACTCAATCAAAAGTAGAGTCAACAAGTTATCATTGTATTTTTATAGGGTATTCTAATACCTCCAACTCTTATTTCCTATATGATCTTGGTATTAGGGACATTCTAATTTGGATAATTAAGATCTTTGATGAGGATATTCCAACTAATTTTTCTAGCACTCTTCCTTTTCTTTTTGTTGAAGAATATTCTTACATAGTTTCTTGAATGGTTCTTTTTGATCCATTAGATATTCTATTTGAAACCATTTTAGTTGTCCATGCTTCTTCATATTCTAGTAGAGATCCTTTAATAGGATATTTGAATTTTAATTATCCTTTTATGGCTTTTTCTTCACCACCTAAAATTTCAGAATCCTCATGTAGATGATCTTTTATCCTCTTATGGATTATGTGATAATGAGAGATTTTGAGGTACATGTTGAGCTCTATTTGGATATTTCATTATATTTTTTTGGTGTTGCTTCTCCATAGGATGTATCATAGCCTTCCATGGTTTGTTCAACACCCAAGTGGGTTTAGAATTTTCTGAAGGATGCTTAGCACCTTCTATCTCAAGTGTCATTGAAAGACTCCCTATTAGCTCTTGCTATTAAAGGTTGGCAATTCTAGAGAACCCTTCATATATTCCCAAGATAAGGTTTGTTTGAAGTGGGAGGATGTTATGCTTGTTGAGTATGATTTTGGATGAAAAATGATACATGGGATCTTATTCCTCTTTTAGAAGGGAATAATTTTTTATCTATAAAATATATATAATATGAAGTACACTTCTAATAATTAGATGGATAAACATAAGGCAAACCTTATCTATAAGGATTCTTATAAAAGAAGGAAACTGACTGCTCAAAAACCTTTGCTCCAATTACCTAAATTAATTATGTTTGGATGATTCTTTCTATAGTTGTTTCCTATGGGTGTAAGTTCCATTAGATGGGTGTAAAGAGTGTCTTTCTTCATGAATATCTTTGGGAGGATATTTCTATATGATAATCATCTAAATTTGAGCTTGATTGGCCTATTTCCTTGGAATGTTAGCTGAAAATATCCTTGTATGAGATTAAGCAAACTCCTCATGCTTGGCATAAAAAGATTCATTAATTCCTTCTTAGTTTGGGATTCCAACACTATAAGGTAGAGTATGTGGATTTGCATTAAGGATTAGGATGATTAGACATTGGTGATTGTGTTGTATGTTGATTATCTACTCATTACAAGCAATTCAATATCTTTGATCCAAGAGATGAATTCTTGACTTTATAACACTTTTGAAATGATATATTTGGGCTTTACATTACTTTTTTGGGATTTAGATTAACTAGTCATCTTCTAGGATCAATAATTATAAACCTAAGTATGCATTAGATATTCTATGCATTTTAGGATGGAGGATTATAAAATTGCTTAAAATTCCTTTGATTCAAGTTTGAAGATATGAGTACATTGCACTAATCCTTTGGTGGATGATACCTTGTACTAGTCCCTTGTTGCAACCCTTCACTATCATAGCCTCACTAATTAGATATTGTATTTATTGTTATCTATTGATCTAGGTACATGCAAGAATCCCATAAGAGTCACTAGATAATGACTAAGCATATCCTTTGGTACATAAGAGGAACATCCTCTATGGGTATTCACTATTTAGTTAGAGCACCTCCAATTTTGATAATATTTTTAGATATAGATTGGGAAAATAATTTGAACCGATGATAGTCCACTACAAGTTTTTTCTTCTATATTTTCTTTGACTTGATCTCTTGGTATTGTATATGGTACTCCACTATATCTTAGTATTCTACAAAATTTTAATATTTTGTTGTCAATGAAGCTACCAAGAACCTATGATGGATGCTCATGCTTTTGGAGCAAGTGAGTTTTTCTTGACAATTTCCAATCACTCTTCATTGTGACAATTCTACTAAGCTTATCTACAATCCATTGTTTCATAGAAAAACCAATCATATTGAGGTTTTTGTGCACTATATGTGATGGATTTATGTATGTGGGATGCCTAATCTAGTCCACGTGTCATCAGTAGAGCAAAAAATAGATATATTAACAAAGGTTATGTATGAGGTGCCTTTTATGTAACTATAAGAGTGTCTTAGAGTAGGAAAGTATCTCTTAACCAATGATTTCAAATAAGGATCTCTCTCTTTGTCCTCATTTAGTTTAAGAGGGGGTGTTGGAATATATGGTGTTAAGCTTCATTTGAGGTCATGACCAGCTTTTGTATTATATTTATTAAATAGCCCTTTTAACCCTTGAACACCTTGTATAGGTGAATTTGTTGTAATATTTTATTATTTAACTAAAAGGTTGGTTCTTTAACCTTGACCTAAATATTTATTGTAGTTGGGTATTTACACCCCTTCTTACCAACCATTTCATCACTATTAGAGTGCAATTTATTTTATATAGTGATATTATTTTGATATCTATAAACATCGTTCATAATTTGTATATTTTTTATATAAGTTGTTTTTGTTTTTTTCTCAATAATTCATTGATTTCATTTGTTTACTTTAAAATCAAACAACATAATAATTGTAAATTTTAAAATAAAATAATTTAAACATTTATTAAATATCATCTACTTAAAATATAAATGATGGACATTTTGAGTCCCTAAGTCAAAGTTGTCATTGATGTCACCAGATAAAGTCATCATTAATATCAAGGAATTTAGTAGGAAACAAAGGGGTCAAAAATGGTTATTTAATATCTAGGAAGAAGGCCAAATATCAAGAGAATCAGTGCAGAAGTTAAGAGTTCAAAAGGAGATATAATATTTATTTTTATAAATTATTTAAATTCAGTGAGAATTTAAATTTTATAAATAAATATTATTTACGACATGGAATGCAGTGATAAGGAAGTAATTTATCAAAGGCATAATATTATAATAATGGTTATTATAATATTAAAGTGATATGGTGAAAACCCAAATAAAATATTTATAATTCTCATTATAATATTTTATAATACAAAGTGGGTTTTATAAAGTTTAAATATATTTTATAAACCCAAAAGGTTGGGTTTAAAACAAAAGGCATTCGAAGCCTTTATAATCTCCACCGACGTCATGGAAGATAACATGGAGAGCGTCGACATATTCAAAGTAATGGAGGAAGCATATAAATACAACGCCCAAAGTCAATTAATTATCCTTGCTCGAAATTAAAATATTGGCATGCGAAGATAAGACCTCGTGAGCTTTTGTGAAAGTCATGACAATGAAGCATTTAAAGGAGGAAGCTTTAACCCTCGAAGTCGCATAAGACATCGTGGCCTAGTGGTATTTTGGGAAGCACAAAAGTGTTGGCTTGCAAGATGGTTTACGTTCAAATCTCGATGGGTGCATCGTGAGTTGTGTTGGTTAAGGCATACTTGGTGCACATTCTTTTTCCCAAGGTGAAAGGTGTTAGGAGAATAAGAAGCATGTGGTGCTTAGTTAATCACAAACGAGTGCATGGCTCGTACAACAACTTCTACTGCGGCTAAGGCACACGTTGGGGTTAAGGTTGAGGGTTTGATTCCCTCCGAAAACGAGGTAAATATTTTTGCATTAAAGTTTGTTATTTACCTAAGTTGGGAGGTATAAGGTTTGATTAATGGAATTGTTTGGAAAGGTTGCTTTGTATAAAAGTGATGGTTTTTGGAAATTATCATTTGGATCTATAAGAGGATTTATGGTTTTAGTTTTTAATAAAGTCTTAAATTGCTATATTGATATTTTTGAGGATTAAGACTTTTTGGGTATTGTGTTAATTTGAATAAAGGGTTTTTATGATTATTGTGAGGGTGTTTATTATTAATTAAGTTGGAGTGATAAGGTGTAATTTTTATATTATCTTATGTTATGTTTTATTGAGAAAATTATCTTCTAACCATTATTGAGATTGACAAAGAATTAATTGTGAGTGTGGTAGATTTGTGAGATCGACTCCTTGTCAAGCAAAAAGGTATGGGCAAATTCTTCTTTGGTTGAGTTGGTTGTTTGAAAATAAAGTTTGGAGTGAAAAGGATTTGATTAGGGTTTCCTTTTCAAAAGTGTTTGATTTATTGCTTCAAGGTTTTCTGAAATTAAGAGTTGTGGTTAAAACCTTGTTTGATAAGCATTGTTGTTGAATCCATTGGGTGTGTGAAGAATTTGAGTTAGAAAAGAACATGAGTATCATTGTTATGTGAAGATTGTTTTATGAGCATTATTGTTGAAGTGAGTTGTTGTGCAAAGAACTTGAACTAGGGTTTGGAAAGATCATGAGTATCATTGTTATGAGATATTTGTTGTTGAGCATTGTTGGAAACATTTTGAGTTGATGGTTACATGCTTGGACTAGGGTTTGTGAGAAAGGATTATTTCTTGAGTGATTTTTTGAGTAGAGTTGGTTGATCCTAGTCAAGTGGTTGTATGAAGTGATTGTTCAAGTTCCATAAAAAAAACTATCCTATATTCTGATTTGAGTTGTGAAAGAGATTGAGATTTGAGTATAGAACATATTGAGTCTCTAAATTCTCTTTATGATTTTATGAGATTGATTTGAGTTGAGAAGGTGATTGATCTTTGAGTATAGAACGTATTGAGTCTCTAACAATTATTTTTATGATTCTATGAGATTGATTTGAGTTGAGAAGGTGATTGAGTTTTGAGTATAGAACATATTGAGTCTCTAACAATTATCTTTATGCTTCTATGAGATTTATTTGAGAGAGTTATTGAGTATATAACATATTGAGTCTCTAAAAATTCTCTTTATGTTTCTATAAGATTGGAAAAGTTTTGTGTGGACTTGTTAAGCAAATTTGAGCAAGTTCTAAAGAGGACTTGTGGACATATTGGTGTGAGATTTTGTGGAAGCTTACAAGGCAGGTTTGAGACAAGTATTTGAGAAGACTTGAGAGCAAAGTTGATTGATTTGTTCAAACCTTGAGTTAAGATTTGGGTTAGATCCAGCAGAGTTGATTCAAGTCTTGAGTTAAGGATTGAGGACAGAAATTGAGCAGATTTGTGCTAGACTGAATGGACTGTATTTAGTGCAAATTTGAGAGTAGAGTTCGGTGCAGATTTGAGGATAGGTTTGTGCCAGACCAAAGATAGATATTGAGCAGATTTGTACTAGATCGAATAGACTATGTTTAGTACAAATTTGAGTGGAATTATTGATAAGACTTGTGATAGACTGACTGGACTGTGTTTAGTACAAGAGTTGAGCAGAACTATGCTATACCGACTGGACTATATTTAGTACAAAATTGAGACAAATCTTTGGAGGGGACAGAGTAAATAGGATGATAGTTTCCAGTGGATAGAGATCCATTAGTTAGAGTAGTGAGGAAAAGTCTTCTGAGTGGGGACAAGAGTCTTCAGTGAAGATATATCCACAAGCCAGTGTAGTGGAGGCAAAAGTCTTCTAGAGGTTCACCAACTAGAGCAGAGGAGGAGTTCTCCTATGGATAGATATTCACAAACCATATTTAGGGGATCAGCATCTTCTTTAGATAGAGGTCCATAAATATTGTAATTGGGAAGGATTCCCAAGAGATTGATTGAGAAAATTTTAGTGAAATATTTTCTCCGTGGAAGTAGCCATCTTTGGATGAACCACGTTAAATTGGTTTCTCTATTGTGTATGGTGTTTTGTGCATTTCTTTGATTACTACTATTGATACTGCTATCTATACATTGCATAATATTGATTTGTAAAGAAAAGTAAAAAGTGATCTTATACTGTTCACCCCCCTCTCAGTATAAGCTTGTGTTCTTCAATTGGTATAAGAGCGGGTTCCTTCATAAGAGTTTAATAGCTTGAAGGAAAAGCTAACAAGAGCACAATGAATCCTAAGGAGGTGTCCTCAAATAGTTCAACACCATTCTTTGATGGAAGTGCCTATATGTATTGGAGTATGATGATGATGATCTACCTAATAACACTTGGCAATGAAGTTTGGGATGTAGTGGAATTTGGATATGATCCAGTAGTCAATCCTCCTACAGATAAAGAAGATAAGATTCTACAAAACTATAATTCAAAAGCAATGAATGCACTTGTGAGAGGTTTGCATAGAACGGAGTCCATGAAATTTATGCATCATAGAACTTCAAAAGAGACGTGGGATAAATTGCAAGGTATATATGAGGGAGATAAAAGTGACAAGAAAGCAAAGATACAAAGTCTCAAAGGACAATTTGAAACATTTAGAATGAATGAAGAGGAAAATATCAGTTCTTATCTAATTTGAATTGATGAGGTTGTTAATTATATGCAAGGACTTGGAATGAAGATTGATGAATCATATTTTTGTGATAAAGTCTTAAGATATCTTCCAAATATATTCGGTGAACAGGTTTTTGCTATAGAAATTTCATTGGATTGTGATACTTTGACAAGGGATAAGTTGCTTGGTATGCTAACAACATTTGAGATAAGAATAAAATATCCTACTCCTAAGAGGAAATAGAATTCAAAGCAACCAAGAAAACAAAGGGTAAGAAGTCAGAATAAAGCAGTGAGTCATCCAGTGATGAAGAATCTAATTATGAAATAAGAAATAAAGGTTCTATAAAATCCATAGATCTAAGATCTGTTAAGTGCTTCAATTGTGGAAAGTTTGGACATTTTGCAATAGATTGTAAAGAACCAAAGAAAAACAATGGTGAATAAAAACAACATCACAGGTACAAAGAATCATAAAGATATAGGTAGGATAAGCATCAGAAGAAAATCAAGGATGGATAAAGCAGACAAGGGAATAAGTTATTCCAAAGATAAAAGAGGAGCTACTATGCGGATAATGCAAGTAATTACTCAAGTGATAGTGATGCTAGTGTTTTAGACAATGATAGAGATGAAGTTCTATTTATGATTGAAGAAAAATAACCAATTAAGAAAAAAATTCCAGTTATTCTCAAGTATTTTAGATGTGGTAACTTTGGACATCTTGAAGATGATTGCACAAGGGATGGTTATATTTTTAGTGATGATGAATATGAAGATACACTTGAAGGACCAAATAAAAATATTCTAATGGCATTAGAAGAAGAAGTGATTGATCCTATAGAATACAAGCCTAAAGAGAGTAATTACGTGGACAAAGGTAAACAAACACAGGATTATTCAAAAGAGAATGGTTATGATCTCAAGGGAGAACTCATCTATGCCCTTGAAATGGTAAAAAATTTAAGGAAGCAACACTCTAAATTTGAAATTAGGTTTCAAGAATGTGATGAAGAAAGAAGATTGCTTATAGAGGATTTAGAAAAATCAAAGACTAAAGCAAAGAAGTTCAAAGATAATTTAGAATCAAATATCTCAAAATGTGAGAAGTTAGCACAAGAAGTGGCACTACTAAAAGAAGATTTAGAGGACTCCAATATCAATATGAAGGGATTTAAAAATAGCTCAAAGAACTTGGATAAGTTCATCAAGACATAAAAGCCTACATCAAGCAAAACAGGTCTTGGATTTAAATAAGTTTAAAAGAAATGGGAAGGAGAGTCAAATTCATGTTTTGGAGGAGAAGAAACCTCAGATGAAGATACTTCAGAAGAATACATAACAGGAAGTGAGACATCAGAGGATGGGTTGAACAATAAAGGGTTCAACAAAGATAGGAACAATGCACAAAGAAGATACATATGGAACAGTAATCAGAATAGGAGACCAATGAGGTCAAGAAAAAGAAGCTTCAATGGAAGATGTTTTTCATATCACAAGTTTTGGCACATGTATTCATAGTGCAGGACACATGAAAGATAGGAATATGGGAATAGATAGCTTTTCAATGGGTATTGTTACTCATGCAATCAATTTGGTCACAAGGCAATGAATTGCAAGGTTCATGACAGAAGAAGATATGGCTTCACTAGGAGAAATCCTAAGACATTTGCACCTCCAAGGAATATTAAAATTAAGTGTTATAAGTGCAATAATGATGGTCACACATTAAAATGGTGTAGAGAAAACATTCCAGAAATAGGTATGAACAAGAGCATGAACAAGAATAGGAACAGGAACATGAACATGAATAGGAACATGAACATGAATAGTAACATGAACAGGAACATGAACATAAATAGGAACAAGAACATGGATGAGAACATGAATAGGAATAGGAATAAGAACTTGGATGTGAATAGGAACAGGAACAGTAATGATGATAGGAACAGGAATGATGACAAGAACAGGAATGATGACACAAATAGAAACATTTAGAAGAATCAAAAAATTTAGAAAAGAAGGGAAGAGGATAAAGGAAAAGAACAATACCTTTTGAGAGTATAAATACTCCCACCCTAGAATTAACCACCTTAACATAAGGTGGGGTAGGGGCTAAGCTAAGAGGCTCATTCTTAGCCCCAAGACCCAAAGGTGACCCTTTTCCATTGATGTCAAAGGGGGAGATATTTGTGTAATGGGGAGAGATTTGATATTTGAGAGAGCATTGAGCCAGGGGGAGCAATGTCCTAGGGGGAGCAGAACAAAAAGAAAGGTCAAGTTTTGTTAAGAAGAGTATGGGTTGCCATCAATGACAAAGGAGGAGATTGTTGGACATTTTGAGTCCCTAAGTCAAAGTTGTCATTGATGTCACCAGATAAAGTCATCATTAATATCAACGAATTTAGTAGAAAACAAAGGGGTCAAAATGGTTTTTAAATATTTAGGAAGAAGGCCAAAGATCAAGAGTTTCAGTGCAGAAGTTAAGAGTTCAAAAGGAGATATAATATTTATTTTTATAAATTATTTAAATTTAGTGAGAATTTAAATTTTATAAATAAATATTATTTACGACATGGAATGCAGTGAGAAGGAAGTAATTTATCAAAGGCATAATATTATAATAATGGTTATTATAATATTAAAGTGATATGGTGAAAACCCAAATAAAATATTTATAATTCTCATTATAATATTTTATAATGCAAAGTGGGTTTTATAAATTATATATATATATATATATATATATATATATATTATAAACCCAAAAGGTTGGGTTTAAGACAAAAGGCATTCGAAGCCTTTATAATCTCCACTAAAATCATGGAAGATAACATGGAGAGTGTCGACGTCTTCAAAGTAATGGAGGAAGCATATAAATACAATGCCCAAAGTCCAAATTAATTATCCTTGCTCGAAATTAAAATATTGGCATGCGAAGATAAGAGCTCGTGAGTTTTTGCAAAAGTCATGACAACAAAGCATTTAAAGGAGGAAGCTTTAATCCTCGAAGTCGCATAAGACAATGTGGCCTAGTGGTATTTTTGGAAGCGCAAAAGTGTTGGCTTGCGAGAGGGTTTGCATTCAAATATCGATGGGTGCATCATGAGTTTTGTTGGTTAAGGCATCCTCGATGCACGTTCTTTTGCCCAAGGTGAAAGGTGTTAGGAGAATAAGAAGCACGTGGTGCTTCATTAATCACAAATGAGCACGTGGTTCATGCCATGACTTTGTCCGTGGCTAAGGCGCACAGTGGGGGCAAGGTTGAGGGTTAGATTCCCTCCAAAAAATGAGGTAAATATTTTTGCATTAAAGTCTTTTATTTGCCTAAGTTGGGAGGTATAAGGTTTGATTAATGGAATTGTTTGGTAAGGTTGCTTTGTAGAAAAGTGGTGGTTGTTGAGAATTATCATTTGGAGCTATAAGAGGATTTCTAGTTTTAGTTTTTAATAGTCTTAAATTGCTATATTGATATTTTGGAGGATTAAGACTTTGTGGGTATTGTGTTAATTTGAATAAAGGGTTTTTATGATTATTGTGAGGGTATTGATTATTAATTAAGTTGGAGTGATAAGGTGTAATTTTGATATTATCTTGTGTTATGTTTTATTGAGAAAATTATCTTATAACCCTTATTGAGATTGGCAAAGAAGTAATTGTGAGTGTGGCAGATTTGTGAGATCAACTCCTTGTCAAGCAAAAAGGTATGGGCAAATTCTTCTTTGGTTGAGTTGGTTGTTTGAAAATAAATTTTGGAGTGAAAATGATTTGATTAGGGTTTCCTTTTTGAAAGTGTTTGAGTTATTGCTTCAAGGTTTTCTGAAATTAAGATTTGTGGTTAAAACCCTATTTGATAAGCATTGTTGTTGAAGCCATTGGGTGTATGAAGAATTTGAGTTAGAAAAGAACATAAGTATCATTGTTATGTGAAGATTGTTTTATGAGCATTATTTTTGAAGTGATTTGTTGTGCAAAGAACTTGAACTAGGGTTTGGAAAGATCATGAGTATCATTGTTATGAGAGATGTGTTGTTGAGCATTTTTGAAAATATTTTGAGTTGATGGTTACATGCTTGGACTAGGTTTTGTGAGAGAGGATTGTTTCTTGAGTGATTTGTTGAGTTGTGTTGGTTGAGC
The DNA here is from genome assembly GCA_028583015.1 of Wollemia nobilis. Classification (NCBI taxonomy): domain Eukaryota; kingdom Viridiplantae; phylum Streptophyta; class Pinopsida; order Araucariales; family Araucariaceae; genus Wollemia; species Wollemia nobilis. The sequence goes on from JAQPPZ010017213.1 coordinate 11,600,553, forward strand.
CTAGTAAAGTGGTTGTATGAAGTGATTGTTCAAGTTCCATAAAAAAACTATCCTATATTTTGATTTGAGTTGTGAAAGAGATTGAGCTTTGAGTATAGAATATATTGAGTCTCTAAGAATTCTCTTTATGCTTCTATGATATTGTTTTGAGAGAGTGATTGAGTATAGAACATATTGAGTCTCTAACAATTCTATTTATGTTTCTATGAGATTGGACAAGTTTGTTGGACATTTTGAGTCCCTAAGTTAAAGTTGTCATTGATGTCACCATATGAGTTCATCAGTAATTTCAGTAATAAATAAATGCAAAAAATATGGTTATTTGATATCCGACAAGAAGGCAAAATATCGATGGAAACAGTGCAAAAGACAGAAGTTAAAAAGGAGTTATAATATTTATTTTATAAATTATTTAAATTCAACATGAATTTAAATTTTATAAATAAATATTAAAGGTAATTTATTGAAGGATTAATATTATAATGGTGGTTATTATAATATTTAATTCCCATGGTGAAAACCCAAATAAAATAATTATAATCCCTATTATAATATTTTATAAGGCAAGGGGTTTTATAAAGTCCAAAAGTAATATTTATTAAAACCCAAGGTTGGGTTTACTAAGGCTTTCGAAGCCTTAAAGCGTCGACATAATACATTTCAATAAAATCACCGAAGTCTAGACAAAGGAGGAAGGAAAATATAAATACATGCCCAATGTTGTTTATTATCTATCCTTGCTCGATTGATTATTGAGTTGCACATGCGAAAAATGACCTCGTGGTTAAAACATTTGAAAAGGAGAGTAGAGGATAACATGGAGAGAGACAAACCCCAATTCGCATTGGGCAGTGTGGCCTAGTGGCAGCTTGGAAAGAATGAAGGTATTGGTAGCACAGAGGTCGTACGTTCGATTCTTGCAAAGAATTTTTTGGTGGAGTTTTTTTGGAAATGCCAAGGCACACATTTTTAAACGTAGGAAAGGAAAGCGCAAAGAGGAAGTGCATGGTGCTTCCCCCTTTGCGAACGAGCGTGTACCTCATGTGGCAACCTTAGCCATGGCTAATGTGGTCATGGTGAGGACAAGACGCAGGGTTAAATCCCCATGACGCAAGTACATTTTTTTGTGTTAATTAATTGTATGGTTATGCCCTAAGGTTGGAGTTATAAGGATGTTATAAGGTTTATTAATGTTTTAATAAAATTTGTTAATTAGAGGTTGTTGTGATTATTTCTGAAGGTGAAGTGTTGATAATTATTTGAGCTTTATTATTTGGAAAGTATTATTTTGAGAGTTATATTTTAGGAGGTATAAGGAGTTATGGTAAAGTGTTAATTGAGATTTATTTTGAGACTTGTTGATTATTATTTTTGATAAGGGTTTTCTTATAAAATGACTTTGGTGGATGTGAAAATTAAGTTGGAGTAAAAATGTGTATTTAAAGTTGTATTTTGCATTGTGATTTTAATTGAAGTCCTCTAACCCTTATGTGAGTTTGGAAAAAAAAAATTGTGAAGTGTGGCAGATTTTGTGGACAACTTCTTGGCAAAAAAAAGGTATTGGTAAAATTCTTCTCTATTGAGTTGGTTGATTGGATTGATTGAAAATTAAGTTTGAAGTGAAAATGAGTTTATTAGGATTTCCTTTTCGAAAGTGGTTGAGTTAATACTTTAAGGTTTTTTGAATTGAGAGTTGTGATTAAGCCTTGTTTTATTAGCATTGTTGTTGAAGCCAATTGGTTATGCAAAGAACTTGAATTTGAGTTAGAAAAGAACATGAGTATCATTGTTATGTGAGATTTGTTGTTGAGCATTGTTGGAAACATTTTGAGTTGGTTTATATATTATTGGACTAGGGTTTGTGATAAGGGGTTGTTCCTTGCGGTGATTGGTTGAGTAGAGTTGGTTGAGCCTAGTCAAGTGGATGTGAAGTGGTTGTTCAAGTTCCATGAAACAAACTATTCTATATTCTGATTTGAGTTGAGATTGAGCATTGAGTATAGAACATATTGAGTCTCTAACAATTCTCTTTATTCTTCTATGAGATTGATTTGAGTTGTGATTGAGCATTGAGTATAGAATATATTGAGTCTCTAACAATTCTCTTTATGCTTCTATGAGATTGAGTTGAGAAAGTGATTAAGAATTAAGTATAGAACATATTGAGTCTCTAACAATTTTCTTTATGCTTCTATGATATTGAGTTGAGAAAGTGATTGAGCATTGAGTATAGAACATATTGAGTCTCTAACAATTCTCTTTATGATTCTATGATATTGGACAAGTTTTGTGTGGACTTGTTAAGTTGATTTGAGGTAAGTCTTTGAGAAGGCTTGTGGAATTATTTTATGTGAGCTTTTGTGGAAGCTTGTAATACAAATTTGAGCAAGTCCTAGAGAGGACTTGTTGAGCATATTTGGACAAGTTCTGTGTGAGCTTTTTGAGTAGATTTGGACAAGTTCTATGTGAGCTTGTTGAGCAAATTTGAACAAGTTCTGTGTGAGCTTGTTGAGCAGATTTGGATAGGTTCTGTGTGGACCTATTGAGCAAAGTTGAGCAAGTTCTATGTGGACCTATTAAGCAAATTTTAGCAGGTTATGTGTGGACCTATTGAAAAGATTTGAGAGGGTTCTAAGTGAACCTATTGAGCATATTTGTGCTAGACCGAATGAACTATATTTAGTGCAGATTTGAGTGGACTTGTGCTAGACCGATTGGACTATTTTTGGTGCAGGAGTTGAGCATATTTGTGCTAGAAAAAATGTATTGTGTTTAATGTAATATATTGAGTATAGTTGTGCTGGACCGACTGGACTGTGTTTAGTATAATATTGAGATAGAGCTTTGGAGGTGACAGCATAGAGGATAGAGTCTCTAGTGGATAGAGATCCATCAACCAGGACATTGAAGAAAGGTCTTCTGAGTGAGGAAAAGAGTCTTCAAGTGGAGATATATCCCCAGTTAGTGCGTTGTAGGTAGAGTCTTGTAGAGGATCACCATCCAGATAGAGATCCACATCCAAATTTAGGGGATCAACATCTCCTTTGGACAAAGGACCATGAACATTGTAATTCGAAAGATTCCCAAGAGAATATTTGAGAAATATTTAGAAGAAATATTTTCTCTATGGAGGTAGCCCACATTGGGTGAACCACATTAAAATTTGTGTCTCTATTGTGTATGGTATTTTATGCATTGCTTTTATTACTACTATTGATACTTCTATCTATACAGTACATAATATTGATTTGAAAAGAAAAATTAAAAAGTGGTCTTATATTGTTCACCCCCATCTTAGTATAATCTTGTGTTATTCAAAGTTCTGTGTGGACTTGTTAAGCAAATTTAAGAAAGTTCTAGAGAGGACTTGTGGACAGATTGATGTGAGCTTTTGTGGAAGCTTACAAGGCATATTTGAGACAAGTCTTTGAGAAGACTTGAGAGTAGAGTTGATTTATTTGTTCAAACCTTGAGTTAAGGTTTAGGGCAAATCTAGCAGATTTGAGTCAAGTCTTGAGTTAAGGCTTGAGGATAGAGATTGAGAAGATTTTTGCTAGACCAAATGAACTGTGTTTAGTGCATATTTGAGAGCAAATATGATGATAGGTTTGTGCTAGACCAGAGATGGAGATTGAGCGGACTTGTGCTAGACTGAATGGATTGTGTTTAGTATAGATTTGAGTGGACTTGTTGAGCATACTTGTGCTAGACTGACTGGACTGTGTTTAGTGTAAGAGTTGAACATAATTGTGTTAGAACGACTGGACTATGTTTAGTACATAATTGAGACAGAGCTTTGGAGGTGACAGAGTAGAGAGGACAGTAGTATTTAGTGGATAGAGATCCATTAGCTAGGGTAGTGAGGATAGGTCTTCTAAGTGGGGACAATAGTCATTAGTGAAGAGATATCCACAAGCCAGTGTAGTGAAGGCAAAAGTCTTCTAGAGGTTCACCATCCAGAGCAGGGGAGAATGAGTTCTCCTATGGATAGAGATCCATAAACCAGATTTAGGGGATCAACATCTCCTTTGGATAGAGGTCCATAAACATTGTAATTGGGAAGGATTACCAAGATATTGATTGAGAAAATTTTAGTGAAATATTTTCTCCGTGGAAGTAGCCATCTTTGGGTGAACCACGTTAAATTGGTGTCTCTATTGTGTATGGTGTTTTGTGCATTGCTTTGATTACTACTATTGATACTACTATCTATACATTGCATAATATTGATTTGGAAAGAAAAGTAAAAATTGCTCTTATACTGTTCACCCCCCCATCTCAGTATAAGCTTGTGTTCTTCAATAAATATATTTGAAAACAAATATAACAATTTAAATTTAAATTTTTTCCTTTCTAGACACTAAAATTAGAAATTTATATCCAATTATTATTTTTAATTAAGGTTGAAGAAGGGGTTTTGAAAGGGACCCTAAAACTTTTATAATAAACATCAAATAATAATATTTAAACTCCAAAAATGGTGCAGATCTTAAACAAGAAGATCAAACAACATCTATACTATCTAAAATTTTTGACTTTGAAATCATTTAAGATTACAAAAAAATATAACAGACAATGAACAATCAACAAACCTAGACAAAGCTTAAACCAATAGAGACCAAAAACTATATTTAGAATAAACCATCCCTTTGTTGTTTAGTATTTTCTGCTAGGCCTTGAGCATCAAGATCCTCCTTTTTAGGTCCTCCAAGTGATTTTTTGCTTCTTCCATTTTCTTAGGACCATTTGGAGAAAACATTTTTATGAGTCATTAAGGTCTTTTAGAATGTAGTTCAGTATGTAGGTCTTTCAGTATCAAGTTCTAGTCCCTTATTCAAGGCTCTAGTCACATATTATCACCTTCCATAATGCTTCCAAACATAGAATAAAACTCCTAGATCATAGTGTCACCTTTATCCCTTCCACAAAAAATAGAAGGAAGATCGCCAACAGGCACAAGAATCTCATGGAAACATATTCATCAACAGGATCAATCATACCATATTTCCTTTTGATGCTTCGATTACTGGTACAAATAATGACTATTTTTTTCTAGATAGACTCAGAATCATGAGTATTGGAACTTAGTGAAGCCCCCCATACCAGCTCCAATCCCATTCAGAATACTAGATACAACCTATAGCTCATAAATTAATTATTAGTAAAAACCAAGGGTAGAGCAGACCAAACCAGAGAGTGGAGTTTGTCAGAGGCAAGATCCTATCTACCCAATAACACTCATTCCAGCTCCAAAATAAAGGATCCACCACTAGTGGATACTCATTGTTAAGTCCTCTATTCTTTCCTTCTTCCATGAACTGATACTTGTAGCTATCATGTTTATTCAAACTCCTCTCTCAAAATGAATGGTAAAGCTTTACCCATAAAATCTTTAGGAGCCCCCTAGAAAATTTAATCTTTGATCTCATTTTGGTAATCATCCTTGGCTTTGCTCTTAATAATTTCTTGAATACTATTAGGGAACGTTAAATTCCAAAACTAAAATTCATCCAAAGGTCCACTCATGTTTGCCAAATAGTTAGCTACCCCATTAGCCTCTCTATAGACATTGATAATATGCACTTCTTGAAGGATCTCAAGTTTAGTGTTAATCTCCTTTATCATATATACTATATTTCAACCTTGTGGATGTTTTCCATTCAAAACATTAATGATATTTTTTGAATCTCCTTCTATTATTAATTTCCTTATATTTATTTTACCAAGAAGTGACACACCCATAAAGGTTACTTTAGCTTCAGCAACATGGCTCGTTTGATCTCTTAGAGGCTCTGCATAGGCTAAGAGTACTCTGCTCCAGTGATCTCGAAAGATACAACCTACTCTAGCACTCCTAAGGTTTCTTTTTGCCACTCCATTGAAGTTTAATTTTATCCATCCACTTGGTGGCATTTTCCATTTTGAAATGGTTCGTGGATGAACTAGGGGTGAGCAAGAATTTTGATAATTGGAAGCTAGCCCCCAAACTCTAGCAATTTCTTTCTCTAGGTTTGGTTCAAAATCATTTTTGAACTTTATGATACCTAAATTTTTTAACACTGCATTTCAAATTGTATTTACCACTGATGTGCAGTTTTCCTTATCATCTTTAAAGATCTGATGGTTCCTTTCTTTCCATACCCCCATAGAACATATGGAAGAATTAATATCCATAAAATTTGAAGCCTTTTAATTTTTAAGGGGAACTCACATTGAAAAAAAATATCAAGGGGAGACTTGGGGAAGTTCTTTAGAATCTTATTAAGTAGCTCAACCGTGAAAGGGCATGCTAGGTACCCAAGATAGGTACTTAATAATTTAATATTGTATTTTCTAATGGTATGAGCCATAAATTAATTATTGAGTAAGGTCACATATCAAATTAGAAATAGGTATGTCATAGAATCATATATGTAACCATTAGGGAATATTATCATATGTAACCACAAGGAATATTATCATGTGATTATGCACTTTGTAACTCATGGAAGGTGAACCATCACATGGGTGATCTTGTAACTCATGGAAGGTGAACCATCACACTCTTGTATAAAGAGAGATATACCCCCATTGTAAAAGGTATGTATGAAGTATACTTGTCGAAGTATTGGCTTGTGGAGTTGAAGATCTTATGGAGTGACTTCCTTCCCAAAGGAGCATTATAAGATGTTGCCCTACCTCAAGGCTATTATCAATTTCTATTTTATTGTGTGCAATTTATTTGTGGATGCATGTTGAATATTTTGATATATTGGTGAATTATTTATGGTAATGAGAAGAGAGGTTCTTAATAGGGCAGGTAGAGAAGAGATATTCAATATCTTCCTCACTCATTTCATAGAGAACACATCTATTTGGAAATGTGAAGTCTCTTTTACACAAATTATCCAAGTTCAAGACCTTATTTTGGATTGCTAACCAATAGAAGTGTGTTATCTTAGCAATGAGGTCTTTGATCCAATCTTACCTATTGGCAACCATCCAAAGCCATCCGCTTCAAGAAGATACTAACCTAATTTTATTGAGTATATTCCTTCCCTTTGGATCATCCAAATAAGAGAGTCTAATGATCTACCATCGTTAGAGAAATAGACCTGTAGAAGTATATTTATCTTCCTTAGCTTCTATTGATTTTTATCATCAAGAATATCCACCTATAAATATTTCCATTTTTTACTATTTTTCTCAATGATTATATAATCTTTGACTAGGTCCCCATAGACAGCCTCAATAGAAGATTTTAACCTTGTAAAATTTGGATCCTCATTAAGAGTGGTACTTTTAATCCATTTATCATTCCAAAAGTGTACTTGGGATCCTTATTGTAAAAGTGGCTTAGTTGTTTGAAGACTATTTCAAAGGTATGACCTTTTTTGCAGATTATCTACCTCTAAGAAATATGAGGGAGGTCTCAAATATTTTACCTTGAGGATGTGAACCCATTTAAGAATTACATTAGTTGCAAATTTCCATCCTAACTTACCCATTAGGGCCAAATTCATTTTCCTCAACTTTATAAAACATAATTCACTCACTTTCTATTTGGAACACACCTTATCCTAGGACACTGAGCTAATATTTTAGTCTCCTCTGTTGTGGACCACAAAAAATTTCTCTTAATTTTATCTATTCTCTCATAAATTTTGGTCGATACTTTTAAGAGAGACATGAAATAAATGTGTATGTTTTGAAGTGATGACTTGACCAGTTGAGCTTTACCATCTTGGCTAAGTAAGGAATCCCTCCAACCTATTTTTTTTGTTAAATTCTCCACCACTAGGTTCTAGAGAGCTACCTTCATCCTCTTATTAAGTAGTGGCATTCCTAAATAGGTGGCTCGAAGGTCTCCAATGATACAACTATAGAGTCAAGCTAACTTAACCTATCTTGGACCAAGAGTATTTAAGAAGTAATTTTTTCTCTTATCATAGTTAACTTTCTGACCCGTAGCCTACTCATACTAATCCAAGATTGATTTTAGATCTTTTGCCTATGGAATAAAGAATTTTAAAGAGATAAGTGTATCATCCACAAACTGTTGGTAGGACACTAGTTACAAATTAGTAGTTGGGATGATCCCATAAACCCAACCAATTATTTTTGTCACTAATATTATCCTCCCGAAAGTCTTAGCAAGGATAATAAAGAGATAGGGAGATAAGGGATATCCCTATCTCAGCCCCCTCTTGCTTTGAAAATACCCTATTGAAGATCCAATCACTAGGATGAAAAATATAACACAATAGAAGCATGCCTTGATAGGACTTACCCATTCTTGGTGAAAACTAAACCTACTCAAAACCTTAATTAGAAAATCCCAGGATATTTTTTCATACGCCTTGTTCATGTTTATTTAGAGTAACATTATTGCATTTCCACTCTTATCAATTGAATCAATTACCTCATGAATGGTAATGATTCCATCTAAAATTTGATACCCCTTCACAAAACCTCCTTGTCGAGAATCAATTATAAATGGTAATATATTTTTTATCTTATTGGGAAAAACTTTTGAAACAATTTTGTAGAGAGTGAAGCAAAGACTTATCGATCAAAATTAAAAAAGGACTTGGCTCCAACTACTTTTGGGATTAAAACTAGGAATTTTGAGTTTACATCTCTCAGTATAAATTGATTTTTTGGGGAATCCATTACTACTTGAGTGACATCCCCTCCAACTATATGCCAAAAAAAATGGAAAAAATGAGTTGGAAAACCATTGGGTCCTTGAGCCTTGTCTCCTTGCATCCCAAAGATAACTTTTCAAATTTCCTCTTCTTTGAAGGGGCTAGGCAAGTAATTATTTAATTGGTCTGTAACCAGGCAATAAATGTTTTAAACCATCCAATCTAAAGCATCCCCATTTATTGGATCTTCTACGCCTATGAGGTTGAAGAAGAAATTAACAACCTCTTCTCTGATTTGTATGGGGTCAAAAGTTATTGATCCATCAGGTTTAACCACTTCTTTAATTTTATTATAAATCTTGTGTCTTAAAGTAAAGACATGAAAATATGTGTATTCTTGTCACCTTCCTTTAGCTAGGTTACTCTAGATTTTTACCTCCAAAAGGTTTCCTCACAAGCTAAAACATTGTGGAATTCACACAATAGCTCCTTTTATTTTGCTCTCAAATCACAAGATATATTTTTGGATTGAAGGGTTGATTCTAAATCATTTAGCTATTTTTTTAAATCTGCCTTTTTCTTTTGAAGATGCCCAAAAACCTCCCTATTCGACACCTTAATATTTTTCTATATAAACCTTAGTTTTTTTCCCACTTGGGTTAACTTACCTCTAGAGAAATCTTGTCACCACCAATCCTCAATCATGTTTTCCAAATACTCATGGTAGAGCCACATATTCTCAAAATGAAAAGGGCTCTTGAAGGTTCTTTTTTTGACCTTTGACTCCCAAACTAGAGGATTATGATCATATCCTATCTTCGAATTGGTTGTTAGAGTTGAATCCCTAGAAAGGAGAAGACTCTCTTGTGACAACAAAAAATTATCTAGACAAATTTAAATTAATTGGTCTCCTAGGCATCTATTACTCCAAGTATACTTTGCTCTTCGAAGCTCTATATCCATAATTTCATTCTTATTTACCAAATTTGTAAAATTTATCATGCCTTCAGTAATGGACTGAGTCCCTCTCTTTTTGTCTGAAGGGTAAAGGAAGGAAGTAAAGTCCCCTACCAAAACCCATGGAAGGTCCATAAAGGCATTTCTTAATTGACTTAGATCCTTCCATAAATGTTTCCTTTCTATTATTGAGTTTAGAACAGAAGCATTAGTAACTATCCATTGTTAGTTTTCCCCCTTATCAAATAAATGGATTGCTATGAAGCTTCCATTCAAAACTATCAATATTCCTTCAAATCTATTTTGATTCCATATACTTAAAAGGCCTCATTTCCTTAACTAATTGCACGCACATTTTTTTTCATTTTTATTCTTAATACTTCTAATAAATTTTATTTCTAATAAAAATCTTACAGGTTTTTTAAATTTTCCCAAAGTATGGTAAGCATTTAAAAAAGACACTTCTTTTGTATTCATCATAAGAGATGATTCTAAATAAAGTCACAGATAATACTATTTTAAAATTTTTAATATATTTAAGAATAAAGAGAACCAAAACATTATTTCACAATATACTGTAATCGTATATAAATATTATATGATATAAAAGGTGCTCTTAAAAATTAATAAAAAAAAACCTATTCTATGAAATTAGTTTCTTACTAAAAAAAATTTAGTATATTTAACTTTATGAAGAAATAAGTTTTACTTTGGTTGAGAATGAGAATAAGCTATAAGTTAACCAAAAAAATTATAAATAAAGTATAGAATTATAATACTTTGGTGATGTGTGTATGTTATTTATTTTTTAATTTTTTATTAAAAAAATAATATAATTCATAAATGAATCCATACAACATAATTTAACATAATGTTTTATAAATATCTTTTACATAAAGTAATCTAAGGCGAGATATAATTTTTATAATTATATTACCAACACTTAATTAATTATTTTTAACTCAAAAATATAATATTTTCCATAAATTATTGTGAGTCTACTTGATAGGATAACAAACATAATAAACTTTTACAGTTTTATATAAAATGAAAGTAAACCACTAGATCTAACAAAATATATTTATATGGTTTAAAAAATTTGTGTGAGACTTTATTTTTCTTTGAGATACACTTTTAATAATTAATAAATGAATTTTTTTTTTTTTAAATTGAGAGTATAAATGAAAAATGCACCTCTGAGGGGTGCGCCAGATTGATGAGTGCAACCCCTATGCGTCCCGCGGTCCCCATCTCACGCCGGGAGCCTTCTTAGATAGTTTGAACCTACTGGTAGTTACTAAAAATGATTGTAACCATTGCAGAAAAATGCAGATTAAACTTCTGACATGCTTTAAATTTTCCTGTTCCCTCGTGCATTGTGTGCATAATAAACCACCTGTATATTTGATATTTAATTACTAGTTTTTCTTTCTTTATCTGACATGCACATGCGGTGTACTTAAACACTATTTAATACTCACGCTCTATAACACCAGCTGCCCATGCGCTGTATGCATGATAGAGAGGGTCTAAAGCTAACATTAAATTGAAAGTTGTTTTTGAGTATCTTCAACTTTTTAATAAAGAAGTTATTAAACAGATTTAATTCTTTAAAACATTAAAATAACCTATTAAAAAACATTGGTCTATTCCTTTTTAAGACAACCTCAAACTGAAAGTCACATAATATCTGTGCCGCAACTATACCAGACGCGCAACTACCAGTAACTTTCAATTAAATGACCTTAAGAGGGACATTTGCCTCTGAGCTTTACTACCTCACAATCTATTCATATGTGTAAGGTTTCCGTACAGGCTTTTGTTTTAATAAAGTTTTGAATTTTCTTTTAAATAAATATTTTTTATACATATTCACTATGAAGATTGAATTTGGATCACATAACCGATAATACAAGTGGTATTTTAATCAGTGGACCACATTCATAGAGATAATTTGAATTATATTTTATTTTGAATAAATTTTTAATTAATTATATTAATAATTGTAATTTAAAAAATTATATAAAAATTAGTTTATTTATATAATAATTGATACTTCTAAATAATTTTTTGGATAAGTATTTGTCTTAATTTTTTTTTTTCTTTTTTTAATTTTTAATATTTTAAATCATATTAATTATTTAATTACATTAATAATTATAATTTAAATAATTATAATTAAAAAAAATTAAGTAACAACTAACATCTTAAAAAAATTACTCTTTAATCACATTAATAACTATAATTTAAACAACTAAAACATATAAATTTTAGTGTATTTTTTTATAAATAGTACTAGTATTTGGTGAGTATTTATTTCTAGTTCATATGATGATTTTCCTTTGTTTGTATCAATAAAATTACTATAACAATGCCGATAAAGATGGTGGTTTCTTAAGTGGTCTTGTATTCAAACCCCTTGAGGGTGGTTGTTGATGTAATTTGTAAATGTTCTCCTCAAAAAAAAAATTACTATAACAACTCTTGTTTAACCATTTTAATTATAATTTTGATCCACATGTTTATCCAATTGTCTTGAAGGTGGCATATGTTATATGTTTAGTAATAGGCATCAAAAACTCTAAAATTGATTTTTAGTAGTTGAATAAAAAATATAAAGGAAAGCTCTATAAACATTGTAGTTATAATTGTTGATTAGGGGCCAGAAAAATGAGAATATATGAAAATAAAACAGAGGATAACATAACAGGATAGAGATTGCTGCAACAAATTAAACTCAGATTTTATTAATGACTACAATTAAAATATTAAATTGCATTCCCTCCTTTACATTGCAAATGGTCTTATTTATAGACTTGAAGAATAATCTGGAAAACTTCTGCATTAAGCTGGACAACTGGACAATGAAGAACTTTCTGGAATTTAGAATATTCTAGAAAATTTTTGGAAACTGCATTTTGGAGAATTTTTGGAAACTACTGTAGATTTCTGGAAAATTCTATTCTGGAACATTCTAACTAATTCTGGAATCAAGCTTATCATTCCAACACTCCCCCTTAAGCTTGATTTCCTTGCTTCCTCAACTTGATGATGCCCAACCTTTCTCTCAAATTTTCAAAACTCTCCTTGGCTAATGGCTTTGTGAGGATGTCAGCATACTGATCTTTAGTTTTGCAATGTTCAAGATATATTTCACCATTGTTGACCAATTCTCTTATGAAATGATATCTTGTATCAATATGCTTGCTTCTTTTGTGAAAAACATGATTCTTTGATAGTTCTATTGTTGAGTTATTATCACAATATATTTTTGTTGCTCCTTTTTGTTCTTGTTTCAATTCTGACATTATTCTTCTCATCCATACAACTTGACATGTTGCTCCTGTTGCTGCTACATACTCTGCTTCGGTTGTTGAAAGAGTGACAATGGGCTATTTTTGAGAAGCCCATGAAACTGCACCTGAGCTGAGATGAAAGATATATTCGGATGTGCTCTTTCTATCATCAATGCTGCCAACAAAATCACTATCCATATATCCAATCAATCTGAAGTTATTTGATGTTGAATACAGTATCCCATAATCTCTTGTTCCACTAACATATCTCAAAATTATTTTCCCTGCTTGCCAATGTGTGTCCTTTGGAGTCTCCATGAATCTTGAAATTAGACTTACTACATGCACAATATCAGACCTTGTTGTTGTCAAATACATCAAACTGCCCACTAGTCTTTTATATAATGTTGGATTTATATTTGTGCCCTTGTCTTTTTTACTTGGTTTGAATCCTGTTGCCATAGGTGTAGATGTTGGTTTGCAATTCGACATTCTAAACCTCTTCAAAACATCATTTGCATACTTTGTTTGACATATAAAAATTCCTTCATTTGTTTGACTTACTTCAATACCTAGAAAATATTTCATTAAGCCCAAATTTGTCATCTCAAATTCTTTCTTCATGGTTGACTTGAAGGAATCAATTGACAAATTTCTTGTATATATCAAATCATCAACATATAGGCATACAATTAAAATCTCACCTTGATCATTTGTCTTGATGTAAAGAGTTGGTTCACTGTTGCATCTGCTAAATCCATTGTTCAAGAAATATGAATCAATGTGGTTGTACCAAGCTCTTGGGGCTTGCTTAAGACCATATAAAGCTTTCTTTAATCTATAAAATTTATGCTCATAACCCAAAATCTGATAACCTGGTGGTTGCTGCACATATACTTCTTCTTGTAATATCCCATTTAAAAATGTTGATTTGACATCCATTTGGAAAACTTTCCACTTATGTTGGGTTGCTATTGCTAACATAGTTCTTATTGTATCTAGTCTTGCTACTAGAGCAAAAGTCTCATTATAATCAATCCCATATTGTTGTGAGAAGCCCTTTGCAACTAACCTTACTTTGTGCTTCACAATATTTCCATCAACATCAAACTTGGTCTTATAAACCCATTTTACACCAATTGCATCTTTCCCTTCTGGTAGATTTACTAATTCCCAGGTTTGATTTCTTTCTATTGCTTCAATTTCTTCATCCATTACCTTTTGCCAATTTTTGTTCTTAATTGCTTCTTCAAAACATATTGGATCAGCAGTAGAAAATAATGCAAAATCAGAAATCAAATCATCCTGATTACTTTGAGTCATTTCATAAATCTCCCTCAAACTTCTTGTCTTCTTTGGAGTTTCATCTGAATCTGAATCATCACTGTAGTGATATCGAGGAGTTGACAAAGATGTGGATCCACATTGAGATGTTCTGGAATTATTTTTTGGAGCATGAGCTTCACTAGACTCTCTTATTTCAAGTTGTTGAAGATTTCTATTCCAAATCCATTCTTCATCTTCAAGAAATTCAACATCTCTGCTAATTATAGTCTTCTTTGTGATAGGATTATATAGCTTGTATGCTTTTGATTGTTCACTATAGCCTACAAAAATACATCGTACTCCTTTATCATCTAATTTCTTCCTTTTTTCATCAGAAATATGTGCATATGCTATGCATCCAAACACTCTCAAATGAGAAACATTGTGCCTTTTATTACTCCATGCTTCTTTTCACACTTTTTGTGGAGGAATGATTCAAACTGTATACTGCACAAGTTACAGCTTCAACCCAATACTCATTTGGTAAATGTTTAGCTTTCAACATGCTTCTCGCCATCTCCATAATTGTTCTATTCTTTCTTTCTGCAACACCGTTCTGTTGTGGTGTATAGCATGTGGTAAATTATCTCTTGATCCCATTTTCTTTGCAAAAATTTAGAAAATCATTGGACACAAATTCTCCACCCCTATCTATTCTTAGTACTTTTATGTAATGTCCACTTTGCTTTTCAACCATTGCTTTAAACTACTGAAAATTTTCAAAGGCTTCTGATTTATGTTTTAAAAAATATACCCATGTTTTCCTGGTATAGTCATCTATGAAAGTCATAAAATATAGACTATTACCAATTGAAGGTGTTTGCATCTGCCCACATAGATCTGAATGCACTATTTCAAGTGGAACCCTTGCTCTATATGACATACCAACAAGAAATGATTCTCTATGTTGTTTACCAAGAATACAACCTTCACAAACTCTATTTGGCTGCTCAATGAATGGCAAACCATTCACCATATTTTTTCTATGCAACAAATTTAACCCACTAAAACTTAGATGGCCATACCTCAAATACCATAACCAAGATTGATCTTTCATATCTGCTTTAAAAGCTACAGGTAAGTCATTTTGCAATCTTAATGGAAACATCCTATTTTGTGTCATTTGGACATTTGCTATTAACCTTCCATTTTTATCAAGAATCACACATGCACCATTTTCAAAATAGACTCTATAACCCTTTTGTACTAGCTGCCCAATACTGATCAGATTATGTTTGAGATTAGGAACATAATACACATCTGGAATGTGTTTTTTCTCTCCTTGCTTGGTTTTAATGTTTATGCTACCTTTACCTGTAACAACTACTTTGCTATTATCTCCAAGTTTTACTTCAGACTCCACAGATTCATCTATGTTTGCAAACATGTCCTTGTTTCCACTCATGTGATTACTACAACCACTATCTAAAAACCACACTTCTTTTGAGCTTTCTTGTGCAACAGTGCAAGTGATAAACATTGAATCACTATTATCATTTTGATTTTCTCTTAAAAAAATTGCATTTTGCCTATTCATATCAAACTGCTTCTTTCTACATTCATTTGCAAAATGCCCAAATTTCTTACAGTAATGACATTGAGCCTGAGTTTTATCATACCTTTGACCTTGGCCATGGGATTCATGATTGTGTGAATGGCTTCCACCTCTACTTCACCTACTTGCAAAGAAATTCAAATTTTTTCTCTCTTCATAAGAAATACTTGATCTGCCTCCTTCATTCTGGTTGCTAGTTCTCCCTCTTGTGAATCCTCCTCTGTTACCAATTCCTCCCCTTATTTTATTGCTACTAATTTGAAATTGTGATTTGAAAGCATTTTCAATGGGAGAATCTACTGATCTATTTAGCCTTTGCTCATGAGCTTGTAAAGAACCCATAATCTCATCAATAGAAACTTTTGACAGATATTTTGATTCTTCAATAGCTACAACAATTGGATCAAATTTGATAGGAAGACTTCTCAAAATATTTTCTACAACCTTTTGATCAGTTAATGTATCTCCATAAGATCTCATTTGATTCACTATGCTTAATGCACGAGTAAAAAAATCATTTATGGACTCAGAATTTGTCATTTGCAAATTTTCAAAATATTTTCTAAGCATTTGTAATCTTACCAATTTCACTTTGTTGGTTCCTTGGTATGAGTTTTGTAGAATATCCCATGCTTGCTTGGACCTTGTTGTTGTTGCAACCCTTGGAAAAATTGACTCTTCCATTGCTTGTTGGATAAAAAACAGTGCCTTGGCATCCTTATTTCTATTCTCCTTTAGAAGATCCTTCTCTGCTTGTGACAGGGCATTATGTGCTACTTGATCTGCTGGTTCTAGAAATCCATTCTCCACTAAATCCCATAGCTCTTGAGAATAAAATAAAGTCTTCATCTTGATGCTCCAATAGTCATAGTTCTTTCCATTGAACAGTGGAATCTGGGGTTGAGTAAGACTGCTGCCATTCACTCCTGCCATTCTACAAATAAACTCACAAAATACCACAACCTGGATTTGATACCAAATGTTGATTAAGGGCAGAGCATAACACAGAAAAACAGAGAATATATGAAAATAAAACAGGGGATAACAAAATAGGACAGAGATTGCTGCTACAAATTAAACTCAAATTTTATTAATTACTGCAGTAAAAACATTACATTGCATTCCCTCCATTACATTGCAAATGGTCTTATTTATAGACTTGAAGAATAATCTAGAAAACTTTTGCATTAAGCTGGACAACTGGACAATGAAGAACTTTCTGGAATTTAGAATATTCTAGAAAATTTTTGAAAACTGCTGCAAATTTCTGAAATTTTTTATTTTGGATAATTCTAACTAATTATGGAATCAAACTTATCATTCCAACAGTAAGCAAGCCCTCATGTAACATCTCCCTCTTGCTTTTTGTAGTCTATGATTTAGATAGTTAAACCTGGTCATAATAGATAGCTCTCCAAATTATAAACTTTTTTAATTTTTAAACATATTTTAAGTGTTTTTTTTTTTTTTCCAAATTTTTTTTGAATGAATTTATAACGAGTTTTGAACAAATTTGTATGATTTTTTATTATAATCGGTAGAAAACTTATAATTTAAGTTTCAAAGAAATTATTATTGATTTAAACTTTTAAAAATATTTTCATTGTAAACATAAACATTTATATTTAAAATATATATAATTATATGAAAAGATATATATAATATGTTGAATTTTATAAATATGTAAATTCGAACTGTAAAATAATCGAACTCAAAAATTCCAACTTAATAACTAAAGTTATACGTTGACCAATTTTCTAAAAAAAAAATTGTTTAAAATATTATCTAAAATTTTAAATAAAAACGATGAAGAAATCTCACACGATAAACCTTTCTTTTACCACACTACCAGGACCTTGCAATCCTTTGGTTGCGACTGCGCTTGCTCCACGTAACATAGGAAAAGAGAAAACAGTAAACTATTTAATGGCCATTGCCGACGTAGAGGCTACAGTATGTTTTCATAAATTAAATGCAATAAAATCCAAGAAATGTAAAATAATATCAGCAGAAAATAAATTCTTCTGACACCACTTTTCGAAAGCCATCAATAAATCACCTAAGCAAGACACCACTTTTCGAAAGTCATCAATAAATCACCTAAGCAAACCAGTTTATTAAATATTATGGCAACGAATATCAACGTTATAAGGACCAGCGCCACTCGTTTCTTCGTCATTCTAACCCTCCTGCGTTGATCAGTATGGCAGACAAGTTGGTACCTATTTGCCCTGCCATACGCTCGTCTGTTCTCGCTAACTCTAATAAGTTTCATTTCCAGAAGAAGAAGTCCTGTAAGTCTTCAGCTTCTTATCCAAAGTATGGTAAGCATCTCAATAATGCAAGAAGCCTGACGAACGCTACAGTGGAAGCTACATATTCTGGTATTGCTGTCAAAGAAACCAATGGATCAGTCGTGTTGTCCCCTAGAAAAGGTCTGGGCATGATTGAATTTCTTGAGGCCAAAAACTTTCTTGTTACGGGTGCAACAGGATTTCTTGGAAAAGGTATTGGATTTGGGTTCCAATCTAATCTTTGCGAGTAATAAAATAGAAGTAATATATTTTTTTGAATTAAAAAAACAACATGCTTGCTACCTCACTTATAATAGGTGGGTTAAATTTTGATTAATTGTAAAAATGGCATCAAAGCAACCTTTAAATTTCTGGTCATAATTTATGAAGAATGAATTTTTTTGTGTATCTTAGTGGGAATTCTATTTGGGTCAACCACAACCAACACTCTTTGTGAAGTTTTCTACAGTCATAACTCAACTCAACACTCTTTGTGAAGTTTTCTACAGTCATAACTCAACTCATTTACTCAAGAGAATTTAAGAATATAAAATATTGAATAGGATTTTTTCATCGCGGATTTAGTAATATAAAATATTGAATAGGGTTTTTGTTGCAAGTTTTAAAGTGGTGGTTTTTAGAAATTGTTGTGATGTTCCTTGTTTTAGTGACAAAATTATAGTGAAACTTTTGTCCCACTTTAAGTATAATTACCTGTTTTTTATGGGTAATGTTGAAATGCAGTGGTGATAGAAAAAATACTGAGGGCACAGCCAGGGGTTGGTAAGCTTTTCCTGATCATCAAGGCTAATGATCTGGAGTCTGCGTTGCAGAGGCTGAAGAATGAAGTAAGCGGTCACAGCCATTCTGGTAACATAAAAGATTCACATTGAAATGTACAAATGCCATTTTATACTAATAACATCTATGTTTGCAATTGGTCAGATTATATACTCTGAGCTATTTAGGTGCCTAAGAGATATGTATGGAGACGAATACGAGACGTTTGTACTGGAAAAACTAGTTCCAGTCGTTGGAGACGTTTCAGTGGACAATCTTGGAATTCAAGCAGACGTGAGTGACAAGCTTGTGGAGCAAGCGGACATTATTTTGAACCTTGCAGCTAATACCGCTTTTGATGAAAGGTTGTTTTTTCATTTCTGGACTTCCCTGCCATTAAATATAACGGTGCCTTGTTCTGAACTCTTATCAATATTCTATTGGATAAGTTGGACACTGGAGCACTTTTATTCCATTAAATTAGTTACTCGTATAATCATAGACAACCTAAAAAGAGTGGAGATCTTAAAGTGAAAACGTCAGCTAACTTGTTTTGAGAATTTTTCTGTTTAATATGGACATTTTAGGTACGATGTTTCATTGGAAACAAACACAAAAGGACCATCTCGCCTCATGGAGTTTGGGAGACGATGCAAGAAGCTTCAACTCTTTTTACATATATCAACTGGTAGGATGTATGGCAATATTGCTTTATAGGAACAATTACTGGTTATTACAATGACATCGGATCTTCACAGGATTTTTTGTTTTTTTTTCTTTCTATCTTTCCCCCTACAGCATATGTTAGCGGGAAAAGGGTGGGTTTAATACGAGAGCAACCCTTCCACATGGGAGACAGTATAGCGAGAGAGCTGGAAGGAGAAGCAGTTAAATCTCTTGACATTTCAGAAGAATTTAAACTAGCCAAGACAACTCTGGGCAATCTCCTCAAAGAAATGAAAGAATCCAAAAGCAATAAAGACCTGAATGATGCTCATCACATTGTTCACATGATGAAAGATTTAGGTTTGGAAAGGTAGAGAATTACTGTAATCATAACTGCCTCTTAAATTCTTAGAGTTCAGAGATAAATATATCTAAAGTTATGCAGGGCAAGGAGGCACGGGTGGGACGACGTCTATACATTTACCAAGTCAATGGGGGAGATGTTGCTTGACTCCAACCGCGGGCAAATTCCACTGGCCATTGTTAGGCCTAGTGTGATTGAGGGCACTTACAGTGATCCCTTTCCTGGATGGATAGAGGGCCTCAGGTAACAACAATACTGTTGTTAACATTCATACCTGCATTTATCTAGAAAAATAATCCCTATTAATTTGATGCTGCAGGATGGTGGATCCTATAATTGCCTACTATGGAAAGGGCCGATTATTTGCTGTGGTTGGTGATCCACAAGTGGCTTTTGACATTGTAAATATCAAATCTATAACTCTTCTTCTTGTCTTTGTGAAATGCCCCATAACCAGTCCAGGCCGGAATATCTCTATCTAATTTTTCGATAATTTACAGGTGCCAGCGGACATGGTTGCAAACGCAATAATAGCGGCTATGGCAAAGCATGCTGGCAAGCCTGGTCTTGATGTTTATCACGTGGCTTCTTCCGTTGCAAATCCAATAACACTGGGAGACCTTTTTGAAATGTTTTCAGAACATTTTAAATCCCATCCTTATGTGGATGCCACAGGAAAATTCATACCAGTTAATGATAAAATCGAATTATTTCGCAACATGGAAGACTTGAGTTTCCACGTGGAGAACAATGTAAGTAAAAGCATAAGCATAGGAGCACTGAAATTCTTATATGCATCTGTAGACTTAAATATTGATGAAATCGAGTATTTTGATGAAGGTGAGAAATGGGCTTTCTTCGGCTCAAATCGGAAAGCGAGAACGCATTGCATTGAGATTAAGAGAACGCATTAACAAGAAAATCGGACGTGTATACCAGCATTACTTTACTTACCCTGGGAGGTAACATGTAACATAAACCTGTTTTTTACTGTGCTTTAAATATAATGAAATTTTTATTCCCCTCAAATGTTTGTTACTGTTTGAATTTCAGATTTGACAACTCAAAGACACAACGGCTCTTCCAAGAGCTGTCCAAGGAGGAGAAGAAATTGTTCGGATTCGACGTTAACGTTATTGAATGGAGAGATTACGTAATGAACATTCATATTCCAGGACTTCGTCGATCAAATAATAGTTTCTGAAAAAAGATGTAAAGCCAGCAATCAGAGTCCTCTCTGGGATTTAGATAGACATATCAGTAAATTTTATTTATATAAAAGTTCGTTTGCTGACGTGGAGTAAGCCTTTTAAGAGTCCGTGAGTGTTTTGTTTTTTCGTTTTACAAGTTTGTAACCTGCGTGTGGTTTTGAGAGTGCCAAGTATGTCTCATTTTTATCAATAAATTTCTGAATTTCCTTGTCCTATTTTTATGAATGAATTTCTGAATTTCTTTGGAGTAGTCTAATCTTGTAGCAGACGGCATTTTTGTTTACAAACTAAAATTTCGAAATTTTAATATCAAAATGGAAGTTTCAGTTTTACATGTATTTAAATCGCATTGAACGATCTATAAATATAATTAAATCCATTGTTAAATTGAAATCTTTCTATTCCAATGTAATTTTTTTTTATGTTTTTTTAAAACTAAATTACTGCCTATCTACATCACGTTTAGCTAATTCTAATTTAACACGATGGCCAGAAATGGCTTGATGACAATATTGTATATCCCAAATATATCCAAATATGATGTTAGCACCTTCGTAAGGCAAGGCATTAAAGCGTGAGCTCCACTACGCATAGCCGTACGTGTACGACTATCAGAAATAGACAACCCCATAAGGCTGAACAAGTACATAAGTTTTCAACATACTTTTTAAGTGTTTTGTTTTATTATGTGGTACAATGACAGGTGACATGATGGGAGGAAACTAAGGGCAACCATGCGAGGTTGGGCAGGTTCATAATTCGGTTTGTGTTATTATTTGTTGGTGTTTTATTTTTATTATTTTAATTTGAATTATATAATTTTTTTATTATATCTTTAAAAAAATTTAATATTTTTTATTATATTTATATTATTATTTTAAAAAAATTATAGAACTTCAATTTTTAAGTACTTTAATATTTTGTAAGTACTTTAATTTTGTTTTATTATGTGATATTATACAATGGCATAGGACTTGTTTGATGGAGGATATTAATATATGTGAGAAAAAATTAATGTAGTTTAGCATTTTATTTTATTATGCTCTTGAGCAAAAACATTAACACATGGAGAACAAATTTTATCTTTACTACAGGTTGAAGAAATATTAAGGTTCTCTTTAGTGGTTTGTTTTATTATGGGATGTAAGGAGAAAAATTAAAGTTATAAACATATTTGTTTTATTATGGGATGTATGGAGAAAAATTAAAGTTATAAGCATATTAATTAGTTAAGATATAAATTAAAGTTAATTATGGTTATGCTGTTTTATTATATGATGCAATGGAAATATAGAACTGATTAATAACATTAATGGAGGAAAAGTTTAACGGAATAGTAGATATACAGGTTGATTGTACTTGAAATGACAACTATGTATCCTAGATGTGATGTTATATCTTTATATTTTATGTTTTACATGTAAAATGTTTATCGATGTATATTTGTTTTTCTTTATAATACTATTCATAAATAGATAATGTTACAATTTAACACTTCTTATAAAAAGTTAATGTTATAATTTTATTTTTGAAAATAATTGTAGGATTTTTTAAAGAAAGTATTTAAAGTTTTTTTTTAAGAATTTGGAAAAAATATTTTAAAAGAATATTATTTACAAGTTGTAAAAGACTTTTCTCAACCTTAACTAACAAGAGTACTTGTTTCCTCTTTTTAACTTTTCAACAAACTTTCATAACTCTAAAGCCCAAGATCTTAAAAACCAAATCTCCTAAACCATATATTTGCAATAGTTGCTCAAATTAGCCAAATGTTGGATTTGCTCCCCAAATTACCTAATCTTCTCATTCAAAATAGCCATACCAATGTATCACTAAAATCTTACCTCATTCTCAATACCTGTCTTAGCCAAGAAGTTTACCATTTAAAAAAAAAATGGATTGTATCAAAGAATAAAGTAACCATTGGTGTCACAAATGGTTAACCTTTGGGGGTAGATTCACTTTCTTGGAGTCAGTCATCTAGGTCATGTCAATCTACAAATTTTCTATAATTTATGCTCCACATAACATTTGGAAAGAGTGGTTCTATCATTTTCTATCACCTTCCAATAACCAAGTGGTTCTTGCTCTTTGTTTCTAGTAGATCTCCTCTTGGTTATCAATGTCCTCAACCACTTTATGCAATTCATTATCCTCTTATTTGATTTGATTTATAATTATTCCTTTCTTGAAGAGTTTTTACACCTTATCCCATTTGACCCCTGATGGAGCTTTTTGGACCTTGAAGTTCAACTTGTTATATCGTATCCATTTTTTTAGTTGATCCTTGACATAATAAATCTACTTGTAGAATCTAAACATTGTTGTCTTATATATCATGAGTCTCTCTTCTTACCACTATGGGATTTTATTCCAAGGTTCCTCCTTTTGTAACCAAAAGTTTTCAAATATGAATGGTTTTCATTGTTGCCCTATCTTAATCCCCCCTTCCAATAGAATGGGAACTGACATAATACTAGACCCTACAAAATCTAAAATTTTAGATTCCATTTTACAAATACCTCTTCCAAAATTAAAAAATGATCTAACTTCACCTTCATACTATGTGTCTCCATCCTCTTATTAGTCCAAGTATAGTTGTTTCCAAGACATTTAATATCCACCAAGAGTAATGTGTGGACCTTAGCAATCATAATCCAGTCCCTTGATTCTAAAATTGGAGTTCCTCCTTCCTAATTTCTTGTAACAACCCAAGTCTACTCACCTGGTTGTACTGCAAAAACAAGCCAAGCAATTTTAGAAGGTTTTTTTTCTAATTTTATTATTTTCAACCTAGACAGCGATGTCATTTTAATAGCAAGTACCCTCAGTTTCATGGTATTTATATTTTACCTAATGAATCAATAACATTATGTTTTAATCTAGTACACACATATCCAACCACTTTTGGGTTTCAAGACTACTGCAGAAAACCACCCAAGTGGACAAGATTGGCCAAATCCCATAGATAGTGCCATTTTGTAGAATCGATTTATCTCATTTATGTCCATGTGTTCTAGCATGAGAGTCGAGCCACAACTAGGGTTATCCTCTAGGACCCATAACACCTAGAGGGGGATGCTTTGTTTCTCCATCCCTTATAATTTGTGAATCCACAACCTATTTGGTCGACTTATTCTACTTTTAATATGTAAGAGATCAGTGTACATATGCCAGTGTCTAGTTGATTGTCCCCTTATCTGAATTTAATGAGAGCCATGTCAATACCATGACCTTGGACTTGATTGCACATGCTCCTTGTGACTCATGATTGTTTATCTCATACTAAACATTGAGGCTAGTCTAGCTAAGTCAAATGAACATGGGACTTATCACAGTACTACCAAACAATAATCTAGGGGTAGCATTCAATTCCACTTCAAATTATAATTTTTGACCTAGTCACTTATCCAGACCAATTTCATCAGACTATAGTTACCTCAGAAATCATTTTGTGCATACTCGCACATCAACAACATTGGGTGTTTATGTTTAATTGAACTTCACAAGGAATATTTAACCTTTCCTCTTCATGATGTTTGGTTTATTCATTCACCCTTCTCGATGAATAATGGTTATGCATAGTGGCTATTTATCGCCAAATTGGCTAAAATTAGAATTTTTAGAATTTGTAATTGGCTAATATTTGGGACCCTTGACCATGGCCCATTAGCCAAACTTTTCTAGGTGTAAACTTTATTTTGGATCGATTCGCCCCAATTTTATAATAATTTGACCATTTTAAGTTTAAATTTCCAGCATTACCCCTAATAATGGTGAACCCTTTGCATGTGTTTGGACACTATTTACCTAGATTTCAAAACTGATTCGTAAGTTTTTTTTAAATATATTTTGGGACCGATCCCTTATGCATAACCCTATGATGAATAGATCTATTTTCTTCTCATCTTGAGTTGGTATAGAATTTGGGGTTTTGAATGGATAGTTTAACTAATATTTTAAACTCCCTTTCGAAAATAATTTCAACAATAATATTCTAAACTATTTCTTCTCAACTAAATTTAGAATACTTTTACAATTTATCACAAAGGTACTTTCTAGAAGTTAAAAGAGAAAAAAATCATGTTTTCCTGATTTTACTCTTATCACCATTCTGAACAACATTAGCCACCCACCCAGTGTTTCCAAGATAACATGATAGTATTTATTTTCATTATAAGATAAACTAATTTATCTTCTATTTACATTGGACACCCGAGCATACATTTCTCCTCTCACCAAAAGTAGTCTTTTAATATAAGTTGTCAATATTTAATTTATCTTTCTAGGCTATGATTTAGGTTTTAATCATATGATTACACATAATCCTTTTTCTAAATAAACCAGATGGGTGAATCTATTTCCTGATATTCCAACGTTGAATAAAATAATGGATTTTTTATCTATTATGTCATCAATTTATTCTAAGGAAAGATAAGATTAAATTGTACTAATAATTCTCATATTTTCACAAAACCTTTATGGTGTCATGGCTTACCAAACCTAGAGAATAGGGATCTTAGAGTTAAGGAATTCCATTAGTCTATACAATATTGTCATCCGCAAATCCTTATATTCTTATACTCTTTGAATACATGTGAGGTTGTAACATATGTTTCAATGATTGAAACCAAGATAAGTTCTTAACAAGAATCATTTTACTTATAATCTAATCCATTTTATGGTTTGTATTTTTCATGGAGTTCGTTTCTATTGACTATACATAGAAAATAATAACCAGTTTTCAACAAGTCAATCCTTTTCAACCCACAAAATAGTTTTCAATCTAGAGGATCACACAATACAAGGTTAAGATTACTGAGAAGTTAAACAACATAGTCTTGTGAGGGACATGTATGCAGTTCTCTAGCTACGAGCATGTATATAAATCTATATCTTTTCCATTATAATAAATATACTTAATTCCCTCTTTCTATATTGTTGAATAAAATAACCACAGTTATCCAAGTCTCACAAAAGCAAAATAATTCATAACCAAATTATATAAATATCAAAAATAAATATTTAGATATTCTTAAATATTGGTACTGTTAGCCCCAAAAGGGGAGCTTCCATTTTTGTTTCTTTTTGTTTTGTCTCCCCCCCTTTTCTCCTTAAGTATGCACAAGGTGGTGCGCCCAAGTTCGACCCCGTGCACCCCAATTAAGAGTGGAGCACACAAAAATCCCAAGGGCACACAAGCCTTTGCACCTCAAGCCAAGGCAGTGAGGATAGGTCTTATGAGTGAGGACAAGAGTCTTTAGTGGATATATATCCATTAGCCAGTGTAGTAGAGGTAGTAGTTCTTCTAGAAGATCACCAGCCAGAGCAAGAGGAGAAAGGAGTTATCCTGTGGATAGAGATCCATGAACTTGATTAAGGGGATTGGTATCTCATTTGGACAAAGGTCCAGAAGCATTGTAATAGGGAAAGGATTTCGAAGAGATTGATTGAGAAAATTTTAGTGAAATATTTTCTTCGTGGAGTAGCCCACATTGGGTGAACCACGTTAAATTGGTGTCTCTATTGTGTGTGATGATTTGTGCATTGCTTTGGTTACTGTTGTTGATATTGCTATCTTTACATTGCATAATATTGATTGGAAAGAAAAGTAAAAAGTGGTTTTATATTGTTCACCCCCCTCTCAGTATAAGCTTGTGTTCTTCAATTGGTATCAGAGCTTGTTTCTTCGAAAAAGGTTTAACAGCTTGAAGGAATATCTTACAAGAACACAATTGACAAAGAAAGGCAAAGGTAGAACCATGAGATACAAGAAGAAAAACACACATGGTCATGAAAGAAAAATAAGATGAATTTGATATTTTTTTTTGGGAGAAAAAGTGGAAATAGATTCAAGAGATGAATCAAGCAGTGGAGAAAAGATAATATGGATAAAGTTTTGTATCATATTTAGGAATACAGGTCATCATGCAGCTTATTGTCCAAAGAAGGTGAATAATGTTTTGTTTGTGGTCAACTCGATCATGATGCATGTTATTGCAATGGTTTTAGTAGCGGTGAATATGAATATGATATTCTCAAAAATGAAATCCTAGAGGTTGGGTCAAGAAAGGATAATAGAGATAATCAAAACATGTATGAAGAAAAAAATCTACTTTTAGTTGTAGACACCAAAACAGCACCAATCCGATTATGTGACTGCAAACACTGATCGCTTTGACAAACACAGCCCCCAGGGGCAGCCCTCAGAGGTTAAACAGTGGTCTTAACCACTTTCATAGCAATTTTGTGAGGTCAAGGAGCAATTTGGCACACTTGGACACTTTGCCCAGTATTCGTCTCACCCAGGGACAAATTCAAAATAGAATCTGTCCCACCCCAGGACGAATTCTGAATCCGTCCCTAGGTGGGACGAATTCTAAGCTTAACGGGCAAAAAAGGCAAATGGTGCCAAGTGGCAGCCCAAAAAAGTCAGTTAAGGGCTCCTACCTTGCACGCATGTGTAAGTGGACAGAGGGGCCGTTAGAGGACTATTACAAGAAGCATTTATCAAAGTTCAAGTCAATGAAGGACTCCCCTCCCTCATGGGAAGACAAGAATGCCACATGGCGCCCATGGCCAACACTTGGCTTTTGTGCTTCCCTCCCAAAAGAGACCCCTTGGGTCTATAAAAGGTGGGACTTTTCTCACCCAAAATATACGAAGTTGAAGGAGTGTTCAAGCAACGAAGTGCTGCCAAATTGAAGACTCACTTGCATCCCCCTTTGTTCACCTTCCTACATCCACCAATCTCTTTTGCAAGGGAGGTTGTTGGGTGGCCTTTGGAAGCTCGAACCTTACTCAAATCCGACACATGGACATCTGAACCTACCAATTCACCGACCCCCCAATCCTAAAAGGTTTTGGGCCCATCCCCGGTGTATTGGCTCCAAAATCGAGGGCCAACGGTGGGAGGCCCACTTGGGCACCCCCGCACCTCCCAAGTCCTAATTTTAGTTTTTGAGCACTTTAGATTATTTTTTAGATTGCATTCTATGTTACTAGGTTTGATTAGTCCATAATTGCAATTTTGTAACTTTTGGGTAGATTTTAGGATGTTTTGTATTGCTTTGTCGTTTCGCTAACTTGCAGGTGTCAAGGCCAAATTCCTGAGGGAGGAGGCCAAATTGGGAAAATCCGACCATCTGGGTCGTCCCAAAATGGCCCCAATTACCTAACCCCCTGTTTGCAAGAGTTTTGCAGGTCCCGGGATCCGACATTGGAGCAGCAGCCGGTCGATTTCTCCTATTCAGAAGAATTCGTCCCACCCAGGGACGAATTACAGTCAGAATTCGTCCTGCCCAGGGACGAATTCCAGTTTAAGGTGAATTGGCCAGCTGCATCAGTGGCAGTGGCCTTCTGGTGACTGTTCTTACCTTCTGTTATATTTTGAAGCAATTTGGATTCACTGTTTTCATGGTTTTAGGCAAATATTCGTATGCATATTTTGTTAGTTTTAGAGAGAGAATGCTTTTCATTTGCAGCAGGTGCTACTAACGTCTTGATCATTTCTTTGTTTGCAGGAGAAGCAGCAGAGGCGAAGAACCCATCAACATCGGTGGCGGCATCATCTTAGCCCGCCCGGTGCAATCGTGGGCACGCGGAAGGAGGAACCATTCAGCGATTGTAATCAAACCTTATTTGCGCTCCTAGCCCCTGAAAAGGGAGGAGGCATTATTGTAATAGAGATCGAAAGAAATTAATGAAAGGGCTGTTTTTCTTTATCTGATTGCGTCTCTTCCAATGTGTCTCTTTTCCGTTTCATGCAATTTACATTCCTAGGACTTAAGCGTGCTTAATTTTGAATGCAATTGCACTTGGTGTTTCCTTTGACCGGAATCTCGTGCTTTCAATGGCGATCACGGTGGGACACTGTTCCCTGGTTTTTGAAATCACAGAAAACTGATAAAAGTTTTGTGTTTGTGCTTGACAGGTACACTTTTTTTTGTTGCAGACTACTATTCGTCTCTGACAGGGACGAATCCTTTTCTGCAATTCGTCTGACCCTGAGACGAATTCAAATTCGTCTCTGGGTAGGATGAATTATGTTCTGCAATTCGTCTCCCGGAGGGACGAATTCCTGTCTGCATGATTTTCGGAGCGAGAAATTCGGAGACAACGGGAGCGAGCGAGAGAAGAGGTAGGGATTTTCATGATCTCTGTTATATTTTTCTGTTTTTGCTTCGTTAATTGTTTTCATTTAATCTTGCATTGCATTAGGAAAAGTCATGTATGCTAGTTTCATTTTGTTGGATAAAACGAATCCCACACACATCACGAGACAACTTTAAACCAAGGAGCTGGTCGTAAGACCCCAGCCCTTGATCAAGACCATTGGTGGATTTAATCACCGCCTTGGCTTGATTTGCATCCATTTCCCAATTGTCAACTGTTGTTAGGCATAAATCCTGACGAAGACAGACCGAGCGTAGCTGGGGTGATTCCCATGCGCGCGAGGATAAGTTTTCTATGGTAGGTGTCATTAACGGGACAATCCCCCTTCCGTACCGCCTATGTACCACGTACCTTCTGCTCTCACGTACCTATAGTCTCCCTCTCGTAAGGGCGGGTATATAGAGAGGTTGGTATATCGGCCTGGTTGGTATATTGAAGGGGCGACCTTTTTGGAGTTATAAGAGCCTACATGATGCATTTAAACGTTCTACAAAATCTACAAAAACAAAAAAAAACATCAAAATGCACTAAACCAGTCTAGGGCACACAAAGAGTCCTTAAAAGAGATAATCACGGTCTTGTGAATGTGTGTGTTTAATTCTGCTTAGTGTAGACAAAAAAAAAAAAAAGAGAAAATCATAAAACGAGATAAAAACTTATTTAGATAGCATAGAAGCACCGCAATGGTGTACACCCGTAGTCAAGCCCAATCAAGGGCGAAAGCTCCGAGAGGTACACAAAAAGCGGCGCAAGTTGCCTTCACTTCGGTCCTGAGGATTTGGTTATACCGCCTTATCGGTCTAACCTACAAAAGAATCCAATTCAGAATCCTCGGTGGGGTATGCCTATTCAAAGCAGCCCCTTTCGGGAAGATGCCTTACATGTAGACCTTGACATAAATAGAGAATCACCTCTTCAAGGTAGGCATGAGTGGCCACCGCGCAATGAAGCGCTAAACAGGCACACTGTCCATTTAGAGGGGCAACATGGATATGGCGTCCTTCTTTACCTATCATCAGAACAGAGAGACCAAATCCGGAGCGCAGGGCTCCTTACATAGGGTGACCTAACTCCGCCCATCCCATTTACACTCATGAAAGGGAGTATGAGGAAAACCATCACATTCCTCGAGAGCAACAAACAATGCGGGAACCTTGCATTTTCGCACCAGTAGGATATCATGATCACCCCTTGAGGCCAGAACCTCGAGCACATACCACTTACCTCGACAGAGGGAAGCGACCCATTGAAACCTTAGAGCATCAAAATCCAGGTAGACCCATAGGAGGAACATTTGAACCTCCTGAACAAAATAGGGTAGAACAAATTGATCCGACTGTCGCCAGATATACCACCCGTCAAGCCCAAATCATGCGGCTTAAACAAAGTCGACAAGAGATAGAGTATCAATACCGCTTGGATAAAGAACGCATGCAACGCGAAGCGGATGAGTTACGCTATGAAATACCTGAGAGGGGGCCAACCCCTCGCATCCAAAGAGGCTGAACGAGTATGAGAGGCGTAATTCGTTGGCGCAAGACAGGTCTCCACGACCTCGTCAAGCTCTACCTCCAAGACCCCATAGATTCGAGAGGGAGGCAACTCCCCAAAACAATGATGGGTACCTTCAGCAAGAACTTGATCAGGGTCATAGGTTTCACCCTGAGACTCCTCAAGAATTTTACGAGGAGTATGAACCAGAAGAGGAGTATATCGAAACTCCCCATCAAGGCAGGGAGGATGCCATTCGGCCACCCCTCCATAGGCCTCCAGTTTACCGTAACTTGCAACAAGAGCGAACAAGAGAGGAAGAAATAAAATCTTTCGATGCATACCAAGCGCTATTGGAGCATTTAGAGTCGGTGGAGACAAAAGCTGCTGGGCATCAAAAACCCACATTACGTCTACTCCGCAATAATCCGGTGCATCCCTCAGTGCCTACACCTCTTTACCCCGAACACTTTAAGTTGCCTCAATTGGCAGTTTTTAAAGGTGAAGAAGATGCACAGGAACATGTTACACGGTTTCTAAGCCAATGCTTCGACATTCAAGATAATGACGCGTTATTGCTTAGAACATTCATAACCACATTCGCAGGCCCCGCCTCGGATTGGTTCACACAGCTGCCCAAACACAGCATAAGCGACTTAGATCAGCTAGTAGATGCGTTTCTTGAACGCTTCGCCTTCAACACAAGGAAGAAGGCATCACTTAGTGATCTTGCTAGCCTTAAACAATTTGAGGAGGAAACAATGGCAGCGTACGGGAAACAATGGAGAGCTTTGCTTTCTAAGTTACCCTACCGTCCTCCCATGTCGGACCTCACGCAAATGTTCATGAAAAGTTGTTTAAAATCAATCTCCGGTCTATTGTTGCTGCGACAATACGACAGCTTAGAAGAAGCTTTGGCACAAGCCAGAGTCATAGAAGAGATTAAGATAGGCGAAGGCGCAATTGCCAAGCCTAAGAAGAAAGAGTGGAATAAAACCACTAAAATCGGGACAACGCAACCACAACACGTTGCAGTCAACCAAGTTGCGATAAATGTCCCGAGCGCACAGTGCAAGAAACGTAGCCTCAAAAGGCTAACTACCAGGCAGTGCCTCCTGCTTACGAAAGAGATAACAGGAGACAAGAACAGTATCAGCAGCGTTGCCCTAGGCGATAATTCACCCCGTATGCGGAGTCTAGAGACTCCTTATTTGATTGCTTTTCAGCGGCGAATCTAGTTACTCTGCCAGAAATCCAAATTTTTGACCCTAACGTTCCTAAGCCTAGGGGGTATAGGGAGGAATTGTATTGCAGATTTCATAGACGCAGAGGACATGACCTAAATGGGTGCTGGAAATTCAAAGAACTAGTCCAGGATTTGATCGACAATCGAAAATTTGTCGTGGACAACCCCATCGCACCTAAAAACCAACAAATGGGGGTATTCAAGGACCGCTTGCCTGCCCATGAGGCGCAGACAAAACCGCTCCAAACAAACAAGGTGCGATAAGATCTTCCCGCACAAGGATTTGTGGGAATGATTAGCATTGTAACAAGGAACAGAAAATACCCAGCAGTTGCCCCCGAGGTACCTGCGAGGGAAGTTTCGTCGACATCGCAGCCTCAACAACGCCCAATGCAGTTACCTCCGCCTAGACCTGAGGTCACGATACGAACCAAACTCACGCAGAGTTTGCGGACCACATCAGCTAGGCTGTCCATCTACGAGCTTATTCAACAATCAGCTCCACATAGAGAAGCTCTTATGGACATCTTAAAAGCCATTGAAGTACAACCCCACGAAGCTAATTCTTTCAACGCTTTCGTGGGACATGTGAAACAATGTACGGAGCTTGTCATCACATTCAAAGAAAATGAGGTCAAAACAATATCGAATGACATGTCGGATCCACCCCTGCATGTTATCGCGCGGGTCAACGGGATCCCGTACAAGAGAGTGCTGATAGATACTGGCTCATCCAGTAACATTATAACCACTGCTGCGTTAAAGCATTTAAAACTGCCAGCCTCTCACATCACAGCTTCCACGTACACACTGCGAGCTTTTAACGATGCAATTTGCTCGACGATCGGCACGGTTGTTACTGCCTATACGGGTAGGACAAAAGTCAATACCCACACTGTGCCATGTGTTGGAAGGCGAAATGGCTTATAACATACTGCTAGGGCACCCTTGGATCAGGGACATGAAGTGTGTCCCCTCGATCGCACACCGGTGCTTGAAGTATGCCTATGAAGGGCAAATACATGTAGTCCCAATGGACTTAGAGCCCTTCAAGTATTGCAATGTGGTACAATTCATACCTCAATCGACCCTACCATCAACGCATTTGGATTTTCAATTAAATCCATCTAAATAGGGTCCGATACCGCAGGCACCACTGGTGGCCAATAAGGCAAAATCCCAGCCAGGTGAGACGTCATCATTGGCTCCTTCATCATCAACGCCACCTATCGTGGCCCAACAGAAGGACAAGGGAAAGCAAATCATGGAGGAGGTTAAGTCTCTAGAAGAGGGGTTGCCCACGATCTCAGCAATATCAACAGAGGAAGCGCCCAACGCAACGGAAACCAAGATTCCTGAACAACCAAACATGGAATGGACTCAGGAAGGACTACCGTTTCCTCCTACCCAATCATCAACAATCACTGTTGAGATGGCCAGTATAGGCCTGGGAGAGTACATAGTGCAAAATGTTGTGGCAACCCCCACACTGGAGTCAGTACAAGACATGGGAAGACCTCGCCTTCCCATTGGAACAATCGTCCCTTTAGGCTACCCACCGAACCAAACGAATTTTGTGTATGGGGGCCTTGATCATGGTTTTGAACCATGAGAACAAAAGGAAACAGATGAAGAACCTTTTGTCGAAAACATCAATTATTTGTCGAACCCAAAATTTGCCCTAAAATATCTCGAACAATGCAATTGGCATGGGTATGGGCTAGGCAGATACGAGCAAGGGATGCGGATCCTTTGTCAACCAAGATATCAGATGCCATACGAAAAGTCGGGGGTAGGGTTCAACCATCCCCTGCCATTAGACATCTTGGTTGAAAACATGCAAGGCCTAGAAATAGGCAACAGGGGGGGATTGGCACAAGACCCGTACGCCAATCCAAACACAAAATACACATTGGGGGATTATCTCCCATGGTCTACAAACACCCCTGGTAACAACAATAATCCCTCTCCTTTGCTAGAGAGAGGTGAAAGTTCAGAGAGCAGTCCTCGAAAAGAACAACAACGGATTCCAGATATTTTTTTGAAACTGTTCCCCTTAGAGGTTCCAGATGAAATAACGCAGTCTCAAAAGAATCAGGTCCCTCCACTAAGAGTGGAACAACCGCAATGGGATCAGATTAATTCACTGGAACAAGAAGAATCCTCAATGTCGGAAGCAACAAATGCTGAAGAGGATGAGCAATTTTGGATCTATGAAAGCGATTCAGAAGATGAGACTGAGATGGACTATCTCAGACATGCGCGACGACATCACCGCGCTCTAACCCATGAAGATCTAATGGGACAAATGGGTATACGGTTGGGACATGAATGGCACTTAGACCCAACGAGGTGGGACCAAGTGCTAGGCCTATGGCTCCAAATTCAAGTTGAGCATCGTCCACCTCAAGATCCCATCAGGACAACAGTACCAAGGGAAGACCCCGCCTTCCTTTCCGCACATAGAGACAAATTTGCACCTAGAGAGGATCCATTCGTGCCTGTTCCCGTAGAGCCAGATCCAGAGTATAGGGAACATCTGAAAGAATCACGTCGTCACACCCGGGGTTCTGGAGACCAAATTCATTCCATCCACATGATCTCCATTGATTTGACCACACCCATCCGCAATCCGACCGATCCATCACGATCATTACATCTAAACACGGATGCCATTGACTGGGATTGCGTCAACTCACCATTGTCACCATCAGAGTACTGGCCTTTCGGTGAAATGCTTCATTTTACCCCAAGGACAACTCAAGATATTTTTCAAGGCTGAAGAGGGACCCGAGGTCCCCAACGCGAGATCTTAACTCGGTGATGATATCCATTTAATCCCAACTCCACATCGGTTGGAGGACGGATCTCACATGTCAGTCGAAGAGACGACTGACGTAGACATCGGCACAGATCCAATGAATCCACGGATTCTTAAGCTGGGGGTAAGCCTTTCCCCCGAAGAGCAAGCCGATTACATTGCCCTTCTTAAAGAAAAGAAGGAGGTTTTTGCATGGTCATACAAATATATGCCAGGACTAGACCCGCAGCTAGTCATGCACA
This sequence comes from Wollemia nobilis, assembly GCA_028583015.1. Lineage (NCBI taxonomy): Eukaryota > Viridiplantae > Streptophyta > Pinopsida > Araucariales > Araucariaceae > Wollemia > Wollemia nobilis. The sequence goes on from JAQPPZ010017213.1 coordinate 11,635,604, forward strand.
ATTTAACGCTTGATCCGAAAATCAAGCCAGTAAAGCAAAAACTAAGAAAGATGCACCCAACAGTGGCCTTGATGGTCAAAGATGAATTACAAAAGCTGTTGGATGCACAATTTGTCATCTGCGTGGATTATCCGCCATGGTTGTCCAACATGGTTCCCGTCAAGAAGCCCGATGGGAGGATTCGCATATGCATCGACTTTCGAGACCTAAACAAAGCGAGTCCTAAGGATGATTTCCCCTTGCCAAGCATCGACGCATTGGTAGACGCTACAACGAGTCACGAAATTCTCTCCCTAATGGACGGTTTCTCGGGATACAATCAAATTCGTATCAATCCCGAAGACCAACTCAAAACGGCATTCACAACGCCTTGGGGGACATTTTGTTATAAGGTCATGCCTTTTGGCCTTAAAAACGCCGGCGCTACATACCAACGTGCTATGACGTATATCTTCCACGATTACATGCACAAAACTTTGGAAGATTACATGGATGATTTGTTAGCCAAGTCTAAATTGCGCTCAGATCATCTCGGTGACTTAAGCAAGATCCTCGATCGCCTCATAGAGCATAAGGTCAGACTAAATCCCAAGAAGTGCGTGTTCGGCGTCACATCTGGAAAACTCTTGGGTTTTATAGTCTCCAAAAGAGGCATCGAAGTGGACCCAAACAAAGTCAAGGCAATCCTTGAAATGGCTCCCCCAACCACTATCAAGCGGCTCGAAGTCCGCAAGGAAAGGTCGCGTCGATTAAACGCTTCATAGCGCAATTATCTGACAAATGCCGACCAATGAACAAATTATTGCACAAAGGGGTCACATTTCATTGGGATGACGAGTGCCAGTCAGCCTTTGACGAAATCAAACAATACTTGGCTTCACCGCCAGTATTGGCACCGCCTAGACCAGGTGTGCCATTCTACTTATACATCTCAGCTGCGAGGTGGCACTGGGCGTAATGCTAGCCCGGAAAAATGAACTTCACAAAGAACGAGGCTACTTACTATCTTAGCCGCACCCCGGTCGATTACGAACTTAACTATGCATACGTTGAGAAACTCCGCTGGCAGTGGTGTTTGCCACCAAAAGGCTACGCCACTACATGCTGAGCAACACGACGTATGTTGTGTCTAAGGAGAATCCATTGCGATACATGATGAGTCGTACTTATCATAGTAGCCGCACGGTGAAATGGATCATGTTGTTGACAGAATTTGACATTGAGTTTATTGGACAAAAATCTATAAAAGGACAAGTCATAGCCGATCAACTAGCAGAGGCTCCTCTTGAAGATGATCAACCTCTGGTCATAGAACTACCCGATGATGAGGTCTTCCATGTCTCAGAATCGCCAGATTCTGAAGAGCCTGAGTCTCAGGCCAACATAACCTTATTTTTTGATGGTTCTAAATGCGAGCAAGGTGGTGGCGCAAGAATTGTATTCTTCACACAGTAGGGCGCTCCAATGCCCCCTGTCATTTAAATTAAACTTCCAGTGCACCAACAACAATGCTGAATATGAAGCCTTGCTCCTAGGTCTTCAGACAGCAATCGCCATGAACATCAAAATACTGAACATCTTTGGTGATTCGTTGTTAATCGTCAATCAAGTCAAAGGGGTATATCAATGCAAATGCCCAGTTCTGAAGGCCTATAAAGCCCTCGTGGATAAATTCCTGGCAAAATTTGAGTGGTATGACATCGAGGCACTCCCTCGATCATCAAATCATTTTGCGGACACAATGGCCTCCTTGGGGTCACTAATCCCGCAAGACCTTTCCGGTGATATAACAACCATTCAGGTCAAAACCTTATCGCAACCCGCGATGGAGCGCACAAGCTCAGACTTGACGCCAGGAATCCACATGATCCAGATCGAACCATCTTCGGATAAGTTCTTTCGAATCCGAGACTATTTGAAACACGCCAATTTGGGGTCTTTGTTCTCCCCCATTCCCATTAATAGCAACACAACGCTATTTTTACAAGTTCTATCCCAATTAGCATTTGTTAGGGAAGAACTCCAAAAGGGATTGGCTGTTCAAACTGTCGAGGTATCTGATCAACAGGATTGGTATTTACCCATAAGAGATTACCTCAAGTTAGGTAATCTACCCTTTGGATTGACGCAAGCCGCAAAATGAACATTCAAACAGAAAGCGACAAAATATGTCTTGATAGGAGACATTTTGTATCGTCGCAGCTACGACGAAATTCTTCTTCGTTGCTTGGACCAGCAAGAGTCCACTTGGACAGTCACCCAAGCGCATGACGGTACATATGGCGGCCACTTTAGTGGTATGGCCATTGCAAAGCGCATTCTTCGCATGGGCTATTATTGGCCATCTTTAGAGCGAGATTGCTGCGCGTATGTCAAGAGGTGTGTGAAATGTCAACATCATGCCAATCTTATGCACGCACCTTCCCGGGCCCTACGAGACAGTCCGATCCGCTTGGCCATTTTCGTAGTGGGGCCTCGATCTAATTGGAAAGATCTCCCCGCATCGTCAAGGCCGTCACACGTTTATCATAACGGCCACAGAATATTTTACCAAATGGGTGGAAGCAATTTCGTTAACCTCTACGACGGGACCCCGCATTGCGGAGTTCATTTTGCATTACATCATATGTCGTTTTGGTATTCCATCCAAAATAATCTCGGATAATGGGCCATCATTCAAGAACAAAGACGTGTGTGCTTTAACCACAAAGTACAAAATTCAGCACGACTTTTCAACCCCCTATTATCCGCAAGCAAATGGGCAAGCGAGGCGTCAAACAAAACGCTAGTCGCCATCCTTAAAAAGACCGTCGCAGACGAGTCATAAGGATTGGCACATATAAATCCCACTTGCCCTTTGGGCCTATCGCACTAGCATTCGGACGCCCACGGGGCAACTCCGTTTTCACTAGTGTATGGCTCGGAGGCGTAATGCCTCTCGAGTTGGAAATTCCTTCCCTCCGCATATCAATGCGGGAATTCATCGACGATGACACTACACGGCAGGCCCGGTTAGACCAGCTTACGTTGCTTGATGAAAGACGCGTTAATGCTCTCGAGCACTTACGTATCTATCAAGAGCGGCTTAAGAGAGCTTACAACATGAAAGTTCACCTAAGAGACTTTCGGGTTGGTGATCTGGTTCTGAAGGAAAACCAACAAAACTCTAATTTTCCGTCCCATATGAGGGACAAATTTGCGGCAAATTGGTTAGGTTCGTATGTCATTGATAGCAAAATAGGACCAGGAACGTACAGGCTAGCTTCTCTTGACGGTATCAAGGAAACAGAACCCTTGAATATCAGTCATTTGCGACCATTTCATATCTAAGACAGCCATGTACAAAAAAAAAAAAAAAAAAAAAAAAAAATTCAACAAAAACAAACAAACAAAAATCTCCAAGGATTATCACAATCTCTTGGTCACCCAAAAAGCTCCAAGGATTATCACAATCTCTTGGTCACCCAAAAAGCTCCAAAGATTATTGCAATCTCTTGGTCAACCCAAAAAGCTCCAAGGATTATCGCAATCTCTTGGTCAACCTAAAAAGCTCCAAGGATTATCGCAATCTCTTGGTCTACCCAAAAAGCTCCAAGGATTATCGCAATCTCTTGGTCAACCCAAAAAGCTCCAAGGATTATCGCAATATCTTGGTCACCCAAAAAGCTCCAAGGATTATCGCAATCTCTTGGTCACCAAAAGCTCCAAGGATTATCGCAATCTCTTGGTCAAACAAATCAATAAATTCAACAAAAACAAAACAACAAAAATCAACAAAAATCAACAAAATCAAAAAAAAAAATTTGCATCTCAATTCTAGGCATACTCGAATTCATCAAAATCAACAAAAACACCATGCATAAATCTTACCACACTACAGTCAGTGGTCTGGGAACGTACTAGGAGTTTCAGTAATTCAGTCATCATTTTCCTCTTTAGCCATGTAGTGTACCAAGTCGAACGGATTTTATAAAGGTAGAGTCATACTTGAAATACACCTTGTTACGTAACATCCCAACACGAATCAAAACACTAAAATTCCCAAAATTATGTGAACGAAAGACGAAACCTGCAAAATAATCTAGGTCACCACAAGCGAAAGGTTATCTTGCTCATCCCCCTGTGCGAATGACCCCTAGAATGCTGAGAGTTGGCAAAAAGACAAGCTTCCTCCCTACCCAATTCCCTAAGAATCCCTAAAGTTCTCAATAGTTGCAGAACGCAAAAAATTTGCAAAATGTCAAACTCAAAAATTTGACAAACTACAGTGCAAACATCAAAGGCACAAACAACTGTGATTTTCATCACTCCATATCCCAAATCCCTTGCTCAAAAGAAAAATAAATCAAAATAAACAGTGATCTTATCACTACAAAAGAGCAAGTATCCCAATACAATTGAAAAAAAGAAGGGAGTTGACCTTGAATCCCTGGAACTCTCAACGATTCTGTAGGTCATAAGGCAAGCTTCAATACCAACTCGGTAATAGAAGTAAACCTCCCGCATGACGATATATCTGTCACATTAACTTGTGTACAGATCAATGTTTGCATGTGGATGAGCTAGCTTATGGCATCCTGGATTACAACGCAGATTAATCTTAGTACATATAACAAAGGAATTCATGGAGCTAATTAGGTGATCCTCAGTATAGGTTCGGTTGAAAGCCCATCTGGCACTGGCGGTATCCTAACAAATACCACTAAATGAACTCAATTGCACACACAGGGATGTGAAATAGCTCGGTCAAAAACAAGTTTGATTCATACCTTGTTCAAAAGTATTGTAAGATAAAGTACAGTCGTGGATAGTGAGTTAAAAGCTGTCTCGAATCTCAGAAAATCTTACACTCATCCCGAAAACCATCTGCGCTACTTATCATTCTTATGATACCATCAGAAAATACAAAAACAGCAAAGAAAAACCAGATAAATAAAAATAGCATTCATCCATTTTGCATATCACATAGGCATCTAAAAAAAAAAAAAATTCAATTCATCTGCATCCATCAAATAAATAAACATGCATAACAAAAATCAATCACATCATCACATGTACAAATCCAAAAATAAAACCGGTATATATATGTATATCGTCAAAAAAAAAGATGCCCGCAGGCTACAAAAACAGGTCCTCAGACCCCGCAATCATATCCAAAACCCAACCTAAGGTGTCGGCCACCATGATCACGCAGGATCGGTGCGACGGGAACTACCCCCCGTGGTGTGGGTCCTACGGGACCCTGCAGGGCGGCTCATGCTAGCCCCCGCATCATGCCTACTACCACCCCCCTCATCCAACCACCTGCGGTGAGATGATGCTGACTGCTCAGTCAGACTATCTCTCGTCTGTCGAGAAGATCTGCTGATAGAAGGCTCAGGGAGCCGCCCGCCGATGATAGATAGACAATGCATCATCGCGCTGCGCCAAAACGCTATCCCGCTCTGCCAACTGAGCCCGCAGAAGATCCCTCTCTAGATCCCGCATTCGTAGCAGCTCTGTAAGCCGCGCAACCTCATCGCCTACATCCGACCCCACCCCCTCCGTATTTGTCGGACGCATAGGACTCCCGGGGACAATAGCCTGCCTAGGCTCCAACTGCTCCTCCACATCCTGCATGTCCGGCTGCTCCGGAACACCCAAGTCCACATCCTCATCTCCCACATCCACCATGTCTGCATCATCCAACGGCCCTCCCCAATCACCCCCTGTCGCCTCAGCATCCTCCACTGTCGCCTCCGCGCCTCCGAGTGGACCCTCTCCTCTCCAGCGTCGTAAAACCCACCACGAATCATACTCAGTGGTAGTACCTACGTCATCCACATCCAACACCTCAATAACCGCATCCGACTCCTCGCCCAATGGCACGAGGACCGGCGGCTCCAGATCCCTCTCATCTCCCCGACGTCGATAGCCTACGGGTTCACCAGGAAACCCCTGGCGCACCCCAAACTGTCGTGTAACCCGGCGGTATGGAAAGAACTCATGCTCCGTCCCGTGCCGCCCAATCAACCATTGCTCCCTCCATACCCGTCGGAGCCACTCTCTAGCCTCAGGCCAGGCTGGACAGTCCCGATAGGGACGCCAAAACACCTCCCTTGGAGTGAGCCACGAAAAGGCATCAATGTAGTGCTCAACTGCACCTGCCCATCGCCGAATCTGCCCCTGCTCCGTAGACCGTCACCACAAATCTGCATAACCAATCTCATCATCCTCCATCGCCACCCGAGTCGTCCACGGTAACCCGGTAGGCCTCTCAACAGCTATGTGCTGCCAACCCCAGCACTGCAACAAAAAGCTGCAACTGACACCCTTCCGCTGTCGACAGCGGACCCCGTACAGGTCTCCATAAAGTTGCGCCAACAAAGTCTGTCCCCATCTCAGGATCAACGGTGCCTCTACCGGGCACTCTGCCAACTGCCACACCAAATCCAAGCGGGTTCCACGGGAACCTCGCGCCGATGAATCAGGGAGAAGAATGTTAGAAATGAGGCCCATCAGGAATGCGTGCCTCACTCCTAACACCCCCCTCTCCTTCCACCAGCCAACCAAAATCCCGCCAGCCTGGAAATTCGCCTCGGCTATCTCCACTGGGTCTGCTACACCCAGATCCCCCCCATGCCCAAAACATCTCATGAGTATAGCAGTCCGCTGATCGAACGGAGATGTCCTAATAGGCAGACCATCTATCAGAATCCAAAGCAACCGATAGACGTCCTCAAGAGTCACAATCATCTCCCCTGTCGGGAGATGGAAAGTATTGGTCCTCGGATCCCAAAGCTTGATCAGGGCCGTCAGATAGGCCTGATCCGAAACCACAGGCTCCAGTCGAGCCACCTGCTTGAGCCCAAGGGCATCAAGCCATTCCCAGTCGTCATCAGTCAAGGCCAACCGCGCCTCAGTAAAGGCAGCGGGTACACGGTACCGGCTCCTAACAACCTGCAAGCAAAAAAAAAATAATAATAAATAAAATAAAAATAAAATTTTCAATTCTAGGGTTTCTAACCTTAGTTGTTAAACAAAAAACATCACAAAAAAAAAAAAATCTTAAAATTTTGAAAAGCGCAACACAAAAACAATGCATTCAGTTAAAGCAAAATAAGCCCTAGGGTCACTTACAGGACTCGCCTCGGCTCCGCCGCTCGAACCAGTTTGTGCACTCATGATGGCAGAGAGAATTCCAGTAGCGCTTCGCTTCGCAGAATTACCTCCTCCTCCCAGAGCTCCAAAATCGCAAGAAAAAAATGACACAAATGAGCCCAAAATCAAGTTTTGGCCCTTAAATAGGCCTTTTGCACTGGAATTCATCCTTGACTGGGACGAGCGCTCTGATTAGCGCTCATCCCACCCAGGGACGAATTCTCCAGCTAGAATTCGTCCCACCCAGGGACGAATTCAGGCCAGCACAAAAAAAATCAAGAAAAATGACTAAAAATGCACTAAAAACAGACAATAAAACTGCCTGACAGGACTGCAAATGCAACTGACAACATGGGCATACAAAATCGACATCGGGGTCACAAATTATCAATATCCTACTCCCTAAGAAGGCTACCATAGCCGGACCGCTCCAGCGGAAGACAGATTTTGAAAATTTAATCCCAAAATGATGTCACAAAAAACAACAAAACAACAAAAAAAGGCAACACAAAACAAGCAATAAACATTGCCAGACACAAGTGCTCTTGCACTTAACCTCTTGGCATAGAAAAATTGATGTCGGGGTTTGCATTGTCACTATCCTACTCCCGAAGAAGGCTACCATAGCCGGACCGCTCCACGGGAGGACGGATTGCCGACAATTCAATCACCAAATCGTGTCACAAAAACAACAAAAACAATACAAAATTCAACAAAAACACAACAAAAACATTGTCGGGCATAAGTGCTCATGCACTTAACCTCTAGGCAAAGAAAATCGATGTCGAGGTCCAAATTATCACTCTCCTAGTTCCCCAAGAAGGCTATCATAGCCGGACCGCTCCACGGGAAATAGGTTTTCGACGATTTCACCTCATTATGACGTCACCAAAAGGGCTAACAAGTTTGACTACCCCCTCAAGCGACGAATCGATGAGGGAATGACCTTCGTGAGAGAAGCGACGAGTTGCTTGACCCAAGATGACTTTTGCAAGGTTTGCCCATCAACAATCACGCACCCAATTAAGGAAAACGACATGCATTCAAAGAATCATTGACAAAGACAATCATGCTCCTGCTTGGGGCAGTAAACAAGCAACAATCAAATCAATCAAACACTTGGCATTTCGTGAATCATGAACACAAGGTTCCACCTGAGGATAAAAATGCCCTTCATTTGTTCATGACTGATCAATGTCTAAATTCAAGTCACACCTCACCAAAACAGGTTAATACTTGAAATCAAATTCCTTAGCTCGTCGAAGCAAGGATTCAAGAATGCATGCCCTTTCCATACTTGGGGCATCAAAAGTTGGTTAGGTTACCAAGAAACCCTAATCATTAGTGCTTTGGTTATCTATTTTTTCTCAAGCATCTGCGTCACCGCAGTCGCTTCCCAAAAAGGGGCATCCGTAGACACCAAAACAGCACCAATCCGATTATGTGATCGCAAACACTGATCGCTTTGACAAACACAGCCCCCAGGGCAGCCCTCAGAGGTTAAACAGTGGTCTTAACCACTTTCATAGCAATTTTGTGAGGTCAAGGAGCAATTTGGCACACTTGGACACTTTTCCCAGTATTCGTCTCACCCAGGGACGAATTCAAAATAGAATTCGTCCCACCCCAGGACGAATTCTGAATCTGTCCCTGGGTGGGACGAATTCTAAGCTTAACGGGCAAAAAAGGCAAATGGTGCCAAGTGGCAGCCCAGAACAGTCAGTTAAGTGCTCCTACCTTGCACGCATGTGAAAGTGGACGGAGGGGCCGTTAGAGGACTCGTTACAAGAAGCATTTATCAAAGTTCAAGTCAATGAAGGACTCCCCTCCCTCATGGGAAGACAAGAATGCCACATGGCGCCCATGGCCAACACTTGGCTTTTGTGCTTCCCTCCCAAAAGAGACCCCTTGGGTCTATAAAAGGTGGGACTTTTCTCACCCAAAACATACAGAGTTGAAGGAGTGTTCAAGCAACGAAGTGCTGCCAAATTGAAGACTCACTTGCATCCCCCTTTGTTCACCTTCCTACATCCACCAATCTCTTTTGCAAGGGAGGTTGTTGGGTGGCCTTTGGAAGCTCGAACCTTACTCAAATCCGACGCATGGACATCTGAACCTACCAATTCGTCGACCCCCCAATCCTAAAAGGTTTTGGGCCCATCCCGGTGGATTGGCTCCAAAATCGAGGGCCAACGGTGGGAGGCCCACTTGGGCACCCCCGCACCTCCCAAGTCCTAATTTTAGTTTTTGAGCACTTTAGATTATTTTTTAGATTGCATTCTGTGTTACTAGGTCTGATTAGTCCATAATTGCAATTTTGTAACTTTTGGGTAGATTTTAGGATGTTATGTATTGCTTTGTCGTTTCGCTAACTTGCAGGTGTCAAGGCAAAATTCCCGAGGGAGGAAGCCAAATTGGGAAAATCCGACCATCTGGGTCGTCCCAAAATGGCCCCAATTACCTAACCCCCCTGTTTGCAGGAGTTTTGCAGATCCCGGGATCCGACATTGGAGCAGCGAGCAGGTCGATTTCTCCTATTCAGAAGAATTCGTCCCACCCAGGGACGAATTACAGTCAGAATTCGTCCTGCCCAGGGATGAATTCCAGTTTAAGGTGAATTGGCCAGCTGCCTCAGTGGCAGTGGCCTTCTGGTGACTGTTCTTACCTTCTGTCAGATTTTGAAGCAATTTGGATTCACTGTTTTCATGGTTTCAGGCAAATATTCGTATGCATATTTTGTTAGTTTTAGAGAGAGAATGCTTTTCATTTGCAGCAGGTGCTACTAACGTCTTGATCATTTCTTTGTTTGCAGGAGAAGCAGCAGAGGTGAAGAACCCATCAACATCAGCGGCGACATCATCTTAGCCCGCCCAGTGCAATCGTGGGCACGCGGAAGGAGGAACCATTCAGCGATTGTAATCAAACCTTATTTGCGCTCCTAGCCCCTGAAAAGGGAGGAGGCATTATTGTAACAGAGATCGGAAGAAATTAATGAAAGGGCTATTTTTCTTTATCTGATTGCGTCTCTTCCAATGTGTCTCTTTTCCATTTCATGCAATTTACATTCCTAGGACTTAAGCGTGCTTAATTTTGAATGCAATTGCACTTGGTGTTTCCTTTGACCGGAATCTCGTGCTTTCATGAGTATTAGAAGAAAATACTCCTATTGAAGACCAATTAAAAGAAGAGGAATATTCATAAAAAGAAAAGGAGGAATCCACTCTTAAGAAACTTGTTGAATTGAAAAGGAAGAATTTAGAATTGAAGGCTCAAATACAAGAATATGAGAGATGTAAGACAAATCTTCTACAAGATCTCTTTGAATTGAGAGATAAGGTTGAAAAAGCAAGAAGAGTTGAAGAAGGTATGATTGAACAATCAAAGGTAAAAGAGATAGAATGTGAAAGACTTATGGTTACTCTTGAAAAATTAAAAAGATAGAACTCAGGATTAAGGGTTCAAGCTCAAGAAGATGAGAAAGCAAAAGCAAAGTTTCTATAGGAACTCACCAACTTCAAAATCAAGGTTGAAGAGGCAAGAAAAATTGAAGAAGATATGGCCAAAAAATTAAAGATAAAAGATCTAGATTGTGAAATATTAGAGCATGAGATAGTTTCACTAAGTATAGAAGTAAAAGGCTCTCAGGGAAAGCTGTACAAGTTTGAGGAAAATACAAAGACTTTGGACATGATTATTGTAGCACCCTAAAATTGGCGCAGTAAAATTGGAATAATTACATTCACCTTAGTAAATAAATTTAAATTCAAATTTAACCTCCCAAACCGCCCGTTAACCGTCGAGAAACCTGTTTCCTCCTTTTTTGTGCCATTTTTAGCAGTTGTTTTGACCGTTTGACGATATCGTCTCCGATCAGATGATATCGCCCGCATTTGACGATTTCATATGGACTAGAACGTCCAGACGATTTCGTCGCAAAACTGAATTTGTATAGTTGGAATCCGTTCCAACGGGTCTCCAATCCGGGCAGAAGCGTGTCTGCGCCATTGGGACCCTTCCCCCGTTGGAGATCTCCCAAATTGGGATGATCTCCAACCTCCCAACAACTATCCTATGCCTATTTAACTCTAAGACTTTTCCCTCCCCAACCCCTGGCTGAATTTTTATGCAAATTGAACCCTTATGCTCTAAAACATCGTAATTCATATTTTGCATTAGTCCTATAGTCATTTCATTGTAGGTACACCACTGGTTTTCAGCTGGAGCTAGCACCTTTCGCAGCCGACGAACCTGTTAAGATCGGATGCGATCTCGTCAAATTCGGGACAATCTCGTACTGATGCGAGACGATTTCGACTGCAGCACACATCGAGGCAATCAGTTCCTGGAGTTTGCTCTTCTGTCTCTTTTTTCTGTCATTTTATGCTATAAATTATATTTTTTATTCAGTTTTTATACTATATTGCATATGGAGTTCACCCATTTTGTCTAGTTTGCATATTAAGATCATATTCTGCTATCTAAACACAGTGATTTGCATTTACTGCTTCTCGTATATTGTTCAACACTCATATTACTTGTTTCATATAGTTTGCCCTCGTTTGCAAAATAGAATTTCTTGTATTTCGTATTCTGTTTGTCGTTTTGCGAGTCTCTGATGAATTCGTTTGACGAATTCGTCAGATTGCAGATGATCCTGTCAGTTTAGACGATTTTATCAAATTGAAGGTGATTCTGTTGAATTGTAGATGATCCAGACTACTTCAAGCTTCAGAAACTCCATCAGACTTCCGGATCAGGTAATCTTCATTGGCCTCCTGAAAATTCTCTGTTTCTATTTTCCTTTCTATTTGTTGTATGCATTTAAATTGCATTTTCATGTAGTTTAAGTTAGAATCATTTGGCCAAACCTAGGATGAATGTTTAAAAATAAAACGAACTCATCAAAACTCATTCCCAAAACCTAGGCGTGGAAACTGCCGTCAAATGTTTCCTGGTGAACCCACCATCCGTCGAAAAATCACCAAAATGCACCTCCCTTGAGAGGCGGGACCTTCGCAAAGTCCTCTCGTCCGAGGTACCGCACCATCCTTTTCCCATCCTCCTTCCGGGCGTGGATCCAATAGCCTGAAGGTAGGGGTGCGAAAAATTTGGAGCGATACATTTTGGTGAACCCGACATGAATGCATCATAACCTTTTGAACAAAAACAAACAAAGACAAAAAAAAAAAAAATTTAGAACAACTAAAACTTAGATGCATTTTAAAAAAACATTTAAGGTTCAAAATCATGTTTAGATGGTAGCTCCTAAAAATAGGTTAGCAGTTACTATAAACGTAGTAAACCAATTAGCGGCCATAGAAGTTAATTCTGTCCTTAGTGTCCCTGAAGCAAGTAGAAATCAATCCTTGTGGGACGAGCTTATCGAGAGACTTAGTATCATTTCATCTAGGTCCACACAACTTAAACAGATTAAGAGGCTATTCTTGGATAGAATCCTGGATCCTCATAAATTAGTGTTCTATCATGAACTTCAGAGAGCTTGCCATAGGTGGTTAGCCTATAGGAGAGCTCTTGTATCTGCAAAATTTTTAACTTTCAGGGAAAATCTCGAAGACACAGTTATAGTGCGCCCATTTCTAGTTCATATAGATTCCTTAGAAGATGATCTTATAGTTAGGAGAAGATGGAACAAAACTCCTAGAGCTATGTTATATTGTAAATATTGTCGTGAGAATTATTATTTCCAACCGGGATCTGAGATAGACAATATCACCATAGCCCTTTTCATCAAATTCTTAAAAGAAAACTTTCAATTTGAAGAAGAACATTTCATGACCCCGAACGACTTGAACCTATTAATGATATTCATAAATTATTCATAGAAGATTAGTTCATCTACTTTCAGCCTTATTATTACTGTGTGCATTTATTGTTTCATTTGCTGTCTTTATTATATTGTTTCAAAGAAAAACTAAAAATCAAAAATAAAAAAACATAGTAAAAAACTTAAACATTTCATTTACAATATTGCATTAGGTATATATAAATATATACCTTTTAATTTGTTGCATATATATATATATAAATATATATATATTTTCTGAAATCAAAACTTAGCACCATGACTAAACTTAGGAATGGTAAAGAAATTTTAGGAGAAGGAGAAGATTGGCTACAAAATACAACTAAAAACCCAAATGTCCTTCTTGGAGATACAAATCCGAAAGGTGAAACTCTAGGTCAATCAGATGAAGACTTACATGAAGATAAGGAACAAGAAGGAAGTGTTAAAGAATCTTCGTCCCCTAGAATAGCTCCAAATGGAGGCATTACTTTTGACAACGCAGAACATTTTCAAAAATTTCTTAATCAACATATCGACGTCCTTAATGTGGCAGTCCGTATTGATAAAGGGGAAATTAGTGATGCTCAAACAGCCTTAGAACGGGCGCTTGATATGCAAACTAATCCCTTGTCTTTCATTGATAAAGAAAGTGATAAGGGCGGATCATCTAATGCGAGTATGGTCACTATAGCCCAAGCCATGACCAAACAACAGGTCACCCAACCTCCTAAGCAACTTGTTACTCAACCTAAAATCACTCCCGCACAAAAGAAAATTCCCTTCACTACTTCCTTCCTCCAAACAATTGAGCAAAATGCTTTAAATAGACAAAAATCTAAAACAAAGCCAAATACAAACTTTCAACAATCTACAATACAACACAATCCAACTTCAAAACTCCTCCATAATATTTTTCCTACCAATGTTTTACACAATAGTAACATGACATCTAATCTGCATGTTCCTCCATCCTACGCCCATAACACTTATGGCAATGCCCCACCGAATCAATATGGGGGGCAAACTAGTAGTTTGGAAGCTATGGTGAAACAATTGGCTTCACATATGGACCAGATAGATCCCTACCGTCCCTCGTATAATTATCTAGAGATTTGTAGCCAACCATTGGATCCCATAGTGGTAGCTCAACCATACCCTAAACATTTTCCCATGCTCGTCCTGCCTATCTATAAAGGAACCAAAGATCCCATAGAACATCTTCGCATGTTTAGGATAGCATGTCACGACATATCGCATAACGACTTGCTATTACTAAAAATGTTCCCCAAAAGTTTAGGTGGAATGGCGTTAGAGTGGTATTATCAATTGCCCACTCATTCCTTAAGAAACTTTGAAGAAACAGCTGAGTCATTTGTTCATCAATTTAGTGCCTACATCGAGAGGCATGTAACTATTAAAGACCTATACAATTTAAAACAAGATGAAGACGAATGTTTTGCTGATTTATTAGCAAGATGGAGACAATTGACAGGAAAACTGCACTTTGTGCTACCCTATAGGGAAATGTTAGACATTTTCATTAACAATTTACAAGAACAACTTTCTTATGAGCTATCAACAACTACTTTGACTACCTTCGATCAAGCTATAGACTTAGCTCGAAGAGTAGAAGATGCCCTCATTAGGAGAGGCCAACTTAGAAAGAAGGATGATGAGAAAACATCTAGAAATCAATATAAAAACAAACAGGTTGTCGGTGATGGAGTCACTGATGCGAGAAATGTTGCTAATGTCAATGCAACAAAAACAATAGAAAAATTCATCTTGAAACCTCCCGATAAGCCTCCTCGAGAGTTCACTAGATTAAACCAACCTTTATCAACTATTTTACCTCAACTTCTTGAAAGAGGTTTAATCCAATCGCCAGCCTATCCGGAACCTGACCCAAGCATACCCGGATATAGAGTTGATTTGCACTGTGATTTTCATAGAGGTCCTGGACATTCTACCAACGCTTGTAAGAGATTGAAACATAAAATACAAGATTTGATTGACAATAATGAAATGGAAGTGCAAGCCTTCCAACCTAAACAAAACCCTCCTAATAATACCCAAAAGACTGTTCCCCAAAATCAAAATCAGAATGCCAATCAAACTTTAGACATATTTCAACACCCTTTACCAAGACATGGTAAAGAGGTAGCTAATCAAATTGAACATCACAATGTTCCCCCTCCTACCCGATATGTAGGAACCATTAGCGGGCAATTACTTGTTCAAGACTCTCACACATTCGACACAACCTTATCCCTGGTTACAACCAGGCCCTTACATAATTTTCAAACTTCTGATTCTAGCGATATAGAGTCAGATAGTGAGAGTGAAGTAGACACCATTCAATCAAATAGTTCTAAAAACGAATCAGATCCTATTCAACCTATCACAGATGCTAATGTTCCAGAAGAACCATTTCCCAGAAGAGTCACTACTCGACCTTCTTCTAATGAAGTCCTTCATTATGAAAAAGCCATAAACTCTCAACCGAGACCGTTTCAACGTCGTCACTATAACATTGTAGGTACCATCGGAGTCGTCACTCGACAACAAGCTCAAAATCCCCAATAAGAACCAAACCAGAACGATGGATCAGCTCCATTTGTTCTGAAAAATCCTAATAAAGGAAAGCATGCTCCTATTGTTCAAACTAAACCCCCTTACAGCATTAATGAGCAATTATCTAATACCACCGCCAGAATCTCCCTTTTAGATTTATTAAGATCCTCCCCCACCCATAGGGATGAATTGATGCTTACTTTGAGCCGGATGATGGTACCTCAAAACATCCAACCCAAAGCTATGGCCAATACTATCATCACGCGAGAGATTGATTGTATTGACTTTCGGGATAAAGATATCCCACAACACAGTCTACACAAGGATAATCCCTTGTATATTACAACTTTAATTGGGGATGTAGTCATCAAACGAGTCCCGATTGATAATGGCTCATCTCTAAACATCCGCACCTTTGACTTCTACCAACGATTTGGTTTTAGAAGTGATGAAATGAAGAAGACTGATATGATTATCAAAGCCTTTAATGACGAAACACAAGAAACGTGTGGAGTCATTACCCTCCCATTGCAAGTTGGTCCTAGAACCCTTGAGACAATTGTGTTCATTGTACATTGCCCAGCATCGTACAATATACTTTTGGGTCGCCCTTGGATTAACGCCATGCGAGCAGTCCCATCAACTTTACACCAATGTGTTAAGTTTGAGTTTAAAAATCAGTTGGTCACTATTCATGGTGACCCTAGACCTTTTGATATGTGCGCATTGGCAGAACCAGTTGGAGTGCAATTTTGCCCTGCTCTGTCATCCACATATCCTACTTCTTCTTCATCTAAAACTGTGAAATATAAACCCATCATTTCATCTATTCCCCCTCCATTAACTTCATCTTCCCATATAGATCAACCACCTTCTAAACAAATTACTGTAGAACTTCAAAAAGCTCTTGAAACTACAACCAATTCTTCAAGTTCTAATCCCATAAATTCAAAACCTTCAGACACATCTATCATACCTTCCACATATCAAGACATAGATAATAAGCCTTCTACATCTTACGCCCTTTCTGATGATATTTTACCAGATTTATCTACAACCTTAATATAAAAAAAAATGAATGCTTTCATGCAAGATTCAAACCTTTTAAATCAATTGCCGCCATCTCCTCGTACTTTGGGCCTCCCACAACCTATGGGAAGTACTTACCAAGTCGGGAGTTGCGCCTTCATGTACAAAGGATATGACTGGGGAAGAATCCCTCAGAATACCAAAACCCATCATGATGGATATGCTCGGTGTTATTTTACCAACGATTACATTAAAGCTAAACCCATGATGCTTAAAATGGGATATAAAGGGAAAGGCTTAGGACCTTTCCAAAATGGCATGAAAGAACCTTTCGAGGTAGAACCATGGCCTGCCCGATGTGGTGTGGGCCTATTACCTAGTAAGGGTCAACCCTTTCCTTTTGAGGATGATGATCATCTCATATGCTATCAAGACTATTTGGATAGACATGTTGATCTACCTCTTAAAAATTTGTCATTTTCATGCAACATGCTATCCATAGCATATCCTGAAATGATTGCTGACCCCGATGAAGAGTTGGAAGGAGATATCTTCCATGATGTCTCTGTTGAAGAGATGTTGTACAACGGGTTTTATTTTGATGGTTCTATACCAACCATAGCTCAACTTGAGGCCGCTGACCCTCAGAACGAATTATCTAAATTAACTTTACAAGAGTTACAAGAATTGGGCGTTTCACCTGCCCCACCTAATTTTGAAAGAGATCTACACATGGCGGTAGAAAATGTCATTAAAATTAATATTGGAACTGAGGACAACCCTCACATAATCAACATTGGAGCAGAACTAAGTCAAGAAAAACAAGAACAATATATTGCATTTCTTAAAGAGTATGAAGATGTCTTCGCTTGGACATATGAAGATATGCCAGGTCTAGACCCTTTTGTAGTCATGCACCATCTAGTGGTCCATCCGAATGCTAAACCTGTTAAACAAAAACTTAGAAAAATGCATCCCAAAGTGGCTCTGCTAGTCAAAGGGGAGTTAGAAAAACTCCTAAATGTTATCTTCATACAAGCTATTGATTATGCTGAATGGATCTCCAATGTAGTTCCAGTCACCAAGAAAGAAGCCACCAAAGTTAGGGTTTGCACATATTTCAGAGATATTAACGTTGCATGCCCTAAAGACGACTTTCCTCTTCCAAATATGGATCAAATTATTTATTTTACAGTCGGAAGTGGGATGATGTCCTTAATGGACGGATTCTCCGGCTATAATCAGATCAGGATAGCTCCTGAAGACCAGGCTAAAACAGCCTTCATTACCCCCTGGGGTACCTTTTGCTGGAAAGTGATGCCCTTTGGCCTAAAGAATCTTTGGGGCAACTTATCAACGGGCTATGACCTACATTTTTCATGATATGATGCATGATATCCTACATGATTATGTAGATGATATTATAGTGCGCTCTCTTATTGAAGATCATCATTTAGACGATTTAAGAAAAGTTTTTAATCGATTACGAGAATATCTCATTCGATTAAATCCAACAAAATGTATATTCGAAGTTAAATCCGGCAAGTTATTAGGGGTTTTAGTTTCTTTACGTGGTATCGAAATTGACCCTCTCAAAATTGCGGCTATCACTGATATGCCCGCACCCACTAATATATTTGAATTACGAAGTTTACAAGGTAAACTTCAAGCTATCCGTCGCTTCATTGATAAGTTGGCGGACAAAACTGGTCCCTTTCTTAAACTCCTTAAGAAGGACGTCCCCTTTAATTGGGACACAGAATGTAGAGAAGCTTTTGAACTTCTCAAGCAATATCTCCTTAACCCTCCGGTGCTTTCACCGCCTAAATCGAACGCCCATTTCTTTTATATATTTCGCTTCAGATTCTGCCTTAGGAGCTATGTTAGCTCGACTTGATGATGAAAAACGAGAACGTGCTAATTATTACATTAGCCGCACCTTCATCAGTTATGAAACCCGCTATACAACATTAGAGAAGTTATGTCTAGCAGTCGTGTTTGCTACGCAAAAATTACGACATTACATGCTTAGCCAAAAAACGTATGTCATTGCCAAATATGATCCTTTAAGATATCTCATGAGTCGACCTTATTTATCGGGTCGCACAACCAAGTGGGTTCTTGCTCTAAGCGAGTTTGATCTCACCTTCATAGGACGAAGTCCGTTAAGGGTCAAATCATAGCGGATCAATTAGTCTGCTGCACCCTTAGAGTCTACTCATCCCCTCATTATCGAGTTTCCTGATGAATGCCTTCAATTAGAGGCGGACCTTGTTGAACAATGGTCCTTATACTTTGATGGAGCCCGATGCATGAGTGGGGTCTGGTGCAGTATTATTTTAATATCTCCGCAAAAACATCTTATTCATCTCGTCCTTCAAACTAACCTTTGCTTGCACCAACAATATCGTTGAGTATGAAGCTCTAATCCTTGGATTACGAGCCGCTTTAGCACTTAAAATTAAAAACCTCTTAGTTTTTGGGGATTCCCAATTGGTTATAAACCAAATTAATGAAGTTTATCAGACCAGAGATGATAAAATTTGCCCATATAAGGCCTATGTTTTACAACTAATGGCCTTGTTTGATCAAGTTACCTTGGAAGCCATTCCTCGAACTAGCAACCGTGCAGCCGACGCCATGGCCGTCGCTGCATCTCTCCTACCCTTGGAGTTAGACGACGAATATGCTACTATCATCATTCGTCGACTCTAGGAACCCGCTTCACATAAGTCATGCTTAGAGCCTTTGGATGTGTTTCTAATCAAGGAAACTACTCCTGAACTCTGGTATACAGACATATTTGATTTCCTCCAAAATGGGACTTTCCCTGCTGATTCTAATCGCAACCAACGTCGGTTATTACGTCGACGAGCAAGTCGATTTGTAATCATTGGCAATACTTTATATAGGAGATCTTTTGAAGGTATCCTATTAATATGTCTAAATTTAGAAGAGTCTAAATTAGCCTTGAGTGAAGCCCACGATGGATCTTGTGGAGGACACTTTAGTGGTAGCATCATTGCTAAAAAGCTCCTTCGGATAGGATACTTTTGGCCTACCATGGAAATGGATGCACATGAATATGTCTACCATTGCGACAAGTGTCAAAAACATGCTGACCTTGTCCATGCGCCTGCACAAGAGCTGCAGGCTATTTCTTCTCCTTGGCCCTTTTCTAAATGGGGCTTGGATATTATTGGTAAAATTAATCCGGTGTCTTCTGATGGACATAAGTTCATCATAATCGCCACTGAGTATTTCATGAAGTGGGTTGAAGCTATGCCTTTAGCTTCCTGTACTAGTTCGCAAGTCTCTAAATTCATTTTTAATCAAATCATCTGTAGGTTCAAAATTCCTGCAAATCTCATCTCTGACAATGGAACTCCATTCAAAAATAAAGATGTTAAAAAATTATGTCAAAAATATAAGATTCAACATCGCTGGTCTACTCCCTATTATCCTCAGGGTAATGGTCAAGCAAAAGCTTCTAACAAAACTCTAATCAAAATTCTCAAAAGACTAGTCAATAAAACGGCCGTGGATCAGCATATTCAATTATATCCAGCCTTGTGGGCTTATCGAACTAGTGTTTGAACCCCCACGGGCACTTCACCATTTGTTTTGGTATATGGTGCCGAAGCAGTTTTTCCATTTGAATTAGAAGTTCCTTCTTTGGCTCTGCTACTTCAAGACACCGAAGTAGGAGATGAATATCGCGTTGTAAGACTCAATCAACTGGAACTCCTAGACGAAAAATGCATCAATGCTTTAGAGCATCTCCGTGCATACCAAAACAAGCTTAAAAGAGCATATAATAAGAAAGTTCGTCATCGATCCTTTGAGATTGGCGATCTTGTTCTAAAAGAAAATCAAAAGAATACGAATGCAACCAAAGACCTGAAAGGTAAATTTGAGCCCAACTGGCTTGGACCATACATTATTACTGCAAAATTTGAATCAGGAGCATATAAATTGTCTACCTTAGATGGTAAAGAACTTAAAGAACCCATGAATATTTTACATCTCAAACGTTATTATGCATAAATTTGATTATTTCATCCATGTATATATTTGTTCAAAATCATTATCTTGTATTTCTCTCAATTTATTTAAAAACCTCAAAAAAATTCATAAAATCTTCAAAAAAATCTTCAAAAATATTTATTGCATTTATTTTGTAAATTTCCTTTTGCTTTAAAACAAAAATCAACATAAAAATCCAAAAACAGCTATATGCTTGAATCTTTCGAAACCAAAACAATATATAGAATAAAGAGAGAGTCAACATTCTCAAAACTTTCTCAAAATCATTATTTTCTTACAATTATTGCAGTTATATGTTTCAACTTATTTTGTATAAAATTAGCATTTATTTGGCATCCATCACTTGCACACTCACACAATAAATATCTTGATTTTATCTGGCATGATTACTAATCTCTCTTATATCAAAGTTCACAAAATTCAATTAAATAAAGTTTGAGCATAGAGAATTGATCTTGGTATTTACTTAAACCAAGCACATCTTTTCACAATAAAATGATTATATTTGTAATTTCCATGTTTTGCTACATAGTAGAACCGATTTCTTGAGTGAAAAGTTTCCCTTGCTATCCTATCATGCACATGGTCTAGAATCTTTGAGAATTGGCAAAAGGACAAGCTCACCCCTACCCAGAATAAAAATCCCTTGCTCTACAGCTAATCTGAGCAAGTATCCCTAGAAAAAGAAAAAGAAAAAGAAAAGAAACATTCAAGAAAGAGAGAAAAGAAAAATGTTATGTCAACAATGTTCCAAGCATTATCAAGCAAAAGAAATACAAAAAAAAAAAAATTCAAAAGAAAGCAAGAAAAGCAATAAAATCCCTTTCCCTACCCTTTGAAAAGAAAAGAAGGGTGAATGAGCTTGAATCCCTGGAATTCTCAATTATTCGAAACCGTGAGGTAAGCCCCATAACAGTGGTTTGTGCCCAACCTTCTTGGCCTTGGGTAACTCCTAGCGTGGCGATATGTCTGTCACATTAGTGACCTTCTTTTGTACAGACCTATGTCTGCCCATGGATTAGCTAGCTCTTGATAATCCGACCTACATAGTAGCCTAGTATGGTTATATGCATCTACATCATGGTTAATGAACACTTAGTTGGTTTATTCAAATCACTTGTATCATAGTATCTTGCTCAAAACTGGTAACTGAACCATACAATTGCACACACATTTGTATTTGAGAGATTTTGTCTATCATTATGATAAATCAAGATTGGCAATGAATTCACTTATGCACATGGGATTCCTTATAAATCTAATTTTTGTCTTCAAAATACTTTGAAATATTATTTTGCAACTTGTTTGGAATAATCAAATACAATTATTTAACAACATATCATATATATCTTATCGACTTTCGCAACGATGGCATAATTCCAAAACCAAAATTGGAATTTTATGCTTAGCGCAAGTCCTCATTTTCATCTTTTTTGTTCATAAAAAATCAATCATGCAATAAACCTATCTATTTTCTTTGATTTTCGCGATGATGGTATAAGTCTATACCTACATATTCTATGCCTAGCGCAAACCATTGTAACAATATTTTTTTTTCCCAATTTATCAAAATTCATAAAAACCATATGACTTCATTTTATTACACCAATTATGCTTTTCAAAAGCAAACACATTTTTATTATTTCATATAATTATGTCAACCTTTGCATTTTGCAATGATGGTATAATTATTAAAGAATTATTCAACAATTTTTATCACACTTAGGAATTTATGCCTAGCAAAAATCATTTTACAATATTTCATGCATAATATTTTCATGGAAATCCGAAAACAAACCATCATCATCATCATCATTTGCATCATCACAACAAAGTCTTAAGACAAGTCTCTTAAGCACTCTTTTCTTTTAACAATATTTCTATCCTGGGACTAGCTTGACGACCGAGTGAGGAGCGACTCCATGAAATGGTCTATAATAGCGACAATGTCCTTTGAAATTATTGTTAGAAATCTCTTTTTATCACATTTCATTACAACCAATCAATTTGTTACATCAGATTATTTCATTTAAAATATTTAAAGCATGACATCCAAGTTATAATTTTTTCCAAAAACGACATAATTACATGACTCATCAATAAAATCATTACATCAATCAACTCAATCAATCAATCAAACATAAAAAGCATCATAAGCATCACATAAGACAAGTCATATGATCAAAAATATCTCATCTATATATATCAACATATGTACATCATCAAAATTAGATTGGTATGCCATAATCTGTACCTCGGCATACTCAATCCTCTATCAATACAAGTATAATATCAGTGGCAGTATCCTGCCCTCTAGCCTCGAGAGCCTCTAGAGCTCTCGACCTCATCTCCTCCCCCGCCCTGCGGAGGACGAGGTGGTCCCATCGCAGTATGTGTGGTACTACGAGTCCTCGTCATCGATCGGGATGAGCTCCTCGTCGACCCTGTCCTGATAGGATCTGCTATGGCAGGTGGTAGATGTACCCTCTGGCCCTTTGGCACCGCCTGGTAGTATAGCGCCTGATAGAATGCGGTCTGAGAAACCGACCGTAGCAGCTCCTAAGTGCTTACCCCTCCGCCTCGTGCCCTGAGACGAGCATTCTCGTCTCGTAGCTGCGACACCTCAGCCCAGTGCTGTGTGCAGTCGCATCCTGTAATGTCTGCACTCGAGCTCGCAGATGATCTCTCTCTGCCCGGAGAGTAGCCATCTCGCTACTCTCTCCAATGTCCACACCCTTGCCCTTATCAGGCAATGGTGGCCTCTATGGAGATGGGGGTCTCGCCTCCCTCCTCTCCCTCTCCCTCTTTCGCGGCCTCTCCTGTGCCTGTGGCCTCCTCTGCTCTCCTCTACCGCAACCTCGGGCTGCCTCTACCACCACCTGGAACTGCCTCCCTATCCGATGCACAACTACGTGGATCGATCCCTGATCCCTCGTCATCCGAGGAGGGCAGATGCCTACGTACCAGGCATCGTAGCCATCGGCTACCCCTGCATCGTCCCCATCCACTGGCTGAATGGGGGCATCGTTCGCTCCCGACTCCAGAATCGTTGCATATCTGGAGCCCCACTAACTGTGGTGTTATCCCAGATAGTCTGGGAAAACTCGTAATCCTTGAGAGATGGGATCCCCTGCTGTAGACCGAACTGTCGCAAAACTCGGTCATAGTGGTGGAGCTCCACCTCTCCCCTCTCCATCCGTATCCAGCAGACTCGTCTGATGTGAGCCAGCTCCTGTCCGTCCTCTGGCCACTCTAGATGCTCTCTCCATGGCCTCCAGGTGATTTGGTCTGGGACCAAGTCATCCAGTAGTCTCCGGGACACCGGCAGGTCGATCCGTCGCTGTGCCCCTCTCCGGAGCCACCAGTAGAAGACTCGGGAACTCTCCCCGTCAACCCTTATTAGTGGAAGCCCTACCGGCCTCCGCACCGCAATGTGCTCCTAGCACCAAACCTGTAGGAGCGATGTCATGACCAGACATCGCCCGCCCTTGTACACGACCCCGTAAAGGATCCTGTACAGCCGGCATAGAACAAAGCCGCCCCAAGCAAATCTGTAGCCATGGTCGCGCATGTCGCAGATCACATCTGCCGACATCCATGGTACCCTGCATCCGCTCTGGTGGCACAACAGAAGTCCACCAACCACCCCAGCCAAAACTCGTGTCAGTGTAGATGCCCCAGGCATCTGGCGTAGTGCCTCGATGTTCACTTCGCCCTTCTCCAGGGTGAAATCTTGGGTCACCGCAGAGTCGTCCCATCGCATGGCCCTGATTGGCCGTAGGTGTGATCATCCTCCCTTGTATAGGGATTCTAAGAATCCTCCATACATCCTCTAATGTGGGAGTCATCTCCCCTATCAGTAACCAGAAGCATGAAGAGCCCGGGTACCACCTCTCTCGCTAGGGTCGTCGGTAGCCCCATGTCGGTAGAAACTTGTGGCATCTCTGCCACATGTAGTAAGCCGGCCTGTGCCAGTTGATCTCACTCTGCTCGTGTCAGAGCGGCCAAGTCATCTCTTAATCCTCCATATTTCCACTCTCTGCTCTTTAGTAATCCTCTCTGCAAGCATAAACAACCAAAACAACAAACAATCATTAATAACAATTTTAGCAATCAATAATGCAACTTAAAGATCAAAATTTTGCAATTGATGATATCGCCCACTATTGGCCGATATCGTCCGACATTTGAGCAAAATCATCTCCGATTTCGCGTGTTGAAATCGTCTCTAATTTGACGAGATCGTCCCTTTTTCGTCGATTTCGCCTTGGGCGAAATTGACGAACTTGAGACGATTTCGTCGAACTAGGGACGATTTCGTCCGGATGACGTCGATGGCCAAAAACGGTCGCGATGCTCAAAATTCATCCTAAAATTCATTTACAAAGCATGTAAATTCAAATTAAATCAATCTAAACTAAGTTTAAACCCTTACCCGTAGAACGCGGCGGACCTCTACAGAACTATGCGCTGTCTCTACCATTTTTGCTCCAGAGCTCTAAAAACAGTAAAATGAACAGTAACAATGAATTAGGGTTTTACCCTATTTTTCTTAATTTTATTCAAAATAATTCAACAATATTTTTTGCTTTTCCATGTTTTTACCGCAACCGTTCGATTTGGGTAAAAACACGGAGAGGGCACCATAGTAAGCTGTCGTACGATTCGACCAAGAATCGTCGCCTAAAAATGGGAATTTTTTTTTGCTTTCTCATAGATCTAGAAGAACTCATCTTTAACGCATTTTCTTCAAAAAATTTGCTAAAGAGGGGGCAAAATGTAGCACCCTAAAATTGGCGCAGTAAAATTGGAATAATTACATTCACCTTAGTAAATAAATTTAAATTCAAATTTTACCTCCCAAACCGCCCGTTAACCGCCGAGAAACCCGTTTCCTCCTTTTTCGTGCCATTTTTAGCAGTTGTTTTGACCGTTTGACGATATCGTCTCCGATCAGACGATATCGCCCTAGATTTGACGATTTCGTCTGGACTAGAACGTCCAAACGATTTCGTCGCAAAACTGAATTTGCATAGTTGGAATCCATTCCAACGGGTCTCCAATCCGGGCAGAAGCGTGTCTGCGCCATTGGGACCCTTCCCCGTTGGAGATCTCCCAAATTGGGATGATCTCCAACCTCCCAACAACTATCCTATGCCTATTTAACTCTAAGACTTTTCCCTCCCCAACCCCTGGCTGAATTTTTATGCAAATTGAACCCTTATGCTCTAAAACATCGTAATTCATATTTTGCATTAGTCCCATAGTCATTTCATTGCGGGTACACCATCGGTTTTCGATCGGAGCCAGCACCTATCGTAGTCGACGAACCTGTCAAGATCGGAGGTGATCTCGTCAAATTCGGGACGATCTCGTACTGATGCGATACGATTTCGACTGCAGCACACATCGAGGAAATCAGTGCTCGGAGTTTGCTCTTCTGTCTCTTTTTCTGTCATTTTATGCTATAAATTAGATTATTTATTCAGTTTTTATACTATATTGCATCCGGAGTTCACCCATTTTGTCTAGTTTGCATATTAAGATCATATTCTGCTATCTAAACACAGTGATTTGCATTTACTTATGTTCCTGTATATTGTTCAACACTCATATTACTGTTTCATATAGTTTGCCCCTGTTTGCAAAATAGAATTTCTTGTATTTCGTATCTGTTTGCTGTTTTGCGTGTCTCGATGAATTCGTCTGACGAATTCGTCAGATTGCAGACGATCCTGTCAGTTTAGACGATTTTATCAAATTGAATGCGATTCTGTAGAATTGCAGACGATCCAGACTACTTCAAGCTTCAGAAACTCCATCAGACTTCCGGATCAGGTAATATTCATTGGCCTCCGGAAAATTCTCTATTTCTGTTTTCCTTTCTGTTTGCTGTATGCATTTAAATTGCATTTTCATGTAGTTTAAGTTAGAATCATTCGGCCAAACCTAGGATGAATGTTTAAAAATAAAACGAACTCATCAAAACTCATTCCCAAAACCTAGGCGTGGAAACTGTCGTCAAATGTTTCCTGGTGAACCCACCATCCATCGAAAAATCATCAAAATGCACCTCCCTTGAGAGGCGGGACCTTCGCAAAGTCCTCTCGTCCGAGGTACCGCACCATCCTTTTCCCATCCTCCTTCCGGGCGCGAATCCAATAGCCTGAAGGTAGGGGTGCGAAAAATTTGGAGCGATACAATTACCAATGCACAAAAGTCACCAGTCACCAAAACAAGACTTAATTCTAAAGAAGAACAACGAAAAAAGGAAGCAAAAAAAGGAGAGTCAAGCTCAAACACTAGAAAAGAAGAAGCGTCAAAAGAAGTAAGTAAAATAGAGAGCGAGACTTCTAAGGATATGTTGGACAATAGAAAGTTCAACAAGGAAAGGAATAATACACAAGTAAGTAACAAATAGAACATGAGATAGGACAAGGTAGAAGATACTAAGAGACCAATGGGGTCTAGGCAAAGTTTCTTCAATGGACGATGCTTCTCATGTCACAAGTTTGGGTACATATCTTCACAATGCAAGACACATGAAATACAAGAATATGAGAACATACAAATTTTCCATGGGTATTGCTACTCATGTAATCAATTTGGTCACAAGGCAATGAATTGCAGGGTTCATGACAAAATAGGATATGGATTCACTAGGAGAAATCCTAAAAATTTTGCACCTCCAAGGAATATTAACATTAAGTGTTATAAGTGCAATAGTGATGGTCACACAACAAAGTGGTGTAGAGTAGGCATTTCAGAATCAAGTATGAACAAGAATAGGAATAGGAACATGAGCATGAATATGGATATGAACATGAATAGGAATAGGAACAACAACAAGAATGTGGACATGGACAGGAACATGGATATGGAAAGGAACAGTCAAAGGAATCAGAAGGATCGGATAAGAAGGAAAGAGGATAAGGTAAAGAACAATGATTTCTGGGAGTAGAAATACTCCCACCCTAGAATTAACCACCTCAAAAGGATGTGAGGGAGGGGCTAAGCTAAGAAGATCATTCTTAGCCTCGAGCCCCAAAGGTGACCCTTTCCCATTTATGTCAAAGGGGGAGATATTTGGTATTTGAGTAAAGAAGAAAGATTTTAAGAGAGCATTGAGCCAAGGGGAGCAATGTCCCAAGGGGAGCTAAACAAAGAAAAAATCAAGTTTTCAGTAAAAAGAATTTGGGTTACCATCATTGACAAAGGGGGATATTGTTGGAAATTTTGAGTCAAAGTTGTCATTGATGTCAAGGAACGAAGTTGTCATTAATGAGCTACCGATAATGTCAAAATGTCAAGAAGAACAATGCAGAGGTTAAAGGCAAAAGGGCTTCATAATATTTTTAATATTATGTGGAAGCATAAGCTAAAAGGTGTTTCATAAAAACCCAAGAAATCTTATTGCAAAGCTAAAGGAAGGTTTAATATTTATTTTATAAAATATTTAAATTCAAATTGAATTTAAATTTTATAAATAAATATTATTTATACAAAGTTGTACAATGAGAGAAGGCCTTAATAAAACCAAAGGGTTTTAAAGAATTAATTTATAAAATTTAAATTCAAGAGAATTTAAATAATTTATAAATTAATAATTTTAAATAGTGTCGACGTCTAAAGTTTGAAGAAAATTTGAAGTGCCGATGTATGTGTGTGAAGGAGGAAATTGATATAAAAACCCATACCTTAGAGGCATTAAAATTATCCTTTTGATCGAACGTTAATGTGTGCAATTGTGTTGAGAACTCGTGTAGAAAAAGAGAAGCAAATTTCTTGTGTTATGTGCCAGCGAATAGAGTCAAAAACAAAAAGTGCCAAAAGTTGAAAGCCATCTAGGTAGCGTGGCCTAGTTGCAAGAGGGCAATGATTAGAGTGTTTTGGAGCTAGGTGACCTGTGTTCAAAATGTGGCGACAGCGTGTTTTGGTGGTTGTGTTTGTGTTGGAAGCACCAAAGGAAATGGTGCACATTTTTCTAGGTAAAGCAGAGAGATTTATAGAGCACGTGGTGCTCTTTACTACCAAAGCGAGTGCTTAGCTCATGCAACGGTTGGAGCCGTGACTAGGGCACTGGTTGAGGCTGTGTCGTGAGTTTGAATCCCACCAAGGCAAAGGTAATATATTTTGATTATTATTTTGTGTTGCCTAAAGTTTGACATTAGGTATTAGGGAGTTAAAAGGGTTGCTTAAAAGGATTTTTATTTGATTATTATTTTTGGTAATTTGGAGGAATAAGGGGTTAGCTTTATTTTTGGATAAAGTTTTTGTGTCACATTGATTTGTTGAAGTTTTAAAAGGATAAAGGGAACTTCTTGCATTGAGTTATTTTTAAAATAAGAGCGCATTGAATATTATTTTAACTGGGAGATTATAAGGTGTAAGTGGTGAATTATTTTTGTAAATTTTGATGAATGTTTTCTTAAAGATGGAGTGATAAGGTGTATGTGTGTCTTGATATTTATATTGTATTTTTGAGGGAGTTTATCATCTTATAACTTCTTTGATCTTGGCAAAGAAGTGTTTGTGGTTTTGGAAGATTTATGAGATTCCTTCATCATCAAGAAAAATGTATGAGCACATTCTTCCATAGTTAAGTTGATTGGTTGTTTTTCTGGAAAATAAATTTGGAGTGAAAAGGACTTGATTAGGGTTTTATTTTTGAGTGTGTTGACTTAACACTTCAAGGTTTTCTGGAATAAAGAGTTGTGTTTAAAACCTTATTTTATAAGCATTGTTATTGAAGTCTTTGGTTGAGCAAAGAACCAGGGTTTGAAAATAACATGAGTATCATTGTTATGTGAGAGTTTTTTATGAGCATTCTTGTTGAAGTGAGTTGTTGAGCAAAGAACTTGAACTAGGGTTATCATTGTTATGTGAGATTTGTTATTGAGCATTGTTGGAAATATTTTGAGTGAAGGATCATATGCTTGGACTAGGGTTTGTGAGCAAGAATTATTTCATTGAGATATTGGTTGAGTAGAGTTGGTTGAGCCTAGTCAAGTGGATGTGTGAAGTGATTGTTCAAGTTCCATAAAACAAACTATTCTATATTCTGATTTGATTTGAGAAAGTAATTGAGCATTGTGCTGAGTATAGAGCATATTTAGTCTCTAAAAATTCTATTTATGTTTCTATGAGATTGGACTGGTTCTAGTGTGGACTTATTGAGTAGATTTGAGGTAAGTCTTTGAGAAGACTTGTGGACAGATTTTAGTAAGCTTTTGTGGAAGCTTACAATACAGATTGAGAGCAGATTTGGCTAAGTTCTTGAGAGGACTTATTGAGAAGATTTGGTTAAGTTCTTGAGAGGACTTATTGAGCAGATTTTTTTAAGTTCTTAAGAGGACTTATTTAGAATATTGGACAAGTTCTAGAGAGGACTTGTAGACTTATTGGTGTGATATTTTGTGAAATATTACAAGGCATATTTGAGACAAGTCTTTGAGAAGGCTTGAGAGTAGAGTTGATTGATTTATTTTTTCAAACCTTGAGTTAAGGTTTGGGGTAGATCCATTAGAGTTGATTGATTGATTTGTTCAAACCTTGAGTTAAGGTTTGGGGTAGATCCAACAAAGTTTATTGATTGATTTGTTCAAACCTTGAGTTAAGGTTTGGGGCATATCCAACAGAGTTGATTTGAGATTGATTCAAGCTTTGAGTTAAGGATTGAGGATTGATTTGTGCTAGACCGAGGGATTGTGTTTAGTATAGATTCAAGAACAAAATTTGGTGCAGATTTGAGGATAGATTTGTGCCAGACCAGAGACAGATATTGAGGATAGATTTGTGCTAGATCGACGGACTGCGTTTAGTACAGATTTGAGACAGAGCTAAGTTTAAGCTTTGGAGGTGACAGAGTATAGAGGACGTCAGTCTCTAGTGGATAGAGATCCATTATCTAGGGTAGTGAGGATAGGTATTTTGAGTGAGGACAAGAGTCTTCAGTGGATAGATATCCATTAGCCAGTGTAGTAGAGGTAATAGTTCTTCTAGAAGATCACCAACCAGAGCAAGAGGAGAAAAGAGTTCTCCTGTGGATAAATATCCATGAACTTGATTAAGGGGATTGGTATCTCCTTTGGACAAAGGTCCATAAATATTGTAATTAGGAAAGGATTCCAAAGAGATTGATTGAGAAAATTTTAGTGAAATATTTTCTCCATGGACTAGCCCACATAGGGTGAACCACTTTAAATTAGTGTCTCTATCGTGTGTGATGATTTATGCATTGCTTTTGTTACTACTGTTGATATTGATATATTTACATTCCATAATATTGATTGGAAAGAAAAGTAAAAAGTGGTCTTATAATGTTCACCCCCTCTCAGTATAAGATTATGTTCTTTAGCCTTATAGCAAGTTAGAAGCAGTTGGCGACTATGGCTCTGAATTGAGATTGCATAGAGAATTGTTAGTGGACAAGGTGGTGCCACTGGTCCCAGTCACTCCCCTAGAAGAATTCGAGGACCCCACTTTCCAAATTGTCCATCAAGATACTGACCTATTTGAGGTCATGATGAAGATTATGGGTGAAGCACAACAAGAGTAGGCCAAACTGCCCTCCTCTTCTAGTTCCCCCATTGTTTCTGCAAAGGGGAAGGATTTGGTCACTTACTTGGGGTAGCAGTCACATAGCCTCGCATCGCCAAATTTAATGTTTATGTGTCCTTTAGAGAAAACTAACGTGGTAGTGGGCTAGCCCTCTTTGTTCTTCGCTACCTGGGTAGTCAACCAAAAGGAGCGTTCCATTCCTCCAAAGGCTTTAAAGAAAATAATAGAGCTGGGGGATTGTATAAAATACTTAGAGAGTACAAGGTGCAAGAAAGAAGCCTCACATAGTCCTCTACCAGAAAGAAATACAGAACTGGATCTTCTGCTAAAGATGTCAAAATTATTATGTTGGCGAGAGTGAGGGACATGCTCTGGTTTACTGCAGATGAGGAGGATCAAATACAAGATATAGAGGAGCAGATATCCCCTAGTAAAGGAGTAAGTAGACCCTGAAGGACAACTGTGTAGGAGATAGGTGACGTGTCCACCACTACATTTGACATCCCTTTGCCACCAAGTTTAAAAGAAGCCACCATTGATGTCAGCAAAGGTGTCATACGGGAAGAAGTTGGCCCAATGGACATGATGAAGTCCCACATAGCCTCCCAAGTGCAGGTGGTAGTAGTAGTAGAGAAAGAGATGGAAGATTTAAAGGCCAAGGTTGCGGAGGTAGGGCAACTACAGCTCAAAGTGTAGCAACTTCAGGCTGAAGTTGATCAATTAAAGCAAATGCCAGCTCCTTCCTAGGCCAGTGCTACACAGGCCAGTGATCAATTTGGGTCTGTAGAAGAATTCAAATAGGAAATGAAGGAGAAAATGATGAGAAAAATGGAGGACTTTGAGTCCATATTTTATGACATCTATGCCACCAGGCACGTTTTCGGCCTCTTGCGTGATCACCTGCAACAAGTAGATCAGAGAGTGAATGCCATATTTCCTATATATAAGAGGTTCAGGGAGAATTACATAGCAATCGATGGGATGATAGCTACATTGGCAAATGGTTCTATCTGTTTCTTTACCGAGGAGTATGACAAAGTTTTCGTATTCTTGCAGAATAGACAAAATTGGCTCTTGTGGAACCAAGAGGTGGTCGACATTGAACGAGAGGTCGAGGATGAACTTGAAGATTGTGGTTTCAAACTTGATGAGTTTATTCAGGCTCCTGACATCAAGGAGTTCATGCTCCACAAAATACAAAATTTTGACTTTGGTCCTAATGTAAAATTATCAAAGCAATTTATAGCTTTGGTACAAATGGTGGATCACCTATGTGTATTCACCGAGAAAGGGTGAACAAAGCCACACAAGATCTTAACTTGTTATTATTTACTTTAACATTCCATGATGAGGCGTGGAACTACATTGACCAAAGTATACGAGACCTCGAAAGAGGAGGGTGGGGCCTAGTTCACCAGGAGCACACGAGCCGAGTGTAGCACAACCACCAACCCAGGGTAGTGGGGGAGATGATACATAACAATAGCCACCACCTGCATAAATAGAGAGGCATGGGCTACGTGCCCATTTTTTATTACATCCTAATTTTGGAGGGAGCGTGATTGATCCAACTAGAGGAAACAGTTACAGCCCCGCTTGATCAACCGATACTATATAAGGGAGACCACTATTGCAGCAAAGTTTTTTATCAAACCTCTAAGAGAGAAAGCTCAAGTCCAGGTATAAGCTATGTCTAAGAGTTAGTCGTATTTTCCTTTGTGTGTGTTTTTCTATCTTCCTTATCTCACCCTTTCTTCTGCCATTTTCCAGGGACTGTCCAGGAAGCGTTGTTCGCTGAGATCATTTCCTGTGGAATGCGCCAGAGTTGGAGACTCTTGCATCACTGCAATCAGGATGGAGAGAAGTAGCCCCATGTTATGATATTCGAACTGGGGTTTATTGTAACCATTGTCATATAAGATCCAAGCACTCTGCCGGTTTCTCCATATGTAAATCATTTTATTTTAATAGAAACTCCAACTCTATTCCTGGCATCCTTTGTGTATGTGGTTTATGTGTCTTACTCATTTATATATTATAGCAATATGAATGTATGAATGACGCCTTCTATCGCTAGTTGAATCATTTTTATTGATTACATCATTTGAATGAATGAAAATAAACTAGTTCTTCTTTCCTTTTCTGTTCTAAGTCATTAAATATAAATCTGCTATGACTACCCAATGGACATGGCACCGGTCTGGTCTTGATGTGTTTTAATAATGCTTGGTTTGGTCATAAAATAACAAAGAACACATAATATCATTGAATCTGGTAGAACATGGGTAATCACGGTAGATATTTGCACCCATTGTCTGGGGTTTCCTTACCCGACCTGGTCTATCTAGAGCCCCGTAGGTAATCTATTCCTGGGTCAAAGAGGTAGATCCACTAGAGTCTACAATACTTGTGATTTTTGGGATTCCTGTGACGTGACAAAGCTTAAGGAGGTAAGCAGGAAATCCCCACAATAGTTTTTGGTATCATTGCTGGGGAGGATTCTTTTAAAAATTTTGTTATCTTACTCCCCTCAATATATCTCAACATAACTATCTTTAGTGCTGTGAGATTTAAAATTTTGGGTTGAGCAATCTTAGCCAGAGAGCACCCCTCACTTTTTGCACACTGTGTTGGTGACTCTGAAGAACTTGAATACAATATCAATGGGGAGCTGATCTGGTGGCCACGAGAAGCAGTGAGAAGGAGCTTTACCCTAAACTTCTAGATCCATAGGTACTTTTTAGAACACATAAAAGCAAAAAGAAAGCCTTGGTTTTTTTTCCTTCTAGTAATAAGGGTAGCAACAATACTATTTTTATTCCTCAAAGTTCTCACACACTAAGTACTATCCCACCCACTATCCCGAGGGGCCCAATCACACCAATGGCTAATCCACCTTTAAATAATTGGTGCCTTAATAGGTATAGACCTTTTATATTACCACTCACCCTAAACCCATTACCCCCAAAAGCCCACAAGTACCTACCCAAGTTCCTGGGGGATAACACTGTGATCGGGGAAGACCATGTAAAAGACTTTTTATATGCTATGGATAGCCTAGAGGTAGAGCATAAGAATGTTGTCCTCAGATTATTCCTCCAAACCTTGTAAAATTACACCAGAGAATGGTTTAATAGCCTGGCAACAGACACTATTGGCACTTTCCAAGATTTGGAAACTCCATTTCTCAGGAAATATAGGGACAAAAAGAATGAATAGTCCCTGTTGACCGAGTTGGAAACAATGAAAAATAAGGATAATGAAACTATAGATGATTTTAATAGGTGGTTCACCAAGCTGAGAAATCGAATCCCTATGGCTTTAAGGCCTAATGATCACCAATCCATATGCTTCTACAAAAATGCCTTCCCTGGTGACTTCAACTATGAACTCAGGCAACAACCCACACTTACTATCGATGCTTGTATGGAAAGAGCAATAGTAATAGAGAGAGATATGATAGATAGTGGGAATATGAAGCCAACCTCGGTAGACCCCAACCCAAGCCAGCCCAAAAGGAAGACTAAGAAAGTAGGCTTTGGCATTTTAAAAAAATTAGAACCTGATCCTATTGATAAACTATCATCACAGTTAATAGAAATGTTCCAGTCTATGAACAATCAGTTGTCTAATATTGAGAGGGATAAAGATGATAGTGGAGAACCTTCACAACATCAAAATGAAGGTAGACCACATTTTAGAAGAAATTTCAATAGGAACTAGAACAATGAGGGGGGAAGGAATTCAAATAATAATTGGAAGAGGAAGTACAGAAAGATCAAGATGTTATTCCAAACCCCATGGCCTCTGTTAATGTGGCCTCTAATTTTCCTTTCTTCTATCCAGCATGTGATGCTCCCCATAACCCAATCGATTGTGGTGTATACCTCAGTCTCCATTCAGGTGTTGACCTTGAGGAGGAATCAGAAGATGAAATTAGGATCAATGCTTGTTGGACTTGGGAAGAAACCACCAACATCCCACCAATCCAAGAGGAGTTCACCCAACCTTCCAGTCCTAATAATAGACCTACGACCTTCACCCTTGATGATGTGAAGATCTTAAAGAGGCCCCCAAATAGCCGCTTTGAACAAATAAAGCAAGGCAAACTGATCCCCATAGCTGAAGAGGTTGAAACTCTAGAAAGAGTCCATGCTACTAGGCTACATAACAGAACCATACCTGATAGGACTGATAAGAAAAATACAGTTGAGGATAAGGAGAATGCCAATGTAAAGAAAATAAATGATGGCCATCAACCACCTCCTCTTGAAAGCAATGAACCAGTCAACAGTGGGTCAAAAAATAAAAAATCAAAATTTGACATAGGACTGGAACTGGAAAAACAAAAGATAAATATAACCTTTGGGGAATTGATGATAGTACCTAAATATAGGGATCATATTTGTAGAGCCTTTGGGCTAACTGAACAAGGGGGGAGTCATGTCCTCATCAACTCCTAATCCATATGGCAGAAGCCCCACCTCAGTAAGACCTTTTTATATATCCCTTCGCTATACATCTGGGTATGGTGACCGCTATGTGATACACAACTACATGCTTGATAGTGGGGCATCTCACAATATTATGCCAAAATAGGTGGTTGATCAATTGGGATTGATATGCACAAAGGATTCTCCCTCCATTTCTATCATGGAAAATAGGTAGGTGCCTTATGTTGGGATAATTATAGGCCTCTTAGTATTTTTAGATCAATATCCAAAGAAAGGGATTGTAATGGATGTAGTTGTGGTAGATGTAGACCCATTTTTCTCCCTACTGCTCTCCAGACATTGGGTAGAACAATTAGGTGGGTCAATCCAGTTGGACTGGTCATATGCCACCATCCCTCTCTCATCCAAGGAACAGGCCACCCTGAGGAGAGAACCATTCAATAAATGATCAGTTGAGTTAATGAGACCTGATAACACCACTATCAATATGGTCAGCTCCATTGAGGAGAAAGAGTTGGGTGTTTACTCTATCTGGCATACCCCATTCCTCAAGGAAGTGCCTAATGCAGATGGGATGGATCCCAAGGTAAAAGTAGTAGTGGATGTTGAGTCAGATAGAGTCCTAACCACTAAAATGTGGACCATGACATTTGATGGGGTAAAATCACAAACTGGGGCTGGTGCTAGAATTAACTTGATAGATATAAAAGGAAATTACCTGGGTGTGCCCTATCGATTAGAATTTCCTTGCACAAATAATGTGGTAGAATATGAAGCTCTTCTATTAGGGCTAAGGAAAGCCAAGGAATTGGGTATAAACTACCTCACTGTCTATGGGGATGTTGAACTGATTATCCAATAGATCAAAGGAAAATACCAAACTAAGCACCCCAGACTGAAATAGTACAAACAAGCAGTGTTGGATGAGATTAGTAAGTTCTTGGCCTTCAATATATCCCATATACCTAGAGAAAAGAACCATGTTGCTAATCTACTGGCTGTGAATGCTTCTGGGGTAGATAATCCTAAAATAGATACATAATACATGGATAGATTCCCCACCATCTTTGTGTATCATCCTTCTATCCCTGATAATGTGGTTTATTTACAAGTTTTTCAAGATGATGTTGATATCAAAGAATTTATGACTGTACAAAATCACTTTGTCAAGGTAATTTGTGATGAAGAAGATGAGGAAAAATTGTAGCATATCATAGGGACTCCAACAGAGGTAATACAACTCAAAACCAATAAGATTCCTAAAGGGTTGGTGGCTTTAGAATCTCTTTTTGATGATTTTGACAAAGCTCACAGGGTTCTACCTCATGAGTCAGAGGGTGAATAAGTTAATGTTGGGACAGTCAGAGAACCAAGAATGGTTAGAATTGACAAGGCATTATCAACAAAGGAAAAGAAATAGTACATCCA
Source organism: Wollemia nobilis (assembly GCA_028583015.1). Taxonomy (NCBI): domain Eukaryota; kingdom Viridiplantae; phylum Streptophyta; class Pinopsida; order Araucariales; family Araucariaceae; genus Wollemia; species Wollemia nobilis. The sequence continues at coordinate 11,672,642 of JAQPPZ010017213.1, forward strand.
ATACCTAAGAAAAAATAGGGACAGTTTTGCTTGGAGCTATGATGACTTAAGGACATTCAATACTGAGGTCATGACCCATGTTATTCCTTTGAAGGAGGATGCCAAACCTTTTAGGCAGAAAAAAAGAAAATTTAATCCTACTCTACATCCTATCATGCAAAAAGAAGTCCAAAAGTTGCTAAATGCAAAAATAATTAAAAAGGTGAGGTTCTCTTCCTGGATAGCAAATTTAGTGCCCGTAAGGAAAAAGAATGGAGAAATAAGGTTGTGTGTGGATTTTAGGAACTTGAATAAAAATTCTCTCAAAGACAACTACCCCCTCCCCAACATGGAACAACTATTGTAGGTAGTAGTAGGGTCATCCAGGATATCCCTGTTAGATGGCTTCTCAAGATATAATCAGATTTTGGTCAACCCAGAAGACCGATTCAAAACTACATTTACCACACCATGGGGGACCTTTGAATATCAGAGAATGCCATTTGGGTTAATGAATGTTGGGGCCACTTTTCAGAGGGCCATGGATTTTGCCTTCAAAGGTCTGATGTTTAAAATTGTAGTGGTATATTTGGATGACATCATAGTCTTCTCGAAGAATCCTGCAGATCACTTCTCCCACTTATCTCAAGTGTTTGAAAGATGCAAAGAATTTGGGATATCCTTGAACCCAAAGAAATTTTTGTTTGGAGCCACTCATGGCAAACTATTGGGACATGTAGTCTCAAAGGAAGGGATAAGCATTGATCCAAAAAGAACAAAGGCTATTGCACAAATACCCCCCAAAGAGTCTCAAAGGAGTCAGGTCCTTCTTCGGTAAGATAAACTTTATCAAGAGATTTGTTCCAAATTTTGCTAAAATTGCTAAACCTGTTAATGATATGATAAAGAAGGATGCAAAGATAAAGTGGGATGAAGACAATATCAAAGCCTTCCAACAAATTAAAGAAGCCATCACCACTGCACCTATGCTGACCTACCTAGATCATTCAAAGAATTTCAACCTATATTATTTTGCTTTAGAACATACAATAGTTATGGTGTTATCCCAAAAGGATGAAGAGGGAGTTGAAAAACCCATAGCATTCATGAGATCAAGAATGAAGGGGGCCCAACTGAAGTACAATCCAATAGAGAAGTAGGCCTTTGCCCTTATTCAGGCCTTAGAACATTTTAAAAGTATCTTTGGCTCTAGTAAAGTGATTGCCTGCATTCCTTACATAGCCATCAAAGATGTCCTCACCCAGCTTGAGCCCACAGGAAGTTCAACAAGATGGATGGTGAAACTGCTGTAGTATGATGTTGAATTTAAGGTAATTAAAATTATTAAAGGTCAAGGGTTGGCAAAATACATGGCCTGCAAAGGAGAAGAGGATGTGGATAATGCCATTCTAGTGCAAGGGGTACAACAGGTTGAGCATACTGAGCATGAAGAATCTGATTGGTATAAGGATATCCTATTTTATTTAAAGAACCTATCCTTTTTACCTAACAAATCTGCTAGCAGGATGAGGAGTATTAAGCAACAAGCTCAAAAATATCACCTCCAAGAGGACCGGCTCTATTGGAGACACCCAAGTGGAGTGCTACTTTTGTGTGTGACAGAAAAGGAAGTCCCCAAGATCATTGAAGAATTTCACATAGGATTTTGTGGTGGTCATTTCACTCCAAAGGCAAAACCAATCACATTATGAGAGCAGGTTATTATTGGTCATCCATGTTCAAGGATGTGTATCAATTTATCAGGAAATGTTATAACTATCAAGTTTTTACTGGCAAGAAAAACCTGCCTGCAATGCCACTAAAGCCTATAATCATTGAAACTCCATTCTCTCAATGGGGAATAGATCTGATAGGAGAAATCAACCCAAAATCTTTAGGGGGTCATAAATGGATAATTACAGCCATGGATTACCTTACAAAATGGGTTGAAGCAGCTCCTCTCAGAAGGTCAACAACATCAGCTATCATCAATTTCCTAGAAGAAAGCATATTAACCAGATTCGGGGTGCCCAGGAAGCTTGTGACAAACAATGCTAAATATTTCACCTCTTATGAGATGGTTGAATTCTATGCACAATACAGTATAGAGCTGGCCCACTCAAAAAATTATTATCCTCAAGGGAATGGACTGGCTGAGTCTTCAAACAAGAATATAATCACCCAAATCAAGAGATCATTGGGGAAGAATAAAAGAGGTTGGGACAGTGAACTGAAGTATACCTTGTGGGTAGATAGACTATCAATAAAAAGAGCCATTGGAAAATCACCTTATGAGCTGGTCTATGGGGAAAAGGTACTTCTACCACCTCAGCTAGAGAGAACAACCCTCACATTACTCCTCCAAGATCATGAAAGACCAGATGCATTGCAAAGGAGAATGGACCAACTTGTGCAATTGGAAGAGGATAGGAGGGAGGTAGTTGCTAAGATGATCACTCAATCTAACAAGACTATTCAGTTGTTTAACAAGAAAGCAAGGGGTAAAAGTTTTTTGTGGGTGAAGTGGTACTCTATTGGGACCCAAAGAATGACAAGCCCGGTGAGAAGGACAAGTTTGAACCCAAGTGGTTAGGGCCCTATCAGGTTGCCAAGGTGATCGACCAACACACTTACAGGCTCCAAGACATGGAAGGAGAAGAGATGCCTATTCCAGTAAATGGTCAGCACCTAAAATCCTTCGGTCCCCTTCATGGAGGTCAAGAAGAATGATGAAAAAAAGAGCAAGGGTGTGTGTGTAAGTCATTGTTATCAGTTTTATCCACCCAAAGAAGTCTGGAGTTCTCAGGTCGATGTCTTCATCCATCCCCCTATCCTAGTCAGAGCTGGTGTTAGCCCCAAAAGGGGAGCTTCCCTTTTTGTTTTTTGTATTTTGTCTACCCCCTTTCTCCTTAAGGGCGCACAAGGTGGTGCACCCAAGTTCGACCCCATGCACCCCACTAGAGAGTGGAGCGCACAAAAATCCCAAGGGTGCACAAGCCTATGCACCCCAAGCCAACCCGTATGCTCCACAAGTGGGGCGCATGAAAGTCCCTTCGGGTGCACGAAGCCGTGTGCCCGACTTTGTCCCATGCACTCCATTGGGGAATGGAGCGCACAAAGTTGTCTAAGGGGTGCATGAATTCATACACCCTTCTTTGAGTCCATGCACTCCATGGGAGCATGGAGCGCACAAGGTTCCTAAGGGCACACAAATTTTGTACACCCCAAGTTGAGTCCGCATGCTCCACTCCAATGGAGCATGTGAAGGTCCTTATGGGTGCACAAGGTCGTGCACCCATCTAGAGTCCATGTGCTCCACTATAGAGTGGAGTGCACAAAGTTCCCTAAGGGAACACACTATCATGTGCCCCTATCCCACCCTCATGCTCCATCCCAATGGAGTGTGCAAGAGCCTTTGGGGCACACAAGGTCGTGTTTCCAACCCCCAGCCCATGTGTTTTGCTCCTTAGTGGAGCACTCAAAGTCCTGAGGGGTGCTAGTGTCTGTGCAATCCATCCCAATGGAGCATGTGAGGGTCTAGTTGGATGCATAAATTTGTATGCCTACCTCTAGGTTCGTGCGCTCCATTGCAGAGTGGAGCGCACAAAGGTCTTAGGGGTGCATAGTCTCGTGCACCCCATTGTGGTCTGTACGCTCCACTCCCTTGGAGCATGTAAGGTTTTTTTAAGCACATAAGGTTGTGCACCTGCATCGAGGTCTATGCAATCCACTTCCCCATTGGAGTGCATGAAATTTTTTTTGACGCATGAATCTATGCACCTAGTTCTATTCAAGGAACATGGAGAATTAATGAGGCATAATTTTTGCATGCTCCTCCCAAAAAGTTGTGTGCCTCACTCGAGCGCACCTCACTAAAGAAAATCAAGGATTGCCATGTGTTCTAAGATCTACCCATGCCGTAATTCGATCAAGTGGGCATAAGGTACAGCCAATCCGCAACCAACAATGAGGGTGACATGGTGCACCCAGTCCTGTGGCATGACCAGTCATAAAGTGTTGATGAATAGAAAAGCGCACACCCCACCTACATAAATTTAATATTGGATCTTTAAATGGAAGGTGGCGAACCTCCTTCATGCCATTAGCATAATTGTGCATGTAGAGTATTTTATCGATGATGTTGAGTGCAAAAATTTATAAACCCTCTCTGTTCGTGAAAGTGTGCTTCTATGGTTTCTACCAACGTGGATGTAGTAGGGGTACCCGATGTTAAAACCTACATTGGGAAAATTACTGGTGCATGGCCAATCACAAGAAGGGCAAGGAGAGCCCAGGATCCAAAAATATTGACGAACCCATCAGATTCAAGTAGAGACATAACAATAGAACAACAAAAAGAGGTGGAGGGCATCACCATTTATAGTTTTGATCCCATCGAGGAGGATAACCAATGCCACCCGATGCTATTGAGAAGTCTATTCATGAGGGCACAATGAGACAATACCGAGCCAACCCAAGTTTGCAACAAATGGAACACCAACCTAGGTCGGTTAACCTACCCAAAGGTCTATCATTCCTTGGACCTTCTAGCATGGCTAGCGGTGGCTTATGACCCAAAGAATAGGACCATCCATGACCACAAGAACCAGGTCATGGCCCGATTGATAGTAGATAGAATCAGGCAGGTGTTCGGGCTCACCACAACTTCATGGGTCCTAGATTTTAAAATACTCACTCTTCAAGCAAATTTTATGTTGAACACCACATTCTCGGAGATGCTCCTAAAGAGAGGAAAATGCAAGCCTTCGGGTTTCCCTATCCAAAAGTTCTTACTTCATCCCTGGGCGCAGGACTATGCAGATATGATCAACATGGTGTTGGGCATCAAGGACTTGGAGCTTATCACAAAAGAGGTTATGTTCCTCATCATCCAGTGCAATAGGATAGACAAGACGCCCCTCTACCGATGGGAGGATGTGATAAGCGATAACATGAACAAAGAATTAATAAAATTGTAGAAGGCCATATTGGTCGATAAAGAAGAGCTCCCCCCATTCTCATATTATTCATTTTTGATTCATTTATTTATAGCACAATTGGATAAATCCTTGGTGGCTCGGTTGGGAGGAGTGACTACCATCGCAATTCAAGATTCATTGTTGTGTATACAAGAGGGGTGTTCAAGTTACAAAGTCTTCTTTGAGAATGTTCTCCCAGTGGTACACACCCGATTGTGTGATAAAGAGCCCGACAGACTGGGAGTTGGGGTGAGGAAATTTTTGCATGAAGCTAGGGTAGGAGATTTCTTCTACATGGAAGAATTCTCTTATATCAGGGTATATGGTTCTAAATTACCCCCAAAAGCATTGCCAAGACACTGCCCAACGTCAATTGCTATCCTAGAGATAACTAGACAGATTGTTGAGGAGGTGAAAATCAGATACCTTAGGAAGAAGGGGAGCGTGCCATGGTTGCCCATTCCTTGCTCGATGGGGGATTACACATATTTAGGCAATTTTGCAATGTTGTAGGCCATATGGAATATGGATACATACTGCTTCCCCAAGGTCACATGGAGACCCTACGATCTCGATGGCCACCATAGAACTGTTGTTGCTAATAAACTTACCCTTTTACAAGTCACTCATAGGAAAGATGACTTTGAAGATGAAATGCAGAAGGCCATCAAGGGAAGTCAGTCTTTGGACTTGGTATGGAGAATGAATAATAGGCCTTATAGCAAGTTAGAAGTAGTTGGAGATTATGGCTCCGAATTGAGATTACATAGAGAATTATTAGTGGATAAGGTGGTGCCACTGGTCCTAGCCTGCTCCCCTAGAAGAATTCGAGGACCCCACTTTCCAGATTGTCCATCAAGATACTGACCTATTTGAGGTCATGATGAAAATAGTGGGTGAAGCACAACAAGAGCATAGCCAAATCCCCTCTTCTTCTAGTTCTCCCATTGCCACCTCAAAAGGGAAGGAGTTGGTCACTTACTCCTCACAACAATCACAAGGCCTCACATCATCAACTCTAACATTGATGTCCCCATTAGAGCAAACTGATGTGGTAGTGGGCCAACCTTCTTTGTTCTCTGCCACCTTGGTAGTCAACCAAGAGGAGCATCCCATTCCCCCAAGGATTTAAAGAAAATAATAGAAGTAGGGGATTGTCTAATATACTTAGAGAGTATGAGGTGCAAGAAAGAAGCCCCACACAGTCCCTCACTAGAAAGAAAGCCAGAACTGGATATTCTATTGAAGATGTCAAAAGTATTACACTGGTGAGAGTGAGGGACACGCTCTAGTTTACTATGGATGAGGAGGATCAAATACAAGATATAGAGGAGCAGAGATCCCCTAATAAAGGAGTAAGTAGGCCTCGAAGGACAACTATGTAGGAGATAGGTGACGTGTCCATCGCTACATTTGACATCCCTTTGCCACCAAGTTTAAAAGAAGCCACCATTGATGTCAGCAAAGGTGTCATACGGGCAGAAGCTGCCCCAGTGGACATGATGAAGTCCCACGTAGCCACCCAAGCGCAGGTGGCAACAATAGTGGAGAAAGAGATGGAAGATTTAAAGGCCAAGGTTGCGGAGGTGGGGCAACTACAACTCAAAGTACAGCAGCTTCAAGCCGAAGTTGATCAATTAAAGCAAATGCTAGCTCCTTCCCAGGCCAGTGCTACATAGGCCAGTGATCAATTTGGGTCTATAGAAGAATTCAAATAGGAAATGAAGGAGAAAATGATGAGAAAAATGGAGGACCTTGAGTCCATATTTTATGACATCTATGCCACTAGGCATGTTGTTGGCCTCTTGCATGATCACCTGCAACAAGAAGATCAAAGAGTGAACACCATATTTCCTATATATAAGAGGTTTAGGGAGAATTACGTAGCAATCGATGGGATGACAACTACATTGGCAAATGGTTCTATCTATTTCTTTACCGAAGAGTATGCCAAAGTTTTCATCTTCTTGCAGAACAGATAAAATTGGCTCCTATGGAACCAAGAGGTGGTCGACGCTAAACGAGAGGTCAAAGATGAACTTGAAGATTGTGGTTTTAAACTTGATGAGTTTATTCAAGCTCCTGACATCAAAGAGTTCATGCTCCACAAAATACAAAATTTTGACTTTGGTCCTAATGAAAAATTATCAAAGCAATTTACAGCCTTGGTACAAATGGTGGATCGCCTATGTGTCTTCATCGAGAACACCATGGAATGGGCCAGAGAAAGGGTGAACAAAGCCACACAGGATCTTAACTTGTTATTATTTACTTTAACATTCCATGATGAGGCATGGAACTACATTGACCAAAGTATACAAGACCTCGAAAGAGGAGGGGTGGGGCCCAGTTCACCAGGAGCACACGAGCCGAGTGTAGCACAACCGCCAACCCAGGGTAGTGGGGGAGATGATATGCAACAACAACCACCACCTGCATAGATAGAGAGGCATGGGCTACGTACCCATTTTTTATTACATCCTAATTTTGGAGGGAGTGAGATTGATCCAGCTAGAGGAAATGGTTACAACCCCGCTTGATCAACCGACGCTATATAAGGGAGACCACTACAATAGCAAAGTTTTTTATCAAACCTCTGAGAGAGAAAGCTCAAGTCTAGGTATAAGCTATGTCTAAGAGTTAGTCGTATTTTCCCTATGTGTGTTTTTCTTGTCTTCCTTATCTCACCCTTTCTTCTACCATTTTCCAAGGACTATCCAGGAAGCGTTGTTCACTGAGATCATTTCCTATGGAACATGCCAGAGTTGGAGACTCTTGCATCACTACAATAAGGATGGAGAGAAGCAGCCCCATGTTATGATATTCAAATTGGGGTTTATTGTAACCATTGTCATATAAGAGCCGAGCACTCTATCAGTTTCTCCATATGTAAATCATTTTATATTAATAGAAACTCCAACTCTATTCCTGGCATCCTTTGTGTATGTGGTTTATGTGTCTCACTCATTTATATATTACAACAATATGAATGTATGAATGATGCCTTCTATCACTAGTTGAATCATTTTTATTGATTACATCATTTGAATGAATGAAAATGAACTAGTTCTTCTTTCCTTTTTTGTTCTAAGTCATTAAATTTAACTTGCTATGACTACCCAATGGACATGGCACCGGTCTGGTCTTGATGTGTTTTAATAACATTTGGTTTGGTCATAAAATAACAAAGAACACATAATATCATTGAATCTGGTATAACACGGGTAATCACAGTAGATATTTGAACCCATTGTCTGGGGTTTCCTTACCCGACCTAGTCTGTCTAGAGCCCCATAGGTAATCTATTCCTGGGTCAAAGAGGTAGATCCACCAGAGTCTACAATACTCATTGTGATTTTCGGGATTCCTGTGACGTGACAAAGCTTAAGGAGGTAAGCAGGAAATCCCCACAATAGGTACAAAAGATAATGCCCATCCTGGGCAATTGGAGAATTATTGATTAACATAACAAGTTCTATACTAGAACACATTATATTCCCATACAAGAGCCAATAATAAATCATAGAGAGGTTCTTATTTTATTTGTAGTCACTCATATCCATAGACTAGTAGTATGTTCCACTATTATACTCATGCTATAGAAACAAACATGCAAAACCTTTGCTTGCTACATTCCAAAAATGTTTTACTACTAGTAAAACTTTCTCAAAAATCCTTCCTCTTCGCTATATTAGTTTGAAAATTGAAGTTTGAGTCAATGTTTACCAAGGGATCATATATGAATCAATTTAACATATCTAAGTGCATTATAAACACTATTGCAGTCTCACAATATCATTCTATTACAGGAAAGTAGACAAATAGCGAAAACCTTTATAATATTCCATCAAATCATTTCTCAAAAAATTTTTAAATCTAGACACTATCTTTCAATTCCAAAAAGAAATTATTCAAAAGGAAAAGTAGATATAATTCCTAAATATGGTTTGCATGATATATTTCCACATTGAAGAACATAATCTTGTACTGAGAGGGAGGGTAAACAGTATAATACCGGTTTTTACTTTTTTTCCCAAATAATAGTATGTAATGTATATATAGAAATATCAACAACAGTAATCAAAGCAATGCATAAATAACCACACACAATAAAGACACCACAATTTACGTGGTTCAACCAATGTGGGCTAATCCACGGAGAAAATATTTCACTAAAATTTTCTCAATAAATATATTGGGAATCCTTTCCCTATTACAATGTTTATGTACCTCTGTCCAAAGGAGACACCAATCCCCTAAATCAAGTTCATGGATATCTATCCATAGGAGAACTTCTTATCCTCTGCTCTAGCTGGTGATCCTCTAGAAGACTACTACCTCCACTGCATTAGCTTGTGGATCTCTCTCCACTGAATACTTTTATCCCCACTCAGAAGACCTATCATCAATGCCCTGGTTAATGGATCTCTATACACTAAAGACTATTGTCCTCTGCTCTATGTCACCTCCAAAGCTCTATCTCAAATATACACTAAACGTAGTCCTTCGGTCTAGCACAAATCAACTCAATATTTGTATCTAGTTTGGAATAAACCTATCCTCAAATCTACACCAAACCCTACTCTCAAATATGCACTAAACATAGTCCTTCGGTCTAGTACAAATTTGGCCTCAATCTCTGTCCTCAAGCCTTAACTCAAAGCTTGAATCAATCTCAAATCAACTATACTAGATCTGCCCTAAGTCTTAAATCAAGGTTTGGATAAATCAATCAATCAAATCTGCTCTCAAGCCTTCTCAAATAATTATCTCAAATCTGCCTTGTAAGCTTCCTCAAAATCTCACACTAATCTATCCACAAGTCCTCTCTTAGAACTTGCTCAAATATGCTCTACAAGTCCTCTCTAGAACTTGCTCAAATATGCTCCACAAGTCCTCTCTAGAACTTACTCAAATATGCTCCACAAGTTCTTTCTATAACTTTCTCAATTTAGAGACTCAATATACTTCAATTTCAACTCAATGCTCAATCACTTTCTCAAATCAATTCAGAATATAGAATAGTTTGTTTTATGGAAATTGAAAAATCACTTCACACATCCACTTTACTAGGCTCAACCAAATCTACTCAACCAAACACTCAATGAAACAACCCTTGCTCACAAACCCTAGTCCAAACATATAATCACTCACTCAAAATGTTTCCAAAAATTCCCAACAACCAGTTTCACGTAACAATGATACTCATGTTATTTTAATAATATAGTTCAAATTCTTTGCTCAACAACTCACTTCAACAATAATGCTTATAAAAAAATCTTCACATAGCAATGATACTCAAACCCTAGTTCAAGTTCTTCACACAACCAATGGTTTCAACAACAATGCTTATAAAACAAGGTTTTAACAACTCTTTATTCCAGAAAACCTTGAAGCATTAACTCAACACATTCAATAGGAAACCCTAATCAAGTCCTTTTCACTCCAAACTTATTTCCAGAAAACCAACCAATCAACTTAACTATGGAATAATGTGCTCATACCTTTTTCTTGATGATGAAGGAATCTAATAAATCTGCCAAAATCACAAACACTTCTTTGCCAAACTCAAAGAAATTATAAGATGATAAACTTACTCAAAATTCAATGTAAATATCAAGACACACATACACCTTATCACTCCATATTTAAGAAAACATTCATCAACATTTACAAAAATAATACACCACTTACACCTTATAATCTCCCAATTAAAATAATATTCAATGCACTCTTCTTTTCAAAATAACTCAATGCAAGAAGTTCCCTCTATCCTTTTAAAAAATTCAACAACTCAATGTGACACATACACTTTATTAAAATAAATCTAACACCTTATTCCTCCAACTTATCAAAAATAATTTTTAACTAACAATCCTTTTAAGAAACCCTTTTAACTCCAAATTTAGGTGCCACACAAAAATAATAATCAAAATTTATTACCTTGCCTTGGAAGGGATTTGAACTCATAGCGCAACCTCAACCAAAATCCTAGTTGTGGATCCAACACGTCGTACGAGCTAGGCGCTCGCTTGGGGACTAAAGAGCACCATGTGCTCCAAAAGACTCCCTGCCTTGCCTAACACAAAAACGTATGCCTTTCCTTTGGCGCTTCCAAAACTAATGCAACCACTAAAAATGTTGTCGCCACATTTCGAACGTATGTCTCCTAAGGCCCAAACACTCTAACCGTTGTCCTCTTGCCACTAGGCCACATTGCCCAGTTGGCACTTGGTACATTGGCATTGTTTTCCTTAAACCTTATTCTCTGGCATTAAAACATAAAATTCGATTCTCTTATTTAGCACGAATTCAACACAATTGCATGCATTCATTAATCGAGCAAAAGGATAAGGTTTAATGCCTCTAAGGCATTGGTATATATATTGATTTCCCTTCTTCATGCATAACGTCGATGCTCAAATTTCCTCCAATAAATTAGACGTCGGTGCTTTTTATTTCCTTTCGAATTTATAGATTATTTAGATTCATTTGAATTTAAATTTTATAAATTAATTCTTTAAAACCCTTTGGTTTTATTAAGGCCATATTTCATTTACAACTTGGTATAAATAATATTTATTTATAAAATTTAAATTCACTTTGAATTTAAATATTTTATCAAATAAATATTAAACCTTACTTTAGCTTTGCAATAATATTCCTTGGGTTTTTATGAAAAACCTTTTAACTTATGCTTCGATATAATATTAAAAATATTATGAAGCCCTTTTTGCCTTTAACCTCTGCATTGTTCCTCTTGACCTTTGACATCATCAGTGGCTTATTCTTGGATATCAATGACAACTTTGATAACTTTATTTCTTGACAAATTTATTGACATTAATGATGACTTCATTCCTTGACATCAATGACAACTTGACTTAATGACTCAAAATTTTCAACAATCTTCCCCTTTATCATTGATGGTAACCCAACTGAAAACTTAGATTTTTCTTTGTTCTGATCCCCGTGGGACATTGCTCCCCCTGGCTCAATGCTTTCTCATTTTTACTCAAATACCAAATCTCTCCCTCTTACTCAAATCTCTCCCCCTTTGAAATCAATGGCAAAGGGCCACCTTTGGGGCTCGGGGCTAATAATGAGACTATTAGCTTAGCCCCTCCCCCACCTTCTCCCAAAAAGCACTGTTATTTACCTTTATCCTATTTTGTTCTTATCTGATCCTTATAATTCCTATAAATGTTTCTTTCCATGTCCATGTTCCTATCCATGTGTACACTCCTTTCTCTGTTCCTATTCTTGTTCCTGTTCATATCCATGTTCTTGTTCATATCCATATTCCTGTTCCTATTCACATCCATGTTCCTATTCCTGTTCCTGTTCCTTCTTTATTATGGATTTTTTGCTCTACACCACTTTGTTGTGTGACCATCATTATTCTACTTATAAAGCTTAATGTTATTATTCCTTGAAGGTGCAAATATCTTAGGATTTCTCTTAGTGAAGCCATATCCTCTTTTGTCATGAACCCTGCAATTCATTTCCTTGTGACCAAAATGATTACATGAGTAGCAATACCCATGGAAAAGCTATTTGTTCCCATATTCCTGTATTTCCTATGTCCTGCACTGTGAAGCCATGTGCCCAAACTTGTGACATGAAAAGCATATTCCATTGAAGCCTCCTTGTCTTGACCTCATTGGTCTCCTAGTATCTCTTGACCTATTCTGATTGTTATTCCATTTGTATCTTCTTTGTGCATTGTTCCTATTCTTGTTGAACTCTCTATTGTCCAAATCATCCTTAGAATGTCTCACTCTCTTTTACATTGTCTTCTTCTGAAGTATCTTCATCTGAAGTATCTTCTCCTCCAAAAATTGAGGTTGACTTTCCTTCCCATTTCTTTTGAACCTGTTCAAATCCAAGACCTATTTTTCTTGATGTAGGCTTTTGTATCTTGATGAACTTATCCAAGTTCTTTGAGCTATTTTTGAACCCTTTTAGCTTTACTTTGGAGTCTTCTAAATATTCTCTCAGTAGTGCCACTTATTGTGCTAACTTTTCACATTCTAATATGTTTGCTTCCAACTTATCCTTCAACCTTTTTGCCTTAGTCTTTGATGTTTCTAAATCCTCTATAAGCAATCTTCTTTCTTCATCACATTCTTGAAACTGAATTTCAAGTTTAGAGTGTTGCTTTCTTACCTTCTTTACTATATCAAGAGCATAAATAAGTTCTCCCTTGAGATAATATCCATATCTATCTAAATATTCCTCTATTTTTTTGCCTTTTTCCTTAGAGTTTTTGTTTTTCTTCATCATTGTTATTCTTAGCTTCTTGAAAGTAAGTTGCATAATGACCATAACTTCCACAATTGAAACATTTAACAGATTTTTTATCTCTATATCTTAGTGAATCCTTATTACTTCCGCCATAATTTGCTTCTTCATCACTGGATGACTCATTGCTTGATTCTGACTTCTTACCCTTTGTTTTCTTGATTACTTTGAATGCTACTTATTTCTGAGGATTTGGTTCCTTTGTTGTTATTATCTCAAATGTTGTAAGAATACCAAGCAACATATATCTTGTCAAAGTATCACCATCCATTGATACTTCTATAGAAGAAACATTTTCACTGAATATTTTTGGAAGAGTTCTTAAGACTTTATCACAAACATCCAATTCATCAATCTTCATTCCAAGTCCTTGCATATCATTAACAACCTCATCAATTCAAAGTAGATAAGTACTAATATTTTCCTCATCCTTCATTCTTAATGCTTCAAATTATCCTTTGATATTTTGTATCTTTTCTTTATTGATACTTTTATATCCTTCATATATATTTTGTAGTTTATCCCACATTTCTTTTGCAGTTTGACAATGCATAACTTTCATAGACTATGTTCTATGCAAATCCCTCAAAAGTGCATTTATTTTTTTTGAATTATAATTTTGTAGGAGCTTACCTTCCTTATATGTAGGAGGATTAATTAAGGGATCATATCTAAATTCATTTCCAAGAGCCATCGGGTAGATATTCATTTTCATACTCCAATATATATAGTCACTTCCATAAAATACTAGTGCCGAATTATCTAAGGACACATTCTTAGAATCCATTGTGTTCTTGTTAGATTTTCCTTCAAGATGTTAAACTCTTCTGAAGGAACATACTCTGATACCAATTGAAGAACACAAGCTTATACTGATAGAGGTGGTGAACAGTATAAGACAACTTTTTACTTTTCTTTACCAAAAAATATTATGCAATGTATAGATAGAAATATCAACAATAGTAATCAAAGTAATGCACAAATCACCACACATAATAGAGACACCACAATTTATGTGGTTCACCCAATGTGGGCTAATCCACAAAGAAAAATTTTCACTAAAATTTTCACAATTAATCTCTTGGGAATCCTTTACCTTTTATAATATTTATGGACCTCTATCCAAAGGAGACACCAATCCCCTAAATAAAGTTCATGGATATCTATCCACAGGAGAACTCCTCCTCTGCTATGGCTGGTGATCCTCTAGAAGACTACTACCTCCATTGCACTAGCTTATGGATCTCTCCATAGAAGACTTGTATCCCCACTCTGAAGACCCGTACTCACTGCCTTGGCTAATGGATCTCTATCCACTGGATACTATTGTCCTCTACTCTCTGTCACCTCCAAATCTCTATCTCAAATATGCACTAAACACATTCCTTCGGTCTAGCACAAATTTGCTCAATCTTTGTCTCTGGTCTAGCACAAACCTATCCTCAAATTTGCACCAAACTCTGTTCTCAAATATGCACTAAACACAGTCCTTCAATCTAGCACAAATATATCCTTAATCTTTGTCCTCAAGCCTTAACTCAAAGTTTGAATCAATCTCAAATCAACTCTGTTGGATCTGCCCTAAACATTAACTCAAGGTTTGAACAAATCAATCAATCAACTCTGCTCTCAAGACTTCTCAAACACTTATCTCAAATCTGCCTTGTAATATTCCTCAAAAGCTCACACTAATCTATCCACAAGTCCTCTCTTAGAACTTTCTCAAATATTCTTTACAAGTCTTCTCTAGAACTTGCTCAAATCTGCTCCAAAAGTCCTCTCTAGAAATTTATCAAATATGCTCCACAAGTCCTCTCTATAACTTGCTTAATCTGCTCAATAATTCCTCTCAAAAAATTATTCAAATCTACTCAATATCTGTATTGTAAGCTTCCACAAATGCTCACACCAAATCTGTCCACAAGTCTTCTCAAAGACTTGCCTCAAAGCTGCTAAAAAAGTCCACATAGAACTTGTCTAATCTCATAGACACATAAAGGGAATTATTAGAGACTCAATATGTTCTATACTTATCACAATTCTCAATTACTTTCAATCACTCTCTTAGAAACATAAGGAGAATTTTTAGAGACTCAATATGCTTCAATTTCAACTCAATGCTCAATCACTTTCTCAAATCAATTCAGAATATAGAATAGTTTGTTTTATGGAACTTGAATAATCACTTCACACATCCACTTGACTAGGCTCAACCAAATCTACTCAACCAAACACTCAATGAAACAACCCTTGCTCACAAACCCTAGTCCAAGCATATGATCACTCACTCAAAATGTTTCCAACAATACCCAACAACAAGTTTCACATAACAATGATACTCATGTTCTTTTCAAACTCTAGTTCAAGTTATTTTCTCAACAACTCCAACAACAATTATTATAAAAAAATCTTCACATAACAATGATACTCAAACTCTAGTTCACGTTCTTCATACAACCAATGGTTTCAACAAAAATGCTTATAAAACAAGGTTTTAACAACTCTTTATTCCAAAAAACCTTGAAGCATTAACTCAACACATTCAATAGGAAACCCTAATCAAGTCCTTTTCACTCCAAACTTATTTCCAAAAAACTAATCAATCAAATTAACTATGGAAGAATGTGCTCATACATTTTTATTGATGATGAAGGAATCTCATAAATCTGCTACAATCACAAACACTTCTTTTCCAAGCTCAAAGAAATTATAAGATGATAAACTTTCTCAAAATACAATGTAAATATCAAGACACACGTACACCTTATCACTCAATATTTAAGAAAACATTAATCAACATTTACAAAAATAATACACCACTTACACCTTATAATATCACAATTAAAATAATATTTAATGCACTCTTCTTTTCAAAATAACTCAATACAAGAAGTTCCCTCTATCATTTTAAAAACTTCAACAACTCAATGTGAAATATACACTTTATTAAAATAAATATAACACCTTATTCCTCCAACTTATCAAAAATAATTTCAACTAACAATCCTTTTAAGCAACCCTTTTAACTCCAACTTTAGGCAACACACAAAAATAATAATCAAAATTTATTACCTTGCCTTGGAAGGGATTTGAACTCACAACACAACCTTAACCAGCACCCTAGCCACGACTCCAACCGCCGTGCAAGCTAGGCGCTCGTTTGGGGACTAAAGAGCACCATGTGCTTCAAAAGACTCCCCACCTTGTCTACCACAAAAATGTGTATCTTTCCTTTGGTGCTTCCAACACTAAGGCAACCACCAAAAATGTTGTCGTCGTATTTTGAACGCAGGTCTCCTAGCGCCCAAACACTCTAACCGATGTCCTCTTTCCACTAGGCCATGCTACCCAGTTGGCGCTTGGTACTTTGGCATTGTTCCCCTTAAACCTTATTCGCTGGAACTAAAACACAAATGTTGCTTCTCTTATTCCACACAAATTCAACACAATTACACGCATTCATTAATCGAGCAAAAGGATAAGGTTTAATGCCTCTAAGGTATTGTTATATATATTGATTTTAATTCTTCATGCATAACGTTGATGCTTGAATTTCCTCCAATAAATTAGACGTCGACGCTTTTTATTTCCCTTTGAATTTAAATTATTTAAATTCATTTGAATTTAAATTTTATAAAACCCAGGTGTTGTAGGTGAGTTGGAGAGGAGAGGGAAATCCTCCAAGAGAGGTCCCAGGTTCAAATATCCACCCTACCAAAAAATCTGAATTGGGTATCCAAAATCCAATTGATAATGTTGGTACGGGCAGGGTCGGGTGCAACTCTCGGGTGAATTTGACGGTGTAGAACCCCTTGTTCATGGTCTCTCAGACCAAGGCGACCCCACAAGGAATTTTTCGCTTAAAAAAAAAAATTATAAAGCAATTCTTTAAAACACTTTGGTTTTATTAAGGCCATCTTTCATTGTACAAATTGGTATAAATAATATTTATTTATAAAATTTAAATTCACTTTGAATTTAAATATTTTATCAAATAAATATTAAACCTTCCTTTAGATTTGCAATAATCTTCCTTGGGTTTTTATGAAAACCTTTTAACTTATGCTTCCATATAATATTAAAAATATTATGAAGCCCTTTTTACCTTTAACCTCTGCATTGTTCCTCTTGACCTTTGACATCATTAGTGGCTTATTCCTAGATATCAATGACAACTTTGACAACTTTGTTTCTTGACAAATTCCTTGACATTAATGATGACTTCATTCCTTGACATTAATGATGACTTCATTCCTTGACATCAATGACAAATTGATTTAATGAATCAAAATGTTCAACACACACAATAAATTTACATGCAACAATCAACATCAAAACCAATGAGTTAAAAAAAAACACATACTAACGTTTTCACAGACGTATGGTTTTCATCAATATCTCCAAATATTTTCATATCACTAATCCTAACTTTATTTTCCTAATACAACATTTCTAAGCATATATGTAAATGAGAATTCTTTAAATCCTTCAACTCTACACACACCAAGATTTTTCCAGAATCCTCTTTCTTAGCATTTGAGCACTATAGTTTTTTGTTCAAGCTCATTCAGTACCCAATCAAGTCATTGTATCAGTTAACTACCAAATTCAACTCAACAAGGCTTTTCAATGAAGATACTATTCAAATAAAATTTTTTCAATAAATTATAACATGTTACCTACAACCATTACCAAGCATGCAGAGATTCAACGATTGCACATCATTTTAACATGCCAAACCAAAATTACAAATAGGTAAATGCATAATAAAATTTCTAAAGCCACACCTGTAACAAATTAGCAAGGCCTACTTCATTTTTTTTAAATCTTTGCTTCCAATTCCTTTCAATAACCATATACTTTAGTTTCCATGTTCGTCTCTCTAGGCATCAACACACACCATCCTCTCTTCCCTGAGACATCGAAGGTGGAGGATAACCTCTCCCCATCACCACTTTCATTATTTTTTTGCTAATAAAAACATTAGATGGTTTTAAAGGTAATCATGATTGATTCCAAATGGCTATTTCCACCTCCTGCGATCGTCTCCTATTTCTTACATGTGTTTAGAACATTGAATATGCAACAATAAAGCATTTTTACTTAATTGCATTATTATTTAATTTAATTAATTTATTTATTTTACTATATATATTCTTAATTCAAATAATAACACATATACTTAACTAAATAAAAAGTGGCTCCCATCATCATTGCCACATAGAAATTATATGCAATACAAACAAAAAGCATATATTTTAAAATAAAGCACATAGAAACATACCAAATATTCACATTACACCTAAATGATATGCAAAACACGAGCTTTCGTGTACTCGCAAGCCGAATCATCACTTCCCAATTTACCTTTTTCCTTCAACCATTCTTCTGTCAATTGAAGGAATATTCCTAGTCCTGCGTACACAAAATCATTAGTAGTACCACATTTTGAGGAAAAAGGTAAATCTAAACCATCTATTCAATTTGCTATTAAAAGTTATACGAGGGTCGTTACATCCTCCCCCACTAGAAACAAACATAGTCCCTGTGTTTCATGGCATAGTCAAAAAAGTTGAGTAAATATATATATATCCAAACATGGTTTTTCATATATGCCAAATTAATCATTCCATCATATAAATTATACTTCATTTTCTATAACGAAACCATTTTTAAATCACAAAACATTTAGGTTTGAACATGCAAATAAATCATAATATTATATTTGGCCAAAATTCAATACATAAACCAAAATAAACATCATCACATAAGCAAAGCTACTCTACTCAGTAACCCAATACATGCACAAGCTACTCTACTCAATATCCAATCTCATATGTTTATGCATATATACATATATTATCAAATCATATAAATGTTTTAAAATGTCTATGTCTACTCAAATAGATAAGGAAAATGTTGCTGCATATCTGCCACGTTCTCCCACATGGCATTTTTATTTGATTAGAGGTCTCATTGGACCCTACATTGCTCTATACTCCTCTTCCTCAAGTTCTTGGTCCTAAAACCAAGTATCCATATAGGTCAATTTTCAATGTTTAGCGAATTGGTCACCTAAAGAGGGACACATGGAAGACATTATGGATATTGGATAATATTTGTGATAGTGCAAGTCTGTAAGCAACAAGGCTTATTTTATCTGCAATTTCAAATGGACCCACATATCTGGAGTCAAGTTTAAAATATTTTATGGAAATTTTAGTTGGTTTCACCCTTAAGAACACTCTATCTCCCACAAAATATTTCCTCAGTGTTCTTCAAAGGTCCATGTAGCTCTTCTAGTGGTCTGCAACCTCCTTCAACTTCTATTGAATTATTTTCAATTGATCTTCCATTTCTTTCATAGTTTTTGGTTCGATCACTATCTGATATTCTATATTATTCCAAGATAAGGTAGTTTTGCATCTTCTTCCATATATGGCTTCAAAAGGTACCATACCTAGTGATGCATGATAATTGTTATTGTATGTAAACTCTACTAGGTATAAATAGTCTTTCCACTTTGTATGTTGATCCATGCAGTACATTCTTAACATATCCTCCAACACCTGATTCACCCTCTCAGTCTTCTCATATATTAGGGTGATAGGTTATACTAATATTTAACTTAGTCCTAAACGTTCCATTAAAATAATTCCAAAACTTAGAAGTAAAGTGAGAATATCTATCAGAGATTATGACCTCTAGAAAAATATGTAGTCTCACCACTTCCATGGTGAACTTGCTCGCTATAGCAGGTGCATCATCTTGCACATTATCGGGTATAAAATGTGCAACCTTGGTTAACTTATCCACAACTACCAAGATTGCATCATGCCTAAACCTTATTTTAGGCAAACCTACTATAAAGTCCATTGATACTACCTACCATTTTTGTGTAGGTATCTCATGTGTGTACAACTTACCAGTTGGATGTAGGTGTTCCGCTTTAACATTTTGGCACTCTAAAATTTTAACCATTAATAAGTGATATATTTTTTATACAGGGGTAATAATAGACCCTCCTCAAACTCTCACACATATTTACCCCTTTTGAGTGCGAAGAATAAGGAGTATTACGTGTCTCCTTAAGAATTATTTTCCGAAATTCATCAACGTTTGGAACTACCAACCTGTTCTTATAAAATAATAAATCATATTTAATTGCAAAGTTCATATCCTTTCCAGGTTCTTGCTTAACCTGAACATTACAAGACTGGAAAAATTCATATTTTTATTGCAATTCTTTAATTTGGTCTACTAGATCATAATGGCATTGTGTCATCGAAGTAATGCACCCTCTCCTACTCAAAGCGTCAACAATTTTGTTCTCCTTACCCTTAATATATTCAATACAAAAATCATACTCATCTAGAAACTTCATCCAACGTTATTGCCTGACATTCAATAAGGGTTGAGTAAATATGTATCTTAAGCTTTGGTGATGTGTCTTCAATTCAAATGGTTTACCCAATAGGTAGTGCCTCCAAATTTTAAGGGTATGTACAACAACTACCAAATTCAAATCATGAGTCGTATAATTTATCTCATGCATTTTAAGTTTCATAGACTTATAGGCAATAACTACATCATATTGTGTCAAAAACCCTCCTAATCCTTCAATTGATGCATCCGTACATACTGTGAACTGCTTATTAGGATCAAGTAATTACAAAATCGACGTGCTTGTCAAAATTTGTTTCAGAATTTGAAAAGCCTCTTCACACTGCACTATCTATTTGAAGGCTTTTCCTTTTCTTTGAAGGTTTGTAATGGGTTGGGTAATTCTTGATAACCCTCTAAAAAAATGTCTATAATAACCATAAATGCCCATAAAACTTTGCACCTCAGTCACATTAGTAGGTATTGTCCAATCAACAATTGTTTCTATTTTCTTGGGATTGACTGCAATCCCTTTTTTAGAGATAATATGTCCCAAGTAATGTACTTGTGAAGTGTAAAATTCATACTTTGATAGTTTTCCATATAACTATTTTTTTTGAAGAATCTCAAGTGTAGTGTGCATGTGCTGATCATGTTCCCTCCTTGTTCTTGGAATAGATCAGTATGTCATCCAAAAATATGAGCACAAACCAGTCCAATTGCTCTCTAAAATTGATATTCATAAGATTCATGAATGCATCTAGGACGTTAGTTATCCCAAAGGGTATGATGGTAGATTCAAAGTGTCCATACCTTGTTCTAAATGGTGTTTTAGAACTATCTTCTTATCATATTCTTAACTTATGATATCTAGATCTTAGGTCTATATTTGATAAGATGGTTGCTCCTTTCAATTGATCAAGTGGATCATCAATTCTAGGTAATGAATACATATTTTTGATAGTAACCTTATTCAACATCTAATAATCTATGCACATTCTCAAGGTGTAGTCTTTCTTTCTAACAAACAAGATAGGAGTTCCCCATGACGATACACTCGACTTGATTAGCCTTTTTTTCAACAAGTCCTAAAGTTGTATTTTAAGATCTTGTATCTCAATAGGAGTCATTCTATACGATGCCCTTGCAATGGGTGTAGCTCTAGGTAACAACTCAATAGAAAAATCAAATTCTCTCTGAGGAGGTAACCTTGGAAGGTCCTCCAAAAACACATCCTTGAATTCTCCCAAAATAGGATGCTTTTGGAAGAGGTCAAATTCCACTTTATTTTCTTCTTTCTTATTAATTTTAACTATAAAATAATTCCCCTCTTTCTAATAACCTTCTTTATCTGCATCGTAGACAATAAATATAGATTAATTTCACCACAATCACAATGAATCCTAATCATTTGATTAGACCCATTCATAAAATCCACCCATATTTCTTCAAAATTTAGAAGAGTCTTATAGGATTTTAACCAGTCAACACCAAGTATGATGTCGAAAGAATGCAAAGGTGTCACATACAAATTCTAGTTAGTTTTTCCTTGTGGCAAAGTGATATGAGGGTTGAACAAACATTGGTTGACTTGGTAGGTTTACCTTGACCCATATTCTACCTTCCAACCCTTATCCAAAAACCTAGGTCTTTCAGGTATGTCCCTTACTAATGTAGTGGAAATAAAACTATCAGTTGACCCACTATCTATCAAAATATGCACATATTTATGAAAAAATTTACCACTAAGCAAGAAAGGAGCTACTTGACCATTAAGAGTGGGACTACCTATCACTGCAAAGATTCAGTGGGCGGCCTCTTCTAGGGATTTCTATTGAATATCAACTCTATGGGGGCACTTTTTGGAATAGTGAGCTCCTTGGCATATATAACATCCGCCTGGTGGATCTCTGTTTCCTCTATTATTATTCTCATTCTTGCCCTAAGGTACAATTTCCTTATCCTTCTCTTTATTTGTTGGTCTCTGATCTTACCTTTTAGGAAACTCTCTACCATCCCTCCTGAACATATTATTTTGAAAATTAGGTATATTTCTATTTCCCTACCTATTCTGATATCCTCCTTTGGGTTTCTTATTCTACTCTTTTTCCCATTTCATAAATAGAGTACTTTTCTGCTTCTTGAACTCATTTTTTTCCTTCTTAGATAGCTTTTGATAATTAAAATATTTTTTCTTATCTCTTGGTTTACTTTTTCTTTTCATTCCAAATGAAAATTTGTAGGAAGATCCATAGGGTTGTGCATATTTACCACCATCATGATTCTAGGATGCAATCCTAGAATAAATTTTTGAACCTTCATATCTACATTACTTTCATACTGAAAAACATAATTTAGTAGTTCAATATACTTTTGGTGGTATTCTCGCACTGACATAGTTTCTTGTCGTAGATTAGAAAACTCCCCAAAATTTGCCACATAATATTGCTTGGTCAGAAACCTATTCCTGAATTCCTTTACAAAATCCTCCCACTTGTGCCCTTATAATATTTCCACCAATCTAAGGCTACCTCAATCATGTTCATAACTGCCAATGCAGTTTTAGATTCAAAAGATAGTACCACTAGGGAAATATAACTCTAGTTCACTTAGCCAATTTTCTATTGTATCACCATCACCTTTCCCATTAAACTTGGATATTACGACCTTCTTTAGGTTCCTATCCAACTCTTTACTTACCCTAGCCCTACTAGTACTAGATCTTGTAGGTTCACTAGGTACCTCCTCTACCCTACCTCCTCCAGTTTTTCTTCCCCTAGCTAAGTCTTCTCTTTGCTTTTCCATATGTGTTTGTAATAATTGCATAACTTTTGTAAGGTTTCCTTCCTTCCTTCTAGGCTTGTTTGGTGGAGATTAATTTATTCATTTCATCCTTCTTTAACGTTGAGGACCTTATCGTCTTATAAGTCTTTTGGTGGCTTCTTCCTCCCTACCTCCTATAGGACTTCCCAAAGATCCACCTCACAAAATTTGTGTCATTTGACCTATAAGTGAAAGAAGTAAATTAATAATCATATATTGATCTAATAAAATTTATTAATCAGATTTTACAACTTAGAATCTCTTCTTCTCTAATACTATATGTAACAACCCAAGTCTACTCACTTGGTTGTACCACAAAAACAAGCCAAGCAATTTTACAATTTCTAAGTTTATTGTTTTCAACCTAGATAGTAATGCTATTTTCATAGAAAGTGCCCTTAGGTTCATGGCATTTATGTTTCACCCAATGAATCAATAACATTATGTTTTAATTAGTACATGCATATCCAATTTTAATGATACTTTGCTTTAGTGGATGAGATTAGCCAAATCTCGTAGAAGGTAATATTTTGTAGAATCGATTTACCTCATTTACATCCTCTTGTTCTGGCATGAGGGTCGAGCCATAACTGTGATTATCCTCTAGGGCCCATAACACCTAGAGGGGGGCACTTTCTTTCCCCATCCCTTAGTATTTGTGAATCCATAACCTAGCTGGTCGACTTATTCTACTTTTAATATGCAAGGGATCAACGTACATATACCAGTGTCTAGCTGATTGTCCCCTTACCCAAAGTCAACTAGAGCCATGTCAATACCTTGACCTTGGACTTGATCACACATGCTCATTATGGATCACAATCGTTTGTCCTATACCAAGAATCGTGGCTAGTCTAGCTAAGTCAAATGAATATGAGACTTATCACAGTACTACCAAACAAAAACCTAGGGGTAGCATCCCATATCGCTCCCTGTTAT
Source organism: Wollemia nobilis (assembly GCA_028583015.1). Lineage (NCBI taxonomy): Eukaryota > Viridiplantae > Streptophyta > Pinopsida > Araucariales > Araucariaceae > Wollemia > Wollemia nobilis. The sequence goes on from JAQPPZ010017213.1 coordinate 11,697,049, forward strand.
AAATTATGACCTAGTCACTTATCTAAACCAACTCCGTCAGACTACAGTAACCTCAAAAATCATTGTGTGCATACCTTCACCTCAATAAAATTAGGTGTTTATGTTTAATTGACCTTCACGAAGAATATTTAACCTTTCCTCTTCATGGTGTTTGGTTTATTCATTCATCCTTCTGGAAGAATAGTTCTATTATTTTCTTCTCATCTTGAGTTGGTCTAGAATTTTAGGTTTTAAATGGATATTTTAACTAATATTTTAAACCCCTTTCCTAAATAGTTTCAACAATAATATTCTAAACTATTCCTTCTCCCCAAAAAAAAAAAAAAAAATTAGAATACTTTTACAATTTATCACAAAGGTACATTTTAGCTGTAGAACAAAATCATGTTTTCCCTATCTTATTCTTATCACCATTCTGACTAACATCACCCATCCACTTGGTGTTTCCAAGATAAAATAATTGTATTTATTTTCATTATGAGATAAACCGATTTATCTTCTATTTACATTGGACACCCGAGCATACGTTTCTCCTCTCACCAAAAGTAGTCTTTTAATATAAGCTACCAAAACTCCACCTAGGTTATTATTTAATTTATCTTTTTAGGCTATAAGTTAGATTTCAATCATAACATTACACATAATCCTTTTTCTAAATAAACCAGATGGGTGAATCTATCTCCCGATATTGCAAGATTGAATAGAATAATATTATGTTATCAGTTTATTCTAAGGAAAGATAAGATTAAACTGTACTAATCATTCTCATATTTTCACTAAGCCTTTATGGTGTCACGACTTACCAAACCTAAAGAATAGGGATATCAAAGTTAAGGAATTCCATTGGTGCATACAATGCATCCGCAACTCCTTATCCTCTTATACTCTTTGAATACATTTCGGTGATTGAAACCAAGATAAGTTCTTAACAAGAATCATTTTACTTATAAGCTAATCCATTTTATGGTCTGTAGTTTTTCATGGAGTTGGTTTCTATTGACTATACATAGAAAATAATAACCCGGTTACGGAGAAGTTAAACAACATGACACGAGTTTAAGATTACGGAGAAGTTAAACAACATAGTCTTGTGAGGGACATGCATGCAGTTCTCTGGCTATGAACATGTATATAAATCTATATCTTTTCTACTATAATAAATATACTTAATTCCCCTTGCTATATTATTCAATAAAATAACCAGAGTTATCTAGGTCTCGCAGAAGCAGAATATTTCATAACCAACTTATATAAATATAAAAAATAAAGATTTAGACGTTCTTTAATATTGGTACAAAAGACAACGCCCGTCCTGGGCAATTGGAGACTTATCAATTAATATAACAAATTCAATACTGGGACTCATTTTATTCCCATACAAGAGCCAACAATAAATCATAGAGAGGTTCTTCCGTGATTCGTAGTCACTCCAGTCCGCAGACTAGCAGTATGGTCCACTCTTTCTGCTCATTCTATGTAAACGAACATTCAAAATCTCTACTTGCTATATTTCAAAAATATTTTACTACGAGTAACACTTTCTCAAAATTCCTTCCTCTTTGCCATATCATTTCGGTGACCAAAGTTTGAGTCATTGTTCACCAAGGGATCAGATACGGTTCAATTTAACATGCCAAAATGCATTATAAACACTATTGGAGTCTCACAATATCATTCTATTATAGGAACACAGACAGACATCGAAAACCTTTACAATCTTCCATCAAATCATTTCCCGAAGAAGTTGTAAATCTAGATGTTATCTTTCAATTCCAAAAAGAGTTTATTCAAAAGGAAAAGTAGATATAATTCCTAAATATGGTTTGCATGATAGATTTTCACACTGTAAATGTGCATGCAGCAATCAACATCAAAACCAATGAGTTTTCAAAAATACATACTAACGTTTTCACATACGTATGGTTTTCACCAATATCTCTAGATCTTTCCATATCACTAATCCTCACTTTCTTTTCCTAATACAACATTTCTAAGCATATATGTAAATGAGAATTATTTAAATCCTTCAACTCTACACGCAACAAGATTTTTTCAGAATCCTCTTTCTTAGCATTTGAGCACTATAATTTTTCATTCAAGCTCATTCAGTACCCAATTAAGTCATTGTATCAGTTAACTGCCAAATTCAACTCAGCAAGGATTTTCAATGAAGATACTATTTGGATAAAATCTTTTCAATAAATTAGAATAGGTTACCTACAACCATTACCAAGCTTGTAGAGATTCAAAGCTTGTAGAGATTCAACGATTGCACATCGTTTTAACATGCCAATACAAAAGCACAAACAGGTAAAGCATAGTAAAATTTCTAAAGCCACACCTATAACAAATTTGCAAGGCCCAATTCAATTTTTTTCCTTTTCTTTTAAGCTTAGCTTCCATTTCCTTTCAATAACCAAATACTTTAGTTTCCACGTCTGACTCCCAACGCATCAGCTCACACCATCCTCTCTGGAAGGTGGAAGATAACATTTCCCATCACCACTTTCCTTCTTTTTCGCTAACGAAAACATGAGATGGCTTTAAAGGTAATCATGATTGATTATAAATGGTTATTTCCACCTCCTGTGAGCGTCTCCTCTTTCTTACATGTGCTTACAACATTGAATATGCAGCGATAAATCATTTTTACTTAATTGCATTCTTATTTACTTTAATTAATTAATTTTCTTTACATATATATATATATATATATATATATATATATATATATATATATATATATATATATATATATATATATTTTCTAATTCAAATAATAATACATATATTTAACTAAATAAAAAGTGGCTCCCATCATCATCGTCACATAGAAATTATATCCAATACAAACAACAAACATATATTTTAAAATTAAGCGCACACACATACCAAATATTTACATTACACCTAAATGATATGCAAAGCACGAGCTTGGTGTACTCGTGAGCCAAGTCATCACTTCCTAATTTACCCTTTTCCTTCAACCATAATTATATGCAATACAAACAACATACCAAATATTCACATTACACCTAAATGATATGCAAAGCATGAGCTTGGTGTACTTGTGAGCCGAGTCATCACTTCCTAATTTACCTTTTTCCTTCAAGCATTCTTCTATAAATCGAAGGAATATCCTTGGGCCTGTGTACACAAAATCATTAGCAATACCACATTTTGAGAAAAAAGATAAATTAAAGCCATCTATTTAATTTGCTATTAAAATCTATATGAGGAGGGTCGTTACATTTCTATATGACTATTTAGCATTAATATTTCTAACTACAATCAGGTCTAGCTCATCCATCGAGACTCTCATACTGTGCACCCCATTTTATTGATAAATCTAATCATCTAGGTTTTGAGCTCCTTAGAAATTTATGGTTAAAACTTGCTTAGCTATCACATTGTTTCTATAATTGGATGTGAGGACACCCCTCCAAGCTATTTGTTCTATTGACATCCATTCAAGAGATTTCCAAATGTTAATTATCCCCATGAGGCCCCTTTGGCAACCACTTCCATTTGACAAACATACCTCCAAAGTCTGTTTACTATTTTATACATGAGATCGAATGACATTTTGGTCTCTTGAATAAACAATTTTTTTTACTTTTATCTCTAAGTCTTTGAACAACAGGTTGATGGATTCTATTGTTTAAACCCCTAATGTTCCATGATTGCATAATCATTTATTACCTTTAGACTAGTGAGAGTCTATTATCCTCACTGATACCCAATGATAAGTTTATCTCCTTGAGATGCTATCAATTACTTATTTGATTTTATACTCATTCTCTAAGATTTGATATGCTTTTATCTCTTCTCCACCAAGCTAATCCTTAAAATTTGCTTCTCTTTATTCATTTCTACCACACACATGAAGACATCCTTTACTATTGGATGCTCCTAGTTATTCACTATCAATACCCTTACCATATCTTATTGTGGTAACTCATTATATTATATTACCTACTCTAGGATAAGAAGTGTCAAAAGTATGGCTTGAACATGACTAATATTATTTTAATTATTTACGTCCACACCTTCCATGAGTTCCCCTTCTTGCTCCATAAGTTTCTTGAAGACCCCATACTTATTTGAGGGCTTGGGTTGGGTTTTATCTTTACCATTTTTTTATTAATGGTGAAAACAAGAGTTTTTAGAAGGACCCAAACCCTTTTACATAGAACAAAAAAACTTCTAGCATGAACAAAATCCCAAGGCCAAAAGGTACAACAAAAAAAAGTTCAAATCAAAGAACAACATGAAAACCAGCACAAGATGTCAACAATAAAATACTACAAAGAGAACAAGAGAGCAAACAAACTAAGATTTGGAGATAATAACATCAACATCCAAGTCTTCTTGCTTCTTCTTAATCTGCACCTGGACCTTCAGCACCTCCCAGGAGTTCTTCAACATTTGTCCATCCCATTATTCTAACACAATTAAAATTTAGCCTTGGTCACAAAATCATTGAGATTGTCTCATTTATTTCCCCCATAATTAGTAGTAAGAACACTACTCAAGGAAATAAAACTAGTCCTTAGAGGGAACATATCCATGATAGAGCACAATCTACAAAATTTCCATATTATTGGAGCTTGAATGACCATAAAGACATAGAGAGATCATATGAGGAGGAAATGAGCCCATCCAAAGATTGTTTGAGTTGCTACTAACTCTGTGATTGGCTATAAAATCAGTAAATTTATTCCCTTATCTTAACATGTGCATGATTTGCACCTCCTGTAAGGACTGTATAAAGGACTTGCTATCCCTTAAGATTTCTTCAATCATCCAACTTGGTTCTCCCTTCCCAATTAAGTAGTTAATGATGTTTTGGAAGTCCTCTTCCATTATAATCCTTATATAATTACACAAGGACAATAGCTTTATTCTAGATATAAGAGCCCTTGCTTCTGCCATGTGGCTAGTTGGTATACCATAATGCTCTAAGTAGGCACCAATCAAAATTTTCTTTCAAAGTTCTAACTACACCTCCACCCCCAAACTTTCTTGGGTTACCTTTTGAGGCCCCATCAAGTTTAAGTTTCACCTAGCCTTCCTCGGGAGCCTTCCATTTGGTGTTCTTTCTAATATCCTCCTTCAATATGGGGATCACCACTAACCTAAGCTTCTAAGTCCCAAAATTTAGCTATCTCCTTTTCTGACCCCTTCTCAACCCCATCCCAGTGCTTGGTAATTGAAACATTTTCATGAGTAGAAAGCTTTATTCTAAGATAAACCCCTTTTATAGATGACAATTTAGCATTAAAATTTCCAACAACAATTTAGTCTAGCTCATCCATATTATGCACCACATTCAATTGATAAATCTAATCATTTAAGTTTTGAGCTCAATAAAAAATTGTGGTTAAAACTTGCATAGCTATCAAATTGTTCCTAAAATCTAATGTAAGGACAACCCTTCAAGCTATATGTTATATTGACATCCATTAAAGAGAGTTTCAAAAGTTAGTTATCCCCATGAGATCTCTTTGGAAACCACTTCCATCTGACCAACATACCTCCAAAGTTTATTTACTATTTTATATATGAGATCGAATGACATTTTGATCTCTTGAATAAGCATTTTTTTACTTTTCCCTCTAAGTATTTGACCAATAGGTTGATGGATTCTATTATTTAAATCCCTAATATTCGATGATTGTATAATCATTGATTACCTTGAGATTAGTGAGAGTTTATTGTCCTCACTGATCCCCAGTGATCAGTTTATCTCCTTAAGATGCTATCAATTAATTATTTGATTTTCTACCAATTCTCTAGGAGTTGATATGCTTTGATCTCTTCTCCACCTAGCTAATCCCAAAAATTTGCTTCTCTCTATTCTTTTCTGCCACACCCATGATGACATCCTTTACTATTGGCTACTCCTAGTTATGCACTATCAATACCCTTGCCATATCTTATTGTGGTAACTCATTGCATTATATTACCTACTCTAGGATAGGAGGTGTCAAAAGTATGGCTTGAACATGACTATTATTATTTTAATTGTTTTCATCGACACCTTCAATGAGTTCTCCTTCTTGACCCATTAGTTTCTTGAAGATCTCATACTTATTTGAGGGCTTTGGTTGGGTTTGCTCTTTACCATATTTTTTTTAGTAATGGTAAAAAGAAGGATTTTTAGAAGGGTCCCAACCCTTTTACATAAGAAAAAGAAACTTCTAGTAGGGACAAAAGCCCAAGGCCAAAAAGGTACAAAAAAAAAAAATCAAATCAAAGAACATGAAAACCAACACAAGAGGCCAATAATAAAAGTCTACAAAGAGAACAAGAGAGCAAACAAACTAACTGAGAATTGGAGAGACTGAAATCGACCTCCATGTCTTCCTACTTTTTCTTAATATGCACCTAGACCTTTAGCATCTCCTAGGAGTTCTTCAACATTTTTCTATCCCATTATTCTAACATAATTGAAATTTAGCCTTGGTCATAAAAGCATCAGTATTATCCCATTTATTTACCCATAATTAGTGGTAAGAACACAAATCAAGGAAATAAAACTAGTCCTTAGAGGGAACATATCTATGACAGAGTACAATATACAAAATTTCCACATTACTAGATATCGAATGACCATCAAGACTTAAATAGGAGATCACTTGAGGAAATGAGTCCATCCAAATATTGTTTGAGTTGCTACTAACTCCCTGATTGGCCATAAAGTCAACAACTTTGTTTCCTTATCTTAACATGTGCATGATTTTCACCTCTTGGAAGGACTATAGCAAGTACTTGCTATCCCTTAAGATTTATTCCATCATACAACTATGTTTTTCATTACCAATTAAGTATTTAATGATGTTTTGGGATTACCCTTCGACTTTAATCTTCAGATAATTAAACAAGAACAAGAACTTTATTCTAGATAGAAGAGCTCTCACTTCTACCACATGGCTGGTTTGTATACCATAATTCTCTAACTAGGAACCAATCAAAATCTCTTTTGAAGTTCAAACTACACCTCCACCCCCCAAATTTCTTGGGTTGACTTTTGAGGCCCCACCAAAGTTAAGTTTCACCTAGCCTTCCTCTAGAGCCTTCCATTTGGTGTTATTTCTAATATCCTCCTTCGATATGGGGTCACCACCAACCTAAGATTCCAAGTTATAAAATTTAGCTATCTCCTTTTTTGACCCCTTCCCAACCCCATCCCAGTGCTTGGTAATTGAGACATTCTCATGAGTAGCAAGATTTATTCTAAGATAAACCCCCTTTTCATCTCTACTGATACCTATAAAGATCCTTTGGTTGCATTCAAGGCATATACCCCAGAAGAAATGAGCAATGGAAAAATTCCATAAACATGTGAGTCTATCACTTTTAAAAAGGAATTAAATTGTTCCACAAAACCAAGGATCAAATGAGGCACCACCCATGAATAGCCAAAGGCTTGAAGCAGTAAGTTGATAACCTTTCTTGATAAAGAATAAATAATAAAGAGGTGTAAGATTGATTCCTCATCCACCTCGTACAATAGACACATATTTAGGATATAGAATGGTTTGTTCTTGAGATTATATGTTGTTATGATTCTACTTTGAATGCCAAGCGAGTGGAAGACAACACCTTTTGGAGATATGTCTAAATATGTTTCTTTATTTTGCAAATTTATGTGATGTCCTGCAATCTAATTTCCCTTTATTATTAGCATCTTCAAAATAATATTTTACGCACCATTTAAGAATCATAAAAATTATATTTTATTCTTCTCTTTAAATGAATTGTATGTGCTCCAACAATTCTATTGTTCCATGTTGTTTTTCTTTTGAAACAATTTGTAAATTATTCTTGGAAGTTTTTCCATTTTCTTCATATTGAATATTCATTTTTCCTTGCTTTCTAGCCATGACATAAAATTTTCAAATCAGCTTTTTTTTGTTTCAAATTCTCAATAAATTTTTTTAAAATTTAAATCCAATTCCTCAATTTTCTTGTCTCCCAAATTAATTTTACTCTCACAAATTCAATTCTAATGTTCAATTAATTAAAATTCAAGAAATCAAATTTACTTCAATTTATTTAATAAAATCTATTCTCTAATCCTATTATATCTTCTACATTCATAATTTCACAATTTTACTTTCAAACTTCAATTTAATCCAAACTCCAATTACCTCTATCTTTAATTCAAATTTCAAATGTTTATTTTATTTATTTATTTATTTATTTTTTAATTTACATGGTCGAATCGGTAGCCACCACGAATCCGAGCAGGCTGTCCAGATTTTTATGGCCACCACAGTATTCTGCGCTGTCCACCCCAGAAGCCGCCACACAAATCTTCGTATAGTCCACCCCTATAACCACCATGACACAATCATTTAAAGCCTTTTACGCCACTGAAAGCACCACGAAAGTGACAAAAATGTTTATTTTTATTTTATCTCCTGTGCCTTAATTCATTCCTTATAGATTCCTTTTAACTCCCATGTTTAACCTTCAATTAAAAATACGTTATAATCTATATATTTATTATGAAATCCTTATACCTTCCAAGTTTAATAAAGCAATTATCTCCTTATAAATAAAGTACCCAAATAAATTAAATGTGCCCTTAAAATATTACCTTGGTATCCACATAAACTTAGGGTATTTTAAAAAGAGTGTTACTTTTAGCAAGTGTTACTTCTATTGCTATAGTCCAAATAGTCCGCTTCTTGAAATACAGTCCAAATTTTTTTGTGCTTTTTTTACCTTCACTATAACTTCATTTGGCTTTAACGTCTTCAAATTATTTCTCTAGCTTGTTGTTCTTAGATCTAGAATGTTCAATGGCTTCATATTTCACACTCAAACTCATGTCATTAAACTTCACTTTTCTCTAACTTGTCTTCTATATTCTATCCATTCTCAAACTCACATCCTTCATCTTCAATGTATTTACATCCAACATCTTTTGAATCCTCTAGCTCACACTTGTTCTTTCCAATAATATATCCTTCTTTAGCAATATGTTCCTCTAGTTTCTACTCGCACTTTTCCTCTCCAACAATATATTCTTCTTTAGCAACACATTCCTCAACAACTCGTTCCTCTGACTTCTGCTTGCACTTGTCTTCTCCAGGAATATGTTCTCTTTAATAAAACATTCTCTAGCTTCTAATCTCACATTTTTCTCTTCCAGCAACACATTCTTCTCGCTTTTGTTCTCATTTACTCTTCCAAGTTATCTTATCTCAAATTAATCCTCCAATCAACTACTTCTCAAACACAACTATCTTGTTTCCTCTCTCTAACTCTGTCACTTTCCATGTTCTTCAAATACAATACTTATTCTATGCAATCAACAAACAACTCATTCCAAAGTATTCCCCTCCAATATTTCTTCCAATCTTCCAACAACTCTTTCACATTTCAATATTCTCCTTCTTCTCACCAATATCTTCCTTAGATCTCTTAATCAAGATGGGTTTCACCAAGGTGGCTATCACAAATTCCACTCAATGTGGCTCTAATACCAATGTTGAAAAATATACCTAAAGATATCATAGGTAAAATTCATAGGATCAAATAATCACATTCACACTAACTCTCTCACATCAATATTTTACAAAATAACAAGCTCCACTTTCATATACAATAATATATTAAAAATCATTTGATTACATTCCAAAGATTACATAACATGGAGCTTTATCTCCAATATATAATAATGTTCATGAATTTTGCTCTCTAACTCATGAGAGATGGAACCTTTCACTTCCCTCACATTATGACAAATCCTCTCATAATTACATAACCTCCTACTTCATATCTTGACACATATCATATGACTCTTCACTTCCACAATTGACACCTAGCACTCATGAATCTTCACTTGCACACTTGCACACTTGACACCATCCACACTTAATTACAAGGCACATAAACACTCTTCACACTTTGACACATACTTTACGCAAACAGTAAACACACTCCTAATCTAATATTTACAATAGTATTCAATGGTACTTCATGGTATTCAATGATACCAAAAATGTATACTGCCAACACCTTTGTATTATTAAATCTAGTTGGATTTAGAATTCCATATTTTTACTCCCCATCCTATTCATTCTTCTTAATTTCTCTTAATTTTTGCTTCAAATAAACCATTTATTCCTTCACCATATAATGTGATAGAAGAAATTTTGTTACCATTATTGGAGATAGAAAGTGTTTTATTTAATCCATCTTCTAATACTACATGTGTGCCTTGGTTTAACTTTAATTTTTTGAATATCAAAGTGTCATATCTTTGTATATTGTGTTTGCTTTGTAATTTGTTGTAGTGTATCTGATCTCATAGAATTTAGAGCAAATATAATATTTTTGTAGCTCACTTGTTTCAATCCATTTGCTTTATTTAGGTTTAATCTTGATGGATTTTGAAAATAACTTTGACACATCCATTATATATAGGAAAAAATCTAATTTCAATTCTTAATCCAGTTTTAAAATCTAGATAAGTAGGTCTCATATGATTATTTATTAATTGTTTTCAACAAATGGCGAGTTGTCATTAAAGAATGAAAACTTAGTTGACTCATGGATTTCCTTCCCTTTAACCAATTCATAGGATAAAAGTTATTTTTTTTAATCATCTATGAACCATCTATAATTCCCTATTATCATAGAAATATCCTTAGGAAGCATCTAGTATACTTAAATTTAATAGTTTCTTCTATTTTACCAATATCGTTAGACTTCTTGTAGCAATGCTTATCTCCTATGCTTTTCATAGAGTGGCATTTAGCTATCATTGTACCATCTTTAATCTTTTCCATATAATGTATTCCAAAATATTATTTCATATTTTTTATACTAATTATCTAGGTATAGGGTGAAAGCATAAGGGTGGGTAAGAAAGAAATTTTGGTAATATTACAAGTTAAAATGTGTAAAAAGCAAAAGTTAGATCCAATATTTTGGTTAAGTTGGATCCTCTTTGTTGAATTGTTGGATGCAACATTCATTTGATGGTTTTCTACTTTTCTCTACCTATGAGAAAAATTATGAAAAACATCTAAAATTGCCTAATCAAGTTATTTTTCACATTTTATACGATCAAGCCAATTCTTAAATGGCCAATCTAATCAATACATAATTTTTAATATTATACATAAATTTTAATTTATATATTTTAATTAACATTAAATAAATATGATTAATATATGAAATTTTAAAAAGAGTATGCAATTATATTATTTCAAAATAATTAAATTTAATTAACAATGAAGTTTTAAGTTATGTTAAATAAATATAATTAATATTTAGGAATGTCTAATAAGTTTATCTTAAAATAATTATCATATAAAAAAGAAGTAATTATATATATATATATATATATATATATATATATATATATATATATATATATATATATATATATAATATTAAATAATATACTCAGTGAATTGGAGAGAGTAGGGCAATCATCTAAGGCAGGTCTTTGGTTCGAATCTCCGCCCTACCAAACGCACATAGAGTACCCAAAGTCCAGTTGATAATGTTGGTGCGGTCAGGGCGGGGTGCGACTCCCGGGTGATTTTGATAGTGTAGAACCTCACGATTATGGTTTTTCAAACTTTCTAAAACTGAAGCGACCCCACAAGGGATTTTTTTATTAAATTAAAAAATATATATTAAATAATATTTTTAAATGGGTTAAAAACATTAATGCATACCTTCAATAAAAATAAATATTCATATAGTATATTTTTCTTTGTGTTGTTGATCAACATATGGGCAAGCATGCAGAAGAAAAGGGAAAGAGAGCAAAGGGGCAAGCAGGTTTTAGGCCCAAGCACTCAACTATTGATCAATGTATCATGCTCAGACACATAGTGGAAAATATATGGGATAAAAAAGAGGAGGCTTTTTGTTGTTTTGTAAACTTCAAAAAGGCATTTGACACAGTGCCAAAGAAAAAATTATGGAGCAGAATGGAAGAGCTAGAGGTTCAAATTCACTACGAGGCAGCGAGTTCACAGACTATATGAGCATGTAAAGGCTAGAATCAGAACACGGGAAGGGTTATTTGAATGTTTTGGTAGTGACATAGGTGTCAAACAAGGTTGCCCTCTATCTCCAACCTTATTTGGGTTGTACATTGACAAGTTAGAAGAATGGATAAACAAATTTGGGGGAGAGGGTGTGCATTTAGCCAAATATGTGGTAAAACTCCTCATGTATGCAGATGATGTAATTATTGTGGCCAAAACAGCTAGAAGATCACCTTCAATCTCTAGAACTATTTTGTAAAGAAGTTGGGATGCAGGTGAACATGAGCAAAACAAAAATTATGATTTTTTCAGCAAAAAAGAAAAAGCAACAACTCGAATTTCAGTTTGCAGGAGAACCACTTGATGTAGCAGTATAATACAAATACCTGGGCATATACTTTCATGACAAACTTAATTGGAATACATGTAGGATGAAAAGAACTCAAAGTGGTTGGAGAGCACTCTATGCACTTCAAAACAAGTGTAAGAATACCGAGTTGTGGAACTGGAAGACCACCAAGGTCTTAGTTGGCCTACTTGTTACACCTGTTCTGTTGTATGGTTGTGAGGTGTGGGCTAGTGGCACAAAAAATGCAAAATGAAGGTAAATAGAAAGGATTCAAAAATATCTAATCACAAATTTTCTTAAAATTAAGGCCACAACCCCTTATGAAATTATTCTAGTTGAAACTATAATGTTCTCTTTAGAAGCAATTGCTATGACCAAGTTGTTATGTTACTTGAAAAAAATAGAAAACATGAAATATGATAGATGGCCTAGGGTAGCTAGGGACGAAGAGTTGCATAGGCGAAAGAATACATGGATGAAACAAAATCAGAAATGGATGAAGCATTTGGGAAATCAACATAAATGAATGCCCAAATGTCAACAAAGACATAAAAAATTATGTGAATGAAAAGTTCAGATGTGGAGTGTGGAAAAATACAAGCAGGAAAAGACAATATTATATTGCAAATTTTAACCCAATGTATGACCACAAGGAAAAAGCGTATATAGGCGCTGCAATCAAGTGGAAGGAAAAAATACTCATTGCTCAGATAAGGACTAGCTCTCATAGGCTTAGATGTGAAACAGGGAGATGGACAACACCCAAAGAACAATGGGAAGAAAGGATATGTACTCTATGCAGCACAGGGGTAGTAGAGATAGAGGAACACTTCATCTATAAATGCCCGAGTTTTTCAGATATCCGTGACAAATACAAAGAAACACGAAACACTTGGGAACGGGTTTACGACAAATTTATTTGAAGACAGTAAAATAAAAAAAAGTTGGGAAATTGCTAACACAAATCAGTAGAAGATATTAAAGATCATATGATATGATTTGAGTAATTGTACTTCCATATTTGAGATTGGGTCTGGCGAACATAATTAAAATATTTCATTCATTTATTCAAAAAGACATTGCATTAATTAAAAATATCTTTAATACAAAAAGATGTGAGTGAAATTAAACAGACCCCATTTATCACACTTCCATAAAAAAACTACTAACAGGTAGAAAATACCAAAACTGAATACAATCCACGTCATATAGTATCTTCTTATTCATATAGTATCTTCGTATAGTATCTTCTTATTCATATAGTATCTTCGTAGATGTAATGGGAAAAGAATGCGCGTGATTTTACATTTTTTAAAATACAACAGATTATCATATAAATATTTTAGTGATACTTTCCTCAAGTTTAAAAAAAAAATATGAATAATCAATTACGCGAATAGAGTGAGAGTGATTTTAATTTTTAAAAATACAACAGATTCCCATATAAATATTAATAAAAAATAAAAATAGAAGAAATTTTAATGATACTTTCCTCAAGTTTTAAACATTTGATTAATCAATTACTATATAGAACAATTTGTAGAAAAGGTGATTTAAACATTAAATTAATTATAAAAAAATTATTAACATTATTTAATCTAGTATTTTTTTTGGAAAGTTATTCAATCTAACAATTTATATAGTTAAAAAATTTGTTGAATCTTGTTTTTAATATTTTAATTGAAATTTTCCTTCTTTTATACGGATAAAATAACTTAGTGAATTTTGTGAAATCTTTTTCTTGGTTCTATAGACTTTTCATGAATTCTTGTATTTATCAATAATAGATAATATAGAAAAAATAATAATTTTTATATGCATATAATATTAAAGTGTTTTCAATTTTATTTTTTAAATATTTTATTATAATTTTATTTTGCATTGGATATGTCTATACTAAATGTATGCATGTTATATAATTTAAAATTAATTTACACGGAATCAGGTTTTTGCAGACAGGGAGCTGGAAACGAACGAATCAATAAGCGAACGGGATTGAGGCTGGAACGAGCTGTAAGGGAATCAGATCTGGGGTTTCAAGCAAATTCGATGCGGCGGTTGCGGAAGATGGAACAAACAATGTTTGGGGAAAGAACCATCAAATAAATCTTATGAGGAAGCTGGGAGAGCCCAAATCGAGCAACAAGTGGTTTATAGATCTCAGTCCCTAAAAGGAGATTGCCCTAACGGATCATCACCCAGGTCAATTTCTTTCACCGAAATAGTCAAAGGAGGCCCCAAACCCCCTCCGACTTCATCACATACTTTTATTCCCAATGGAGTTGATCTGATTATTCCGGAAGAGATTATGGCTGAGTATATATCCATAGATTCTTTTTCCCTTGTGGGGAAATTTGTCGGGGAAGGCCCGATATGGAAGCCATTCGGAGATGGGCAACTATTAAATGGAAAATGTGAGGGTGTTTGGAGCTCATTGCCATGTCTAGAGGTTTCTTTTTTATTCGTCTCAATACCCAAGAGGATGCAGATCGCATTCTGTCTGGCGGTCCCTGGTTCTTTGGGAGGAGAAGCCTCTTCCTTCGCAAATGGGGAGAGGACTTTGACTCGAAAACCCAGAGCATAAACTTCGCTCCTATTTGGGTCAGGCTCCCTAACTTGCCGACCTAGTTTTGGCATGAGGATATTATCCATGGGATTGCCTAAACCATTGGAGAGCTTGTCACAATAGATCCGGTAATGAGGGCCAGATCGAGAATGATGCAGGCCCGAATCTATGTTAACACGAATCTAGAATCCCAACTTTCGACTCATGTAAATTTAATCTATGGGTCTTACCGCAGAAGCCAAGTGGTGGAATATGAGAATAGGCCTACCTTCTGTACCGAATGTAACACTCAGGGTCGTCTACGAAATCAATGACTAAAGCTGAAAGCTAACCAGAATGCCCTAAGAGGGCAAGATCATCCAAGCAAAGGAGCTCAGCAACAGAATCATTTTTATGCACCCAAGAATCAGGGCAACCAGATTTCCAAGATAGGGCCACGCTATGACCCCAAGGAGAAGCAATCGATCCCCTCTTCTCAAAATGGTGATAAGAAATAGGTAAGTCCTTATTTTAATTGTTTCAATGGTTTAGATGATTCAAATATTGGTAATGATAGAAACCAAGAGGAATGCCCTAGCCCGGATACTGTAGAGGATCCTGTCATTGATCTTATAGATAACCCTTTGCAATCCTGTTTGCTACTGGTGATATTTTGCAATCCCCTTCACATCCAGGATCTTTTGATCTTCATTTTTCTACTGAATCCCTAAACCTTCTTCAATCTAATTTTGGTGAGCCCCCAAACCAACAAGACCCTATGTTCAGTGTGTCTATCCCCATCCCTCCTCCTGTTAGCGAATATGTTATCAGTCTTGGGCTGAAAGTTCCTGATCTGAATCCTGATAACCAAAACCCTAGCCCTCAAAAACATGGTTCTAGAAATCAAAAGAAAATTTCAGCCGACACAAACTGTGAAAAAGTGAAAAGAGGGAGACCTCATAAATAGGACTTAAGGTGAAAGGAAGTTGAAGATAGTATTGCTAATGGCAATCAACCCACTATTATCACCTCTTTAGTTGAGCAGGATCATTCTAAGGTTTTCACAGATGAAGGGAACAAAACCAAACCCCCTCAGACACCTTCGGGTGAAAGAGGGAAAAAATATTGAAAATATTCCAAATGAAGATCCTCTCATGGAATGTGAGAGGTCTTAATGGACGAACCAAGCAGAGGATCCTTTCATCCATGAGAAAAGACATTAAGCCGACCATCATCTTGCTGCAAGAAACCAAGATCAATGAAAACTGCCAAGATAGAGTTATTCAGGCTATATGGAAAAATTGTGGAGTGGCTACCAGCCCTGCCAGGGGAGCGTCTGGTGGCCTTATGTGCCTTTGGGACCCTACTAAAGTAGAAGGTCATATTTTATCTTCTTCTGATAGGATTACTAACATTGCTTTTTGTTGCAAAGACTCAAATGTTCAGTGGGTTTTATCTAATGTGTATGCTCCTAATACTATGTCTGGTCGGTGAGAACTGTGGTTTTCTATGAGGCAGATGCGATAGATATTCTAGAGTCAGCCTTGGATGATAGCTGGTGATTTTAACTCACCGTTATACCCTACTGATAAAAAAGGAGGTACTCCTATCTCACCTCAGAGTTTTGAAGATTTTTCTGAATTCGTTGATGAGTGTGGTCTTATGGACATCCACCTTCAAGGGAGCAAATTCACTTGGACCAACAAGCGAGTGGGGACACAACATATCTTAATGCGATTGGACAGATTCCTCATTTCTCGTGAAGCTCTTCAATCCTTTGGGGATGCAACTCTCCACTCTCTTCCTCGGATTGGGTCTGACCACAATCCCCTGGTTTTGGAGGGGTTGAATGCTACCTCTTTCAAGTCTCCTTTTCGGTTTGAATCGATGTGGATCCAACACCCAAATTTCAGAAACAAAGTACTTGAATGGTGGAGCAGATATTTTCCTGGTAATCCAATTGTAATATTAACTCAAAAACTCTGGCACACCAAAAATAACATAAATATCTGGAACAAGGAAACTTTTGGGAACTTATTTGAAGCAAAAAGAGTCATTGGTGATAAGATCCGGACTATTGAAAATCATATCCAAAATGAGGAACATGATGTGCATCTCAGGAAACAAGAAAGAGAACTACTAGCCGAATATCACAATGTTTTGTCCATGGAAGAAACCTTTTGGCGGTAAAAATCAAGAGCTCTCTGGCTCAAACAGGGTGATTCCAATACAAAGTATTTCCATGCCCTCACCCTCCGACACAAGAGCATCAACAAAATCAAAAATCTAACCAGGTCGGATGGCACCAACACGAAAAATGAAGAGGAGGTGAGACGTGAAGTTGTAGCCCATTTCCAAAACATTCTTGGAGCAGGCCAACCGAGTAATCCTCAAGCCACCAATTTTCTTCTCCAAAATATTCCTTGTTTAGTCTCTAATGAAAATAATGATAGCCTGTTGGCTGATTTCTCTATAGATGAAATTAAAGATGTTGTGTTTTCCATGTCTGTTGATAAAGCACCTGGGCCCGATGGTTTCTCTCCCCATTTCTTTCAATAGTTTTGGGACATTGTTAGCACTGATGTAATCAAAGCTATTCAGTTTTCTCAAGCATCCAAGTGCATCCCGAGAGACTTCAACTCCACCTTTATCACCCTTGTTCCAAAGACTCAACACTGCCAAACAATTTTTGATTATAGACCGATAAGCTTGTGTAATGTTGTGTACAAAATTTTGACTAAGATAATTTCCAACAGAATGAAGAAACTGCTCCCTGATATTATTGATTCTTGTCAAGGTAGTTCGGTCAAGGGAAGGCTCATAACTGATGGCATAATAACTATTCATGAACTTCTCCATTCTATCTCCAAAAACAAAAATCCAAGCCTGTTTCTCAAGTTAGATATCACCAAGGCATTTGATAGAGTCTCTTGGAGCTTTTTATGTGTTGTGCTGATAAAATTTGGCTTTCATCCGGAGTGGATTGCCTTAATCCAGGAATGTCTTTCTTCTGCTTGGTTTTCTATCATTGTAAATGGTGCTGCTGCTGGGTATTTCAAAAGCAACCAGGGAATCAGATAGGGGGATCCCCTTTCCCCTTATTTATTCATCATTCTTGCAGAATCCCTTGGGAGGGCACTCAAATATGCCTACTCTAATGGTACTATCTCTGGGATAAAGGCCTCCTCTATCTCCCAACCGATCACACATCAGCAATTTGTTGATGATACATTACTGGAAACCAAAGCCTCAGTTCCTAAAGCAAGAGTAATCAAGAATATCCTCCTCTCCTATGAGCTGGCTGCTGGACAAAAAGTTAATTTCCAGAAAAGTAAATTGTATTTCCTGAATACACCTATTGACAGACAACAAAATATTACCAGAATCCTGGGATGCAACATATCAAGCCTTCCTTCCACCTATCTAGGCATGCCCCTTTTCCATGGTAAACCTTTTGCAAACATGTGGAATAACATCTTGGAGAAAATTCAGAAAAAATGGTTGGGTGGAAAGGTTGTCTCCTTAGCCAGGCAGCAAAAGTGACTCTTGTTCAAGCTTGTTTGCAAGGCATTCTGGTGTACTTCTTGTCTGTATTTAAAGCCCCAACTTCTATCTGCAAGAAAATTGAACAAATTCAAATGAGATTTCTCTGGTCAGGGAGCAAAAATAATAACATAATTCCCCTGGTTTCTTGGGACAAGATCTGCTTGAAGAAGAATCAGGGAGGGTTGGGTTTTAGGAAAGCTAGCATAATGAACTCTGCCCTCATTGGTAAGCAAGGTTGGAGAGTAATCCAAAATGAACAAGCTACTTGGATTGACATCATAAAAGATAAATATCTGCAGCAGTGGGCCTTTCTTAGTGATGAACTACTTCTGGTTGGATCACATTTTTGGAATGCTATGATTAATACAAGGCCCATTCTAAAATCTGGACTCAGGTGGCAGCTAGGAAATGGAACGTCTATTGACTTTTGGGAGGACAGATGGCTTAGTGATCACCCTCTAATCAATGATGCTAGTCTATCCTGTGTCAAGCCAATCACTGATCGCCTGTTTGGTTCTAAGGTATGTAATTTCTTTTCTAGAATCTATAGCGGTGCCAGATGGAAGCCCTTTCCCTCTGGCAATATCAGCATTGCCCAGTCCTCTACTTTTTCCATTATTGTTGGTCTATTGTGCACCACTATCATTCCTAGTAACCCAAATACTTTAGACTCTCCATTCTGGTGCCTTTGTGAGGATGGGCTTTATACCGTTAAGTCTGCCTACTATGCCCAAACCAGAGAAGTCAACTCCTGGCCTAAATTTAAGATTGTCTAGTTGAAAAGTCTAATCCCTAAAGTTACCCATTTTTTTTGGCTTGCTTCTTTAAACAAAATCTTGACCATTGACAATCTAATCCAAAGAGGCCTAATACTCCCTAATCATTGTGTCCTCTGTAAAAATAGTTGGGAATCTGTGACCCATATCTTTCTTGAGTGCCCGTTCTCTAATGAAGTGTTGTCTTCCTTTCTCAAGCTGGCCAACATGCCCTGGGTTTACCCAAACACCCTTATTGATGCCTGCCATCAGTGGCCAAATCCATTTTTGAATCCAAAAATCCATGCTTTTTGGTCGTATTGTTTTCCTCATTTTTTGTGGTAGGTATGGTTGGAGAGGAACAACAGAATTTTTGGCACTGCTGCAAAATATGCCAAATCAGTGTTCTCTCGAGCTTTATCGTTTGCCATTGAGAATGCTAATCTCATCCAAGCTGAAAAGCCCAAGAACCAATGGGAATTATCCATTTTCAATACTCTCAAATTTCATATTGGCACCCCCTCAGGGTCCTCCAAAAGCTAACAGGTCAATGGTGAAATGGATTCCCCTGCCTTGTGGATGGGTCAAGCTCAATGTTGATGGAGCCTCAAAGGGAAACCCTGGTAGGGCTGGAGGAGGTGGTCTCTTCAAAAATAGTCAAGGTAAAGTCCTATGCATGTTTGTTGAGTCCATGGGCAGTCAAACCAATAATTTTGCTGAAGCCCATGCATTATACCTTGGCCTCCTCATTTACAAGTGGCTTTGGTTTGAAAGACTTATCATAGAGAGTGATTCTCTGAACGTCGTTTGATGCATCCAAAAATACCAGCTTCCTACCTAAAGCATGTTCAACGTTGTCCAAGAAAGCTTGAAGATAATTGAAGGCATCAGACATGTTACAATTCAACATGTTTATCGAGAAGGAAACAAAGTTGTTGACCTCCTTGCCAATCAAGGAGTTGAACAGGATAACCTCCAAGTTTGGTATGATAATTTCCCTCAATGTATTATGGACCACACTGATGCAAATGGAAATCTTAATCTTTAACTGGTTGTTGGTGCTGATGTGGCTGATTTGGGGCCTAGTGGTTGAACATGGTTTATCTGACATTGATGCCAACACATATCCCCTTTTCCCTTATGTGACTATGGAAATCTTAATCTTTAACTGGTTGCTAGTGCTGATGTGGCTGATTTGGGGCCTAGTGGCTAGACATGGTTTGTCTAACATGGAGTTGTTGGTGTTGATGTGGCTGATTTGGGGCCTAGTGGCTGGATATGGTTTGTCTGACATGGAGTTGTTGGTACTAATGTGGTTGATTTGGGGCCTAGTGGCTGGACATGGTTTGTCTGACATGGATGCCAGCACATATCCCCTTTTCCCTTATGTGGTTATGGAAATTTTAATCTTTAACTGGTTGTTGGTGTTGATGTGGTTGATTTGGGGCCTAGTGGTTGGACATGGTTTGTCTGACATTATTTCTCTAACATGGAGTTGTTGGTGCTGATGTGGCTGATTTGGGGCCTAGTGGCTGGACATGATCTGTCTGACATGGAGTTGTTGGTTTTGATGTGGTTGATTTGGGACCTAGTGGCTGGACATGGTTTGTCTGACATGGATGCCAACACATATCCCCTTCTCCCTTATGTGGCTGTGGAAATCTTAATCTTTAACTGGTTGTTGGTGTCGATGTGGCTGATTTGGGGCCTAGTGGCTGGACATGGTTTGTCTGACATGGAGTTGCTAGTGTTGATGTGGCTATTTTGGGGCCTAGTGGTTGGACATGGTTTTTTTGACATGGTTTGTCTGACATGGAGTTGTTGGTGCTGATGTGGCTGATTTGGGGCCTAGTGGCTGGACATGGTTTGTCTGACATGGATGCCAGTACATATCCTCTTTTCCCTTATGTGGCTGTGGAAATCTTAATATTTAACTAGTTGTTGGTGCTGATGTGGCTAGGGCCTAGTGGTTGGACATGGTTTGTCTGACATGGAGTTACTGGTGCTGATGTAGCTGATTTGGGGCCTAGTGGTTGGACATGGTTTATCTGACATGGAGTTGTTGGTGTTGATGTGGTTGATTTGGGGCCTAGTGGTTGGACATGGTTTGTCTAACATGGATGCCATTAAATATCCCCTTTTCCCTTATGTGGTTGTGGAAATCTTAATCTTTAACTGGTTGTTGGTGCTGATGTGGCTGATTTGGAGCCTAGTGGCTAGACATGGTTTGTTTGACATGGAGTTGTTGGTGCTGATGTGGCTGAGTTGGGGCCTAGTGGATGGACATGGTTTGTCTAACATGGAGTTGTTGGTGTTGTTGTGGCTGATTTGGAACCTAGTGGTTGGACATGGTTTGTTTGACATGGATGCCAACACATATCCCCTTTTCCCTTATGTGGCTATGGAAATCTTAATATTTAACTGGTTGTTGGTGCTGATGTGGTTGTTTTGGGGCCTAGTGGTTGGACATGGTTTGTCTGACATGGAGTTGTTGGTGTTGATGTGGCTGATTTGGGGCCTAGTGGTTGGACATGGTTTGTCTAACATGGAGTTGTTGGTGTTGATGTGGTTGATTTGGGGCCTAATGGTTGGACATGGTTTGTTTGACATGGATGCCAACACATATCCCCTTTTCCCTTATGTGGCTATGGAAATCTTAATCTTTAACTGGTTGTTGATGCTGATGTGGCTGATTTGGAGCCTAGTGGTTGGACATGGTTTGTCTGACATGGAGTTACTGGTGCTGATGTGACTGATTTGGGACCTAGTGGTTGGACATATGGTTTGTCTGACATGGAGTTGTTGGTGCTGATGTGGCTGATTTGGGGCCTAGTGGTTGGACATGGTTTGTTTGACATGGATGCCAACACATATCCCCTTTTCCCTTATGTGGCTGTGGAAATCTTAATCTTTAACTGGTTGTTGGTGCTGATGTGGCTGATTTGGGGCCTAGTGGTTGGATATGGTTTGTCTGACATAGGGCCTAGTTCATTTTTGTTTTTGTCTACGTCTTCTTTCTAGTTTAAAGTTGGTTGTTTCGTTCCCCTCTAGGGTTGTTTGTTTTCAGTTCAGTTAGTTCGCTTCTGGCTAGTTGTCTTTGTTGCATTTGTGTAAAAGGTTTTGAGACCTTTTTGTAGACACCAAAACAGCACCAATCCGATTATGTGACTGCAAACACTGATTGCTTTGACACACACAGCCCCCAGGGCAGCCTCAGAGGTTAAACAGTGGTCCTAACCACTTTTGTAGCAATTTTGTAAGGTCAGAAGGCAATTTGGCACATTCAAGCACTTTGCTTAGTATCCGTCCCACCCTGGGACGAATTCAAATTGGGATCCGTCTCACCCAGGGATGAATTCTGAATTCGCTCTGGGTCAGGACGAATTCCAGGTTCAACGGGCAAAAAGAAAAATGGTGCCAAGTGGCAGCCGAGGACAGTCAATTAATGCCTCCTGCCTTGCATGCGCGTGTAGGTGGGCAGATTGGGCGTTAGAGGACTGTCACAAGGGCGATCATGGAAGCCCAAGTCATGGAGGACTCTCCTCCCTCATGGGAAGGCATGACTGCCACATGGCGCTTATGCATGCCCCTCCAAAGAGACCCCCTGGGTCTATAAAATGGTGGACTTTCCCACCCAAAAGGAGACAAGTTGGAGGCATTTTCAAGCAACGAAGTGCTGCCAAATTGAATACCACATTTTACCCTTTTGATTCACCTCTTCCACATCCTTGATCTCTTTCGCAAGAGAGGTTATTGGGTGGCTATTGGAAGTGTGAATCCGGACCCAAAACCCGACATTTGACCACATTGATCTACCAATTCGTCGACAACCCATTACAAGAGATTTTGGGCCCATCCCAAGTGGATTGGTGCCGAAATCAAGTTCTAACGGTGGGCGGCCCGCTCGGGCGCCCCGCATTTCTTAGTTTCATTTTAATTTGTTCTTTTGTCACTTGTTTATATTCCATTCCATTTTATGCTATTTAGATAGTTTATAATTTCGATTTCAGAAGGTTTTGATCAAATCTTATCATGTTTTGTCGCTTTTGTTGTCCTCACTAACTTGCAGGTAGCGACGTCAAATTCCCATTGATGGAGGTCAAATTGGGGAAATCCGACCATCTGGGTCATCCCAAAATGCCCCCAATTAGCTAACCCCTATGTTTGCAGGTCTTTTGGAGATCCCGAGACGTGACATTTGGGCAGCATCACTTCGGCGCTTTGTCGTAGGCGAATTCATCCTACCCGGGGACGAATTACAGTAGAATTCATCCTGCCCAGGGATGAATTACAGTCGAACTCAAATCGGCGATATTTCCTGACTATTTTGATGGCAGTGGCCCTCTGGTAATGTTCTCTGGTCTCTGTCAAAATTGCAGGTTATTTGGAGTCATTTTATTCATCGGTTTAGCTAACCTTATGCATGCATCCTCCATTGGTTTTTAAGATCAAACGCTTCATCTTTTGTCACAGGTGCTACTAACGACTTGTTGTGTCTTTGAACGCAGGAGGAGCAGCAAGGATCAAGGATTCATCAACACCAACGATGGCAACACTTTGGCCCGCCCATTTCAAATGTGGGCACGCGGAAGGAGGAACACTAAGTCATGATTGTAACCAAAACTCATTTAACGCTCCTAGCCCCTGAAAAGGGAGGAGGCATCTTTGTAACCGATATTAAGAGAGTTAAATAAAAAGGGTTGTGCTTTCTGTACTTTCTTTTATCTCCGTTCAATTCGTCTCTTTCATTTCATGCATTTCACATTTTAGGACTTAAGCGTTTGTTTGATTTTGAATGCGTCGCATTAGTATTTCTTTCTTCCGAAATCTCGTGCTTTCAGTGGCGATCACGGTGGGACTCTGTCCCCTAGTTTTTAAGATCAAGAAACTGATCAAAAATTTGTGTTTTGTGCTTACAGGTACCATTGTTCGAGCTCTGACTGTTATTCGTCTTTGCCTGTGGTGAATACCTTACTGTAATTCGTCTGACCCTGAGACGAATTCTAATTCGTCTCAGACAGGGACGAATTCTGTTCTGTAATTCGTCTCACACAGGGACGAATTTTTGTCTATGCATTTTTAGGGCCGAGGATCAGAAACAACAAGTTTAGGCAGAGAAAAGGTAAGGGTCCTAAACTGTTCCTGTCATTTTCTGCTTTTTTTGTTTTTGTTTTCTGTCAATTTTGCCTTCTTAAGGAAAGTAGTTGCTTCTACTTGTTTTCATTTTTAATAAAAAGAACCACACACACATCACGTGGCATTTTTAAACCAAGGAGCTGGTCGTAAGACCCCAGCCCTTGATCAAGACCAACGGTGGGTTCATCACCACCTTGGCTTGATTTTTGCATCCATTTACCCCGATTGTCACTGTTGTTAGGCGTAAATCCTGACGAAAGCTGACCGAGTGTCGTTGGGGTGATTCCCAGCGTGTGAGGATAAGTCTTCTATGGTAGGTGTCATTAACAGGACAATCCCCCTTCCGTACCGCCTACGTACCATGTACCATCTGCTCTCACGTACCTATAGTTTCCCTCTCGTAAGGGCGGGTATATAGAGAGGTTGGTATATCGGTCGGGCAATGGTATATTGAAGGGGCGACCATTTATGGGAGTCATATGAGCCTTCATTACGCATTTAAACGTTCTTCAAAACTTTCAAAAACAAAACAAAATCATCAAAACGCACTAAAACCAGTTTAGGACACACCATTAATCTTTAAAAGAGATAATCACCGTTTGTGTATGTGTGTGTTCATTTCTGCTTAGTGTAACAAAAAAAATCATAAACAAAAAGATAAAAATCTGCTTAGCTTGTAGAAGAGCACCACAATGGTGTGCACCCGTAGCCAAGCCCAATCAAGGGCAGAAGCTACGAAAAGTGTACAAGGAGCGGGCACAAGTCGCCTTCGCTTTAGCCCTGAGGACTTGGCCATACCGCCTTGGCGGTCTGGACCACAAGAGAGTCCACATCATTCCATGTCAAGGTGGAATTATAGGGACACCCCTGCGGGGACACGCCCATTCAACACAGCCCCTTTCGGGAAGAAGCTTTACATGTGGCACTCAACGTAAATAGAAGACCGCCTTTAGAGGCTAGATATGAGTGGCCACCATGCAACGAAGCGCTAGAGAGGCACAGTGCCCATGAGGAGAGACAACGTGACTATGGCATCTCTCCTTTGCCTCCCATCATTGTTAGAACCGAAAGACAAAACCCAGAGCGCAGGGCTCTCCACACAGGGCGAGCTAACTCCGCCCGCCCCTTTCACACCCATGAAAGGGAGTACGAGGAAGACCATCAAATTCCTCGAGAGCAATATACGAGCATGGGAGCCTTGCGCTTCCGCACCTGCTAGATACCATGGTCACACATCGAGGCCAGAGCCTCAGGTAAATGCCGCCAACCTCGACAGAGGGAAGCGACCCATTGAAATCTCGGATCATCAAGACCGAGGCAAATACATAGGAGAAACATTCAAGCCTCCTAAGCCCAAGATGGTGGACCAAATTGACCTGGCAGTCGCCAGACATGCCGCCCGCCAAGCCCAGATCATGCGGCTTGAGCAAGATCATCAACAGTTAGAGCGCTTATACCACCTTAACAAAGAGCGCATTCAGCACGAAGCGGACGAGCTACTTTATAACTTACCTGAGAGGGTTCCAACCCCTCGCACCCAAAAAGTAGAACAATATGAGAGGCATAATCCCTTGGTGCAGGATAGGTCTCCGCGACCTCGTCAAGCTTTGCCTTCGAGACCCCATAGACCTGAGAGGGAGGCCACTCCCCGAAACAATGATGGGTACCCTCCGTGGAGACCCACTCAGGGTCAGAGGTCTCGCCCAGAGACTCCTCAGGAAGTTTATGAGGAGTATGAACCAGAAGTAGAGTGGGCCGAAATGCCCTATCAAGGCGGAGGGGGTGCTATCCGGCCACCCCTCCATAGGCCTCCAGTCTCCCATAACTCACAATGGGAGCAAACAAAAGAGGAAGAGATTAAATCTTTCGATGCATACAAAGCGCTATTAGAGCGTTTGGAGTCTATGGAGACCAAAGCTTCTAGGCCCCAAAAGCCCATGTTACGTCAACTCCATAGTCATCCAGTGCATCCGTCAGTGCCCACACCTTCTTACCCCGAACATTTCAAGTTGCCTCAATTGGCAATCTTTAAGGGTGAAGAGGATGCTCAAGAGCATGTGACAAGATTCCTGAGCCAATGCTTTGGCATTCAAGATAATGATGCGTTGTTGCTAAGGACATTCATAACCACATTCGTAGGCCCTACCTCGGATTGGTTCACCCAGTTGTTGAAGCACAACATAAATAACTTGGATCAATTAGTGGATGCGTTCCTTGAACGCTTTGCCTTCAACACCAAGAAGAAGGCATCACTGAGTGACTCGGCCAGCCTCAGGCAATATGAGGAGGAGACAATGGTGGCCTACGGGAATCGATGGAGGGCTCTGCTTTCTAAGCTACCCTACCTTCCCCCTATGTCCGACCTCACACAAATGTTTTCACGAAGTTGTCTGAGATCAATCTCCTGGGCTATTGCAGCTGCAGCAATACGCCACCTTAGAAGAAGCTCTGGCGCAAGCCAGAGTTATCGAAGAGATCAAAATACAGGATGGCAAAATTGCCAAACCTAAAAAGAAAGAGTGGAACAAAAATACAAAGACAGGGACTACGCAACCAAAACCCGCTATGGTTAATCAAGTTGCGATAAATGTTCCTAAGCTTGCACAAGAAATACAACCTCAAAAGGCTAATTATCAAGCAGTGCCTCCTAATAATTATGAAAGAGAAAATAAAAAATAGGAGCAAAATCAGCAGCGTCGCCCTAAGCGACAATACACCCCTTATACGGAGTCTAGGGACTCCCTATTTGACCGCTTGTCAGCGGCAAATTTAATCACCCTTCCAGAGATCCAAACCATAGATCCTAACGCTCCCAAGCCTAAGGGATACAGAGAGGATTTATATTGTAGGTTCCACGGGCGAAGGGGACATGACCTGAACGCATGTTGGAAATTCAAGGGATTGATACAAGACTTGATTGATAATAAAACATTGGCGGTGGACAACCCCATAGCGCCAAATAACCAGCAGATGGGGGTCTTCAAGGATCCCTTGCCTGCCCATGAGGCACAAGAAAAACCCCTTCAGGTCAATGAGGTGCGACAGAATCTCCCCATGCAAGGGTATGTGGGAATGATAAGCATAGTGACCAGGAACAAGAAATACCCAGGAGTTGCCCCCGAGGCAGCCACAAGAGAAGTTCCAGCAACGTCGCAACCTCAACAACACCCTGTGCGAGTTGCCTCCGCCTAGACCCGAGGTCACGATACGGACCAAACTCACGCAGAGTTTGTGGACCACGTCGGCTAGGCTCTCCATATATGAGCTTATACAACAATCAGCGCCCCATCGGGAGGCTCTCATGGAGATTTTGAAAGCCATCGAGTTGCAGCCCCACGAAGCGAATTCCTTCAATAACTTCGTGGGACATGTAAAACGATGTACGGAGCCAGTCATCACCTTTCGAGAAGATGAAGTTAAATCAGTATCTGATGACATGGCAGATCCACCCCTGCACGTTATCATGCGGGTCAACGGGATCCCGTATAAGAGGGTGTTGGTAGACACTGGCTCGTCTAGTAACATCATTACTACAGCAGCATTGAAACATCTGAAGCTGCTAGCCTCTCACATCACCGCTTCCACTTACACACTACGAGCATTCAACGATGCGATATGCTCGACAATTGGCACAATTGTTCTACCCGTTCAGGTAGGACAAAAGATGATACCTACATTGTGCCATATTTTGGAAGGCGAGATGGCATACAACATATTGCTAGGGCGACCATGGATCGGGGGACATGAAGTGTGTCCCTTCGATAGCTCACCGAGTGTTTGAAGTATGCATTTGAAGGAGAAGTACATGTAGTCCCGACGGACTTAGAACCCTTCAAATATTGCAATGCGGTGCAGTTGATGCCGCAATCGACCCTCCCATCGACGCACTTGGATTTCTAGTTAAATCCATCTAGACAGGGTCCGATGCCGCGGGCACCACTGGTGACTAATCCATCAAAACCCCAGCCAGGTGCATCTTCATCGTCCGCTCCTTCACTACCAATGCCACCTGTCATGGCTAAATAGAAGGACAAAGGGAAACAAATCCTGGAAGAGGCTCAACCCCTAGAGGAGGTGCTGCCAACAATATCAACCATCTCAATAGAAGAGATACCTAGCACAATGGAAGCTGAGGCTCCTAGTCCACCCAACATGGAATGGACTCCGGAAGGGCTTCCGTTCCCTCCCTCTCAATCGCCAACAATTACTATTGAAATGGCCAGTACGGGCCTGGGGGAGTATCTAGTGCAGAATGTTGTAGCAACGCCCATGCTAGAGTCAGTGCAAGACATGGGGAGACCTCGCCTCCCCATCGGGACAGTTGTTCCTTTAGGCTACCCACCGAACCAGACCAATTTTGTGTATGGGGGCCTTGACCATGGTGCTGAACCATGCATGCAAAAGGACGAGGACGAAGAGCCTTTTGCAGAAAATGTCAACTATCTGTCTAACCCGGACTTTGCTCTGAGATATCTTGGCCAATGCAATTGGCATGGATACGGGCTAGGCAGGTATGAGCAAGGAGTGCGTGTCCTTTGCCGGCCAAGATACCAAATGCCTTATGACAAGTCGGGAGTAGGGTTCAACCACCCCCTGCCCTTAGACATCTTGGTGGAAAACATGCAAGGCCTAGGAATAGGCAACAAGGGTGGATTGGCATCGGATCCTTATGCCAACCCAAACACAACATATACATTGGGAGATTACCTCCCATGGTCAACAACCACCCTTGGTAACATCAATAACCCTTCTCCTTTGCTAGAGAGAGGTGAAAGTTCGGGAACTCACTTTCAAGGAGAGCATAAACAGTGTCCAGAAGGATCTTCGGAGGATGAATCAGAACATGAACCAATGTCATATGTTCCCTTCGAATCCAATAGTGATCACTCACGAGAGATTCCCATGAATAACTGGCAAGAGATATTTTTGAAACTGTTCCCTTTAGAGGTTCCAATTGAGCCAGTGCTGTGTCAAGAGAATCAGGTCCCCCCACGAAGCGTGGACCAACCACAATGGGACCAGATTAATTTGCTAGAACAAGGTGAGCCCTTAATGTCGCAAGCAGTTGTTGAAGAAAATGAGCATTTTTGGATCTTCGACAGTGATTCGGAAGATGAAACTGAGATGGCCTATCTCAACCACATGCGACAAATGCAACAAAGGCAACAAATGCAACAACGGCGTCCCTTGGAGATTAATGACTTATTTGCATAGATGGGCATACTGCCAGGGCATGAGTGGTACGTAGACCCAATGGGGTGGGACCAAGTGTTGGATCCATGGCTCCAAGTTTACGATGAGCACCGTCCACCCCGAGACCCTATAATGACATCAGTGCCGAGGGAAGACCCTGTCTTCCTATCAGCACATAGGGCCGATCCGTTCGTGCCTGTCCCTCTAGAGCCAGATCCAGAACACAGGGAACATCCAGAATGTTTGAGTCATCACACCCACGGTAATGGAGACCAAATTCATTTCATCCACATGATCTCCATTGATTTGACCGCACCCATCCGCAATCCGGCCGATCCAGCACGGTCATTGCATCTAGACATAGATGCCATCGACTGGGATCGCGTCAATTCACCTCCCTCCCCATCAGAGTACTGGCCTTTCGATAAAATGCCTCATTTTACCCCAGGGACAACTCAGGATATCTTTCAGGCTGAAGAGGAACCCGAGGTTCCCAACGCAGATTTAAACTCAGCTAATGATATCCATTTGATCCCGACTCCACATCAGTTGGAGGACGGATCCCACATGTCGATCGAGGAGACGATTGACGTAGACATCGGCTTAGATCCAATGAATCCATAGATTATCAAGCTGGGGGTAAGCTTATCCTCTGAAGAGCAAGCCGACTACATTGCCCTTCTCAAAGAGAAGAAGGAGGTTTTTGCATGGTCATACAGAGACATGCCGGGGCTAGATCCGTAGCTAGTCATGCATAATCTAACGCTTGATCCGACAATCAAGCCAGTTAAGCAAAAACTACGTAAGATGCACCCAACAGTGGCCTTGATGGTCAAAGATGAATTGCAAAAGCTGTTGGATGCACAGTTTGTCATCTGCATGGATTATCCGCCATGGCTGTCCAACATGGTGCCCATCAAAAAGCCCGATGGGAGGATTCGCATATGCACTAATTTTTGAGATCTAAACAAAGCGAGTCCTAAGGATGATTTCCCCTTGCCAAGCATCGACGCGTTGGTAGACGCTACAACAGGTCACGAAATGCTATCCCTCATGGATGGTTTCTCGGGATACAATCAGATTCGTATCAATCCCGAGGACCAACTAAAAATGGCGTTCACAATGCCTTGGGGGACATTTTGTTATAAGGTCATGCCTTTTGGCCTTAAAAATGCTTGCGCCACCTACCAACGTGCCATGACGTACATCTTCCATGACTACATGCATAAAACTTTGGAAGATTACATGGATGATTTGTTGGCCAAGTCTCTTTTGTGCCCAAATCATCTCGATGACTTAAGCAAGATCCTCGATCGCCTCATGGAGCATAAAGTCAGACTGAATCCCAAGAAGTGCGTATTTGGCGTCACATCTGGAAAACTCTTGGGTTTCATAGTCTCAAAGCGAGGTATCGAGGTGGACCCAAAGAAAGTCAAGGCAATCCTTGAAATGGTTCCCCCAACTACCATTAAGTAGCTCAGAAGTCTGCAGGGAAAGGTCGCGTCAATCAAGCGCTTCATAGCGCAGTTATCTGACAAGTGCCGACCCATGAACAAATTATTGCACAAGGGGGTTACATTTCACTGGGATGACGAGTGCCAGTCAACCTTTGATGACATCAAACAATACTTGGCTTCGTCGCCAGTATTGGCACCACCTAGACCAGGAGTGTCATTCTACTTATACATCTCAGCTACTGAGGTGGCATTGGGCGCCATGCTGGCCCAGAAGAATGAACTTCACAAAGAATAGGCTACTTACTATCTTAGCCGCACCCTGGTCAGTTATGAACTTAACTATGCATACGTCGAGAAACTCTGCTTGGCAGTGGTGTTTGCTACCAAAAAGCTATGCCACTACATGTTGAGCAACACTACGTATGTTGTGTCTAAGGAGAATCCATTGCGATACATGATGAGTCATACTTATCATAGTAGTCGCACGGCGAAATGGATCATGTTGTTGATGAAATTTGACATAGAGTTTATCGGACAAAAATCTATCAAAGGACAGGTCATAGCCGATCAACTAGCAGAGGCTCCTCTCGAAGACGATCAGCCTCTAGTCATAGAACTACCCGATGATGGGGTCTTCCATGTCTCAGAATCGCCAGATTCTGATGAGCCTGAGTCACAGGCTGACATAACCCTATTTTTTGATGGTTCTAAATGTGAGCAAGGTGGTGGCACGGGAATAGTATTCTTCACACCGCAGGGCGCTCCAATGCCCCTATCATTTAAATTAAATTTCCCATGCACCAACAATAATGCAGAGTATGAAGCCTTGCTCATAGGTCTTCAGACAACAATCGCCATGAACATCAAATGACTGAACATCTTTGGTGATTCGTTGTTAATTGTCAATCAAGTCAAAGGGGTATTCCAATGCAAATGCCCAGTTCTGTAGGCTTATAAAGCCCTTGTGGACAAATTCTTGGCAAAACTTGAGTGGTATGACATCGAGGCACTCCCTCGGTCATCGAATCATTTTGCGGACACAATGGCCTCCTTGGGGTCACTAATCCCGCAAGACCTTTTCGGTGATATGACAACCATTCAAGTCAAAACCCTATCGCAATCCATGATGGAGCGTGCAAGCTCGACTTGACGCTAGGAATCCACATGATCCAGATTGAACCATCCTCGGATAAGTTCTCTCGAATCCACGATCATCTGAAACATGCCAACTGGGGGTCCTTGTTCTCCCCTACTCCCATTAATAGCAACACAACGCTATTCTTACAAGTTCTATCCCACTCAGCGTTTGCTAGGGATGAACTTCAAGAGGGATTGGCTGTTCATACCGTCGAGGTTTCCGATCAACAGGATTGGTATTTACCCATTAGAGACTACCTCAAGTTAGGTAATCTCCCGCTTGGATTGACACATGCCGCAAAATGAGCATTCAAGCAGAAAGCGGCTAAGTATGTCTTGATAGGAGACATTTTGTATCATCGTAGCTATGAAGGAATCCTCCTTCATTGCTTGGACCAGCAAGAGTCCACTTGGGCAGTCGCCCAAGCGCACGATGGTACATGTGGTGGCCACTTCAGTGGTATGGCCATCGCAAAGCGCATTCTTTGCATGGGCTATTATTGGCCATCTTTAGAGCGAGATTGTTGCGCATATGTCAGGAAGTGCGTGAAGTGTCAACACCATGCCAATTTGACGCATGTACCTTCCCAGGCCTTGCAGACAGTCCAGTTCGCTTGGCCATTTTCATAGTGGGGCTTCGATCTAATTGGAAAGATCTCCCCTACGTCGTCAAGCCGTCACACGTTTATCATAATGGCCACAGAGTATTTTACCAAGTGGGTGGAAGCGGTTCCGCTTACCTCTACGACAGGACCCCGCATTGTGGAGTTCATTTTGCATAACATCATATGTCATTTTGGTATTCCATCCAAAATAGTCTCGGATAATGGGACACCATTCAAGAACAAAGACGTGCGTGCTTTGACCACAAAGTACAAAATTTAGCATAGTTTTTTGACACCCTATTATCCGTAGGCGAATGGGCAAGCAGAAGCGTCAAACAAAATGCTAGTTGCCATCCTTAAAAATATGGTCACAGACAGTCATAAGGATTGGCACATCCAAATCCCACTTGCCCTGTGGGCTTATCGCACTAGCATTCGGACGCCCACTGGGGCCACTCCGTTTTTGCTCGTGTATGGCTCCGAGGCAGTCATGCCTCTAGAGTTGGAAATTCCTTCCCTATGCATATCAATGCAAGAGTTCATCGATGATGACGCTGTGCGACAGGCCCGGTTAGACCAGCTTACGTTGCTTGACGAATGACGCGTTAATGCTCTCGAGCATTTACGTATCTATCAAGAGTGACTTAAGAAAGCTTACAACATGAAAGTTCACCTGAGGGACTTTCGGGTTGGTGATTTGGTTTTGAAGGAAAACCAACAGAACTCTAGTTTGTCGTCCCACCTAAGGGACAAGTTCACGGCAAATTGGTTAGGTCCATATGTCATTGATAGCAAAATAGGACCCGAGACATACCGGCTAGCCTCTCTTGATGGAATCAAGGAAACAGAACCCTTGAACATCAGTCATTTGCGACCATTCCATATCTAAGAGAGCCATATCCCAAAAATGCTCCAAGGATTCATATAATCGCTTGGTCAATCCCAAAATGCTCCAAGGATTCATATAATCGCTTGGTCAATCCCAAAAATGCTCCAAGGATTCCATATAATCGCTTGGTCAATCCCAAAAATGCTCCAAGGATTCCACTATAATCGCTTGGTCAATCCCAAAAATGC
Source organism: Wollemia nobilis (assembly GCA_028583015.1). Lineage (NCBI taxonomy): Eukaryota > Viridiplantae > Streptophyta > Pinopsida > Araucariales > Araucariaceae > Wollemia > Wollemia nobilis. Next base: position 11,730,875 of record JAQPPZ010017213.1, read on the forward strand.
TCCAAGGATTCCATATAATCGCTTGGTCAATCCCAAAAATGCTCCAAGGATTCATAAACTTGGTCAATCCCAAAAATGCTCCAAGGATTCATATAATCGCTTGGTCAATCCCAAAAATGCTCCAAGGATTCATATAATCGCTTGGTCAATCCCAAAAATGCTCCAAGGATTCATATAATCGCTTGGTCAACCCCAAAATGCTCCAAGGATTCCCACAATCGCTTGGTCAAAAATAAAGAAATTCAAAATCCAAAAATCATCAAAAACAACAAAAATTTGCATCTCATTTCTAGGCATGCTCAAATTCATCAATAAAAAGCTCTTCTCACATCTCATCTTCATATTCACAAAAATCAATCCATCAAAAATACAAAAATATATAGCTGCATTAAGCATCGCATCCATACATTGCATATTTGTGGTCGTACAGGTCAAAGGCACCATAGGCTGTAATTGCTCTGCTAGTCCATCTTGTTCCACATTTTTCCATTTTATAAGCAGTCCAAAAAACAACAAAAATACACCATTTACTGCTTTTTACCACACTAGAGTCAGTGGTCTTATAATGTATCAAGAGTTTTCGTCTTTCAGTCATAATTTTGCTTTCTAGCCATGTACTGTACCAAGTCAGGCAGATTTTACGAAGGTAGAGTTCTACTTGGATCACACCTTGTTACGTAGCATCCCAACACAAATTAAAACACATAAAAATTCCCAAGTTGTGTGAACGAAAGATGACACCTGCAAAGCAATCCAGGTCACCATAAGCGAAACGGCTATCTTGCTCATCCCCCTGTGCGAATGACCCAAAGAATGCTGAGAGTTGGCAAAAGGACAAGCATCCTCCCTACCCAATTCCCCAAGAATCCCAAAGTTCTCAATAGTTGCAAAACATCAAAATTTTGCAAAACGTCAAAACTCCAAAAAATTTGACATCATCCCCAGAGTGCATACATCAAAAAGCACAAACAATAGTGATTCTCGTCACTCCATATCCAAATCCCTTGCTCAAAAGAAAAACAAATAAAACAAAAATAAACAGTGATTTTATCACTACAAAGGAGCAAGTATCCCAATACAATTGAAGAAAAGAAGGGAGTCGAACTTGAATCCCTGGAACTCTCAACATTTCGATAGGTCATGAGGCAAGCCTCAGTATCGGTTTGGTTGATAGCCTATCGGTCACTGGCGGTAAACCTCCCGCATGACGATATATCTGTCACATTAACTTGTGTGCGGATCAATGTTTGCATGTGGATGAGCTAGCTTATGGTATCCTAGATAGCACCGCAGATTAATCTGACTAAATACAATAAAGGAGTTAGTGGAGCTAATTAGGTGATCCTCAGTACAGGTTTGGTTGAGAGCCTATCTGGCATTGGCGGTATCCTGACAAATACCACATAAATGAACTCAATTGCACACACAGGGATGTGAAATAGCTTGGTCAAAGACAAGTCCAATTCATACCTTGTTCAAAAGTCTTGTAAGATAAAGTACAGTCATGGCTAGTGAGTTAAAACCGTCTGAGTCTCAGAAAACCTTAGCTACATTTCTAAACCAACTACGCTACTTTTCATCCTTACAATACCATCAAAAACCACATGTATACTGTAGCACCCTAAAATTGGCACAATAAAATTATAAAATTTACATTCACCTTAGTAAATAAATTCAAATTTAACCTCCCAAACCGCCCGTTAACCACTGGGTATTCCGTTTCCCCCTTTTTTCGTGCTAATTTTAGAGGTTTTTTTGATCGTTTGACGATATCATCGCCGATCAGACGATATCACCCCAGATTTGGCTATTTCGTCTAGACTAGGACGTCCAGACGATCTTGTCACAAAACTAAATTTGCATAGTTGGAATCTGTTCCAACGGGTCTCCAATCTGGGCAGAAGCGTGTCTGCGCTGTTGGGACCCTCCCCCGTTGGAGATCTCCCAAATTAGGATGATCTCCAACCTCCTACCTACTCCCTCTAAGCCTATTTAATCTCTAGAATTTTCCCTCCCCAACCCCTGGCTGAAATTTTCTACAAAGTGATTCCCTCTACATTAGAACATCCTAATCTTGCATTTGCACTAGTTCCACATTGATTTTATTGCAGGTACATCATTGTTTTTTAGCCGAAGCCAGCATCCATCGTCGTCGATGAACCTATTCAGATCGAAGGCGATCCCGTCAAATGCGAGACGATTTCGTACTAATGCGAGACGATCTCGACTGCAGCCCACATCGAGGCAATCAGTGCCTGGAATTTGCTTTTCTCAACTCTGTTTCTATCATTTTATTCTATAAATTAAGTTATTTATTCATTATTTATGCTATTTTGCATTTGGAGTTCACCCATTTAGCTTAGATTGCATGCTAAGTTCATGATCTGCTATTAAAGTATAGTAATTGGCTTTAAATTATGTTCTTAAATATTGTTCAATATTCATATTGCTATTTGGTGTAATTTGCCTCTGTTAGCACAATAGAATTTCTTGTATTTTGCATCTGTTTTCTGTCTTGCAGGTCTCTGGCGAATTCGTCTGATGAATTCGTCAGATCTCGGACAAATCTGTCAGTCTCATACGATTCGTCGGATTACGGGCGATTCTGTCGGATTACAAGCGATCTAGGCCGCTTCAAATGTCAGAATCTTCTACAGACATTCGGATCAGGTATTTTTCATTGTCATTCTGTAAAATTCTCTGTTTTTTGCTTTCAAATTTGTTTGTTGTATTCATGAAAGTTGCATTTTCATGTAGTTTTAATTTATATTCATTCGGCCAAACCTAGGATATGAATGCTTAAGGTTAAAACGAACTCATCAAACACATTCCAAAACCTAAGAGTGGAAACTGCCGCTAAATGTTTCCTGGTGAACCCACCATCCGTTGAAAAATCACCAAAATACACCTCCCTTGAGAGGCGGGACCTTCGCAAAGTCCTCTCTGTCCGAGGTATCGCGACATCCTTTTCCCATCCTCCTTCCAGGTGCGGATCCTATAGCCTGAAGGTAGGGATGCGAAAAATTTGGAGCTTCAAAAATATAAGATTCAACATCGCTGGTCCACCCCCTATTATCCTCAGGGTAATGGTCAAGCAGAAGCGTCTAACAAAACCTTAATCAAAATTCTCAAAATATTAGTCAATAAAACTGGCCGTGACTGGCACATTCAATTATATCCTGCCTTGTGGGCTTATCGAACTAGTGTTCGAACCCCAACGGGCACTTCATCATTTGTTTTGGTATATGGTGCTGAAGCAGTTTTTCCATTTGAATTGGAAGTTCCTTCTTTGGCTCTGCTACTTCAAGATACCGAAGTAGGAGATGAATATCGTGCTGGCAGACTCAGTCAACTGGAACTCCTCGATGAAAAACTCATCAATGCTTGGGAGCATCTCCGTGCTTACTAAAACAAGCTTAAAAGATCATATGCTAAGAAAGTTCGTCATCGATCCTTTGAGATTGGCGACCTTGTTTTAAAAGAAAATCAAAAAAATACAAATGCAACCAAAGAACTTAAAGGTAAATTTGAGCCCAACTGGCTTGGACCATACATCATTATTGCTAAATTTGAATCAGGAGCATATAAATTATCTACCTTAGATGGTAAAGAACTTAAAGAACCCATGAATATTTTGCACCTTAAACGTTACTATGCATAAATTTGGTCATTTCATCCATATTTGTTCAAAATTACTATCTTATATTTCTTTCAATTTATAAAAAATTAAAAAACACCAAAAACATTCATAAATCTCCAAAAATCTTCAAAAACTATCTATTGCATTTGTTTAAGGCAGTTGTTAAATTTTTTGCTCAAAAATATAAAAACAAAAATATGCTTGACTCTTTCGAAACCAAAACAATATACAGAAGAAAAAGAGAGTCAACATTCTCAAAAATTTCTCACAAATAATTTATATATATTTTCTTACAATTATTGCAGTTATATGTTTCAACTTATTTTGGATAAATTAGAATTTATTTTGAATCCCTCACTTGCACACTCACAACAATAAATATCTTGATTTTATCTGGCATGATTACTAATCTCTCTTATATCAAAGTTCACAAAATTTAAATTAAATAAAGTTTGAGCATAGAGAATTGATCTTGTTATTTACTTAAACCAAGCACATATTTCCACAATAAAATGATTATATTTGTAATTTCCATGTTTTGCTACATAGTAGAACTGATTTCTTGAGTGAAAAGTTTCCCCTGCTATCCTATCATGCACATGGTCTAGAATATTTGAGAATTGGCAAAAGGAAAAGCTCACCCCTACCCAGAATAAAAATCCCTTGCTCTACAGCTAATCCGAGCAAGTATCCCTAGCAAAGAAAAAGAGAAGAAAAATTCAAGAAAAAAGAGAAAAGAAAAATGTTATTTCAGCAATGTTCCAAGTATTATCAAGCAAAAGAAATACAAAAGAAAAATAAGCAAAATTCAAAAGAAGGCAAGAAAGCAATAAAATCCCTTTCCCTACCCTTTGAAAAGAAAAGAAGGGTTGATGAGCTTGAATCCCTGGAATTCTCAATTATTCGAAAACTGTGAGGTAAGCCCCATAACAGGTGGTTTGTGCCCAACCTGCTTGGCCTTGGGTAATTCCTAGTGTGGCGATATGTCTGTCACATTAGCGACCTTCTTTTGTATAGACCTATGTCTGCTTATGGATTAGCTAGCTCTTGATAATCCGACCTACATAGTAGTCTAATATGGTTATATGCATCTACATCATGGTTAATGAACATTTATTTGGTTTCCTCAAATCACTTGTATCATAGTATCTTGCTCAAAGCTGGTAAATGAACAATGCAATTGCACACACATTTGTATTTGAGAGATTTTGTTTATCATTAGGATAAATCAAGATCGGAAATGAATGCACATATGCACATGGGATTCCTTATAAATCTAACTTTTGTCTTCAAAATACTTTGAAATATTATTTTGCAACTTGTTTGGAATAATCAAGTACAATTATTTTTCACAAAGACAACTATAGAATTAGAAAAATCAAAAATTTCTTCCAAATTACACAAATCAAATCATATATATCTGGTTGAATTTCGCGACGATGGTATAGTTTCAAAACCAAAATTGGAATTTTATGCCTAGCGCAAGTCCTCATTTTCATCTTTTCTGTTCATCAAAAAATCAACCATGCAATAAAACTATTTTTTTGGATTTTCGCGATGATGGTATAAGTCTATACCTACATATTCTATGCCTAGCGCAAACATTGTAATAATTTTTATTCCCCATTTTATCAAAAATCATAAAAACCATATGACTTCATTTTACACAAATTATGCTTTTCAAAAGCAAACCCATTTTTTTCACTATTTTATGTCATTATGTCAACCTTTAACTTTGCAATGATGGTATAATTCCTAAGGAATTATTCACAAATTTTATCACACTTAGGAATTTATGCCTAGCAAAAATCATTTTAAAATATTTCATGCATAATATTTTTCATGAAAATCTGAAAACAAACCAACCATCATCATTATCATTTGCACTATCATAACAAAGTCTTAAGACAGTCTTTTAAGCACTCTTTTACTTTTCGCAATATTTCTATACGGGGATTAGCTTGATGACCGAGTGAGCGGCGACTCCATGAAATGGTCTATAATAGCGACAATGTCCTTTGAAATTATTGTTAAAAGTCCCCTTTTATTTTTATCAAAATTATTGCATCACATACAACCACTTTGTTACATCAGATTATTTCATTTAAAATTTTATAGCATGACATTCAAATTATAATATTTCCAACGACATAATTACATGAATTTTCAAATCAATCAATCAAAACATAAAATCATCATAAACATACTCAAGACACAAGTCATATGATCAAAAATATATCATCATATATATCTCAAAAATATATGTACATCATATCAGCTAGATTGGTATGCCACAATCCATATCTTGGCATACTCAATCAAATGTCCTCCGAGCAGTGTCTCGAGAGCCCCTAGATCTCTCAACCTCATCTCCTCCCCCGCCCTGCGGAGGACGAGGTGGCCCCATCGTAGTATGTGTGGTATTGCGAGTCCGCATCGTCGATCGGGATGAGCTCCTCGACGACCCTGTCCTGATCGGATCTGCAATAGCAATCGACAGTTGTACCCTCTGGCCCTCGGGCACCATCTAAAAATAGATCCCTTGGTAGAATGCGGTCTGAGCAACCGATTGCATCAGCTCCTGAGTGCTCGCCCCTCCGCCCCGTGCCCTGAGGCATGTAATCTCGTCTCTAAGCTGTGTCACCTCAGCTCGATGTCGTGCAGCCTCGTCCTGTAGAGTCTGCACCTGTGCTTGGAGATGGATATTCTCCGTCCGGAGAGTCACCGTCTCGCTACTCTCTCCTGTGTCAACGCCCTTGCCCTTATCGTGCGATGGTGGCCTCTCTCTCTGTGGAGATGGGGGTCTCTCCTCCCTCCTCTCCCGTTGTCGCGGCCTCTCCTGTGCCTATGGCCTCCTCGGCTCTCTCCCGTCACGACCTTGGGCTGCCTCTATCACTGTCTAGCACCGCCTCCCTATCCGATGCACAACTGCATGGATTGGACCCTGTGCCCTCGTCATCCATGGAGGGTGGATGCCTACGTACCAGGCATCATAGCCATCGGCTACCCCCGCGTCGTCCCCATCCACTGGCTGGATGGGGGCATCGTCTGCGTCCTGGCTCCAGAAGTGCTGCATGTCAGGAGCCTCGCTAACCGTGGTGTTATCCCGGACAGTCCGAGAAAACTCATAATCCCTGAGAGATGGGATCCCCTGCTGTAGACCGAACTGCCTCAAAACTCGGTCATAGCAGTGGAGCTCCACCTCTCCTCTCTCCATCCGCAGCCAGCAGACTCGCCTGATGCGAGCCAGCTCCTGTCCATCCTTGGCCCACCCTAGGTACCCTCTCCACGGCCTCCAGGTGATCTGATCTGGGACCAAGTCATCCAGTAGCCTCCGGGACATCGATAGGTCGATCCGTCGCTGTGACCCTCTTCGGAGCCACCAGTAGAAGACTCGAGGCCTCTCCCCGTCCACCCCTGTCAGTGGAAGCCCTACCGGCCTTCGCACTGTAATGTGCTCCCAGCACCAAACCTATAGGAGCGATGTCATCACCAGACATCACCCGCCCTTGTACACGACCCCATACAGGATCCTGTACAATTGACATAGTACAAAATTGCCCCAACAAAACCTATACCCATGGTCTCTCATATCGCAGATCACATCTACGAGCATCCATGGTACCCTGCACCCGCTCTGGTGGCACAGCAGAAGTCCACCAACCACTCCAGCTAGAACTCGTGTGAGTCTAGATGCCCTAGGCATCTGGCGTAGTGCCTCGATATTCACTCTGCCCTTCTACAGTGCGAAGCTCGGGTCACCACACAGCCGTCCCATAGCATGGCCCTGGTTGGCCACAAGAGTGATCATCCATCCTTGTATGGGGATTCTCAGAATCCTCCATACATCCTCTAGTGTGGAAGCCATCTCCCCTGTCGGTAACCAAAAATAGGAAGAACCCGGATACCATCTCTCTACTAGGGCTGTTAGAAGCCCCATGTCCATGGATACTTGTGGCATATCCGCCACATGTTGTAAGCTGACCTTTGCCAGCAGATCTCGCTCTGCCTGTGTTAGAGCGGCCAAGTCATCTCTCAAACCTCCATATTTCCACTCCCTGCTCTTTAGTAATCCTCTTTGCAACATAAACAACAAAACAACAAATAATCATTAATAACAATTCCAGTAATTAATAATGCAACTTAAAGATCAATTTCATGTAATTGATGATATCGCCCACTATTGGACGATATCGTCCCAAATTTGAGCATAATCGTCTTCGATCTCGCTTGTCGAAATCGTCTCTAGATTGACGAAATCGTCCCCCTTTCGCCGATTTTGCCCTTGGGCGAAATTGACGAAATTGAGACGATTTCGTCCCGACGACGTCGACGGCCAAAAACGGTCGCGATGCTCAAAATTCATCTAAAATCTACTTAAAAAGCATGTAAAAATTAAATTAAATCAGTTCTAGCTAAGTCTAGGCTCTTACCCGTAGACCGCGTCGGACCTCTGTCGATCTGTGCGTTGTCTCCACCATTTTGCTTCAGAGCTCTAAAAATAGTAAAAATGAACAGTAAAAATGAATTAGGGTTTTACCCTATTTTTCTTAATTTTATTCAACAATAATTTTTTGTTTTTCCGTGTTTTTACCTCAAACGTTCGATTTGGGTAAAAACACGGAGGGGGCACCATAGTAAGCTGTCGTACGATTCGACCAAGAATCGTCACCTAAAAATGGGTATAATTTTTTACTTTCTCGTAGATCGAGAATAACTCATCTTTAACGCATTTTCTTCGAAAAATTCGCTAAAGAGGGGGCAAAATGTAGCACCCTAAAATTGGCGTAGTAAAATTATAAAATTTACATTCACCTTAGTAAATAAATTCAAATTTAACCTCCCAAACCGCCCGTTAACCGTCGGGTATTCCGTTTCCCCCTTTTTCGCACCAATTTTAGAGGTTGTTTTGACCATTTGACGATATCGTCGTCGATTAGACGATATCACCCCAGGTTTGACTATTTCGTCTGGACTAGGACGTCCAGATGATCTTGTCGTAAAACTAAATTTGCATAGTTGGAATCTGTTCCAACGGGTCTCCAATCTGGGCAGAAGCGTGTCTGCGCCGTTGGGACCCTCCCCCGTTGGAGATCTCCCAAATTGGGATGATCTCCAACCTCCTACCTACTCCCTCTAAGCCTATTTAATCTCTAAGATTTTCCCTCCCCAACCCCTGGCTGAAATTTTTTGCAAAGTGATTCCCTCTACATTAGAACATCCTAATCTTGCATTTGCACTAGTTCCACATCGATTTTATTGCAGGTACATCATTGTTTTTCAGCCGAAGCTAGCATCCATCGTCGCCGACGAACCTGTTCAGATCGGAGGTGATCCCGTAAAATGCGAGATGATTTTGTTCTGATGAGAGACGATCTCGACTACAGCCCACATCGAGGCAATCAGTGCCTACAGTTTGCTTTTCTCAACTCTGTTTCTGTCATTTTATTCTGTAAATTAGGTTATTTATTCAGTATTTATGTTATTTTGCATTTGGAGTTCACCCATTTAGCTTAGATTGCATGCTAAGTTCATGATCTGCTATTAAAGTATAGTAATTGGCTTTAAATTCTGTTCTTAAATATTGTTCGGTATTCATATTGCTATTTGGTGTAATTTGCCTCTGTTAGCACAATAGAATTTCTTGTATTTTGCATATGTTTTCTGTCTTGCAGGTCTGGCGAATTCGTCTGACGAATTCGTCAAATCTCGGACGAATCTATCAGTCTCAGACGATTCTATCAGATTGCAGGCGATTCTGTCAGATTACAGGCAATCCAGACTGCTTCAAATGTCAGAATCTTCTGCAGACATCCGGATCAGGTATTTTTCATTGTCATTCTGTAAAATTCTCTGTTTTTTGCTTTCAAATTTGTTTGCTGTATTCATGAAAGTTGCATTTTCATGTAGTTTTAATTTAGATTCATTCGGCCAAACCTAGGATATGAATGCTTAAGGTTAAAACGAACTCATCAAACACATTCCAAAACCTAGGCATGGAAACTGCCACTAAATGTTTCCTGGTGAACCCACCATCCATCGAAAAATCACCAAAATACACCTCCCTTGAGAGGCGGGACCTTCGCAAAGTCCTCTCAGTCCGAGGTATCGCGACATCCTTTTCCCATCCTCCTTCCGGGCGTGGATCCTATAGCCTGAAGGTAGGGATGCAAAAAATTTGGAGCGATACATATACATACAAAGTCAATTACCACAGCAATCGCATAAAAACAAAATGACAAAGTCCTAAACAGTCCTTGGTGCCCTAACCAACCAACACAAATTCATTTCATCCATTACATTTTGCATATCACATATACAACAAAAACATTTGCATTCATCATAACATATGCATCCATCAAAATAAATTAACATGCATACATCCATATTCATCAACCATCATGCATAAGATCAAATCATCACATGTGCATAAACAAAATAAAGCCGGTATGTATATATATATCGTCAAAAAAATGCCCGCAGGCTACAAAACTGGTCCTCTGACCCTGTAATCATACTAAAAAACCCCCCAAGCCTAGGGCATCGGCCACCATGATCACGCAGGATTAGTGCAATGGGAACTACCCCCCGTGGTGTGGGTCCTATGGGACCCCTCAGGGTGGCTGCTGCTAGCCCCCGCATCATGCCTACTTGCCCCCCTCATCTAGTTGCCTACGTCGAGAGGATGCTAACTGCTCAGTTTCACTCCCTCTCGAGCGGCGCGACGATCCACCTGTGCTGAATGTAGGTACTTGCCCACCAAGGCGGCTAATCTCTGCCTCTAGCTCTAACCACTATCGTAATGACTCCATATCTCGCTGGCGATACATCACCAAGTTCTCCTCGCACCATGCCAAAGCCCTATCCCTCTCTACCAGCTACGTCCGTAAGAGATCCCTCTCTCGTGCCGCATCAGTACCCCCATCCTGTCGGTGAGAAGCAGCTAATGCATTCTCTCACTTCGCTAGCTGCATCCATAGGAGATCCCTCTCCTGTAGAGCTTCCCCCAACTCCTCATCGCGCCTTCATAGCAACCCCTCCAACTGTGCAATCTCAGCACGTAACCCTGCATCCGCGTCTGCCGTAGCCTGCTCTGGCTCCCACTGCTCTGCGATATCCTGCATCTTCGGCTGATCCAGAGCCCCCAAATCTGCATCCTCACCCTCCACATCCACCATTTCCGCATCCTCCAAAGGAGCTCCCCAATCATCCCCTGGTGCCTCGGCACCCTCCTTTCCTGTCGTTGCCGCCTCTGCGCCTCCTAGTGGCCCCTCTCCCCAACACCACTATAGTACCCACCATTGGTCGTACTCTACGATAGTCCCGATGTCATCCACATCCGGGACGTCGATCACCGCATCTGAATCCTCGCCCAATGGTGAGATGACCGATCGGTCTAGAGTCCTCTCATCCCCCCTATGTTGATAGACCACGGGCTCACCAGGCAACCCCTGGTGCACCCCAAACTATCGTGTAACCTAGCTATACGAGAAGAACTCATGCTCAGTCCCGTGCCACCCAATCAGCCATCGCTCTCTATGTACCCGTCAGAGCCACTCTCCAGCCTCCGGCCAGGCTGGACAGTCCCAATAAGGGCGCCAAACCACCTCCCCTAGAGTAAGCCGAGAGAAGGTATCGACATAGTGCCCTATGGCACCTACCCACCATCGACTCTGCCCCTGCTCCCCAGACCGTCGCCACAGAACTGCATAACCTATCTCCCTATCCTCCATCTCTGCCTGAGTCATCCATGGTAGCCCAGCTGGCCTCTCCACTGCTATGTGCTTCCAAGCCCAGCACTGCAACAGGTAGCTACAACTAATCCCCTTCCACTGTCGACAACGGACCTCATACAACTCCCCATAGAGCTGTGCCAACAACGTCTGTCCCCATCTCATGATAAGTGGTGCCTCTGTCGGGCACTCTACCAACTGCCAAACTAAATCCGGTAGGTTCCATGGGAACCTCGCACCTGACGAGTCAGGTAACAACATGTTGGACATGAGGCCCATAAGGAATGTGTGCCTCATGCCCAACACCCCCCTCTCCAGCCACCATCGGACCAAAATATTGCCAATATGGCAGTCGCCCTCTGCCCTCTCTAGCGGATCCTCCACACCCAGCTCCTCCCCATGCCCGAAGCATCTCGTCAATACAGCTGTCCACTGATCACACGACGATGTCCTGATCGGCAGTCCATCTATCGAAATCCGCAGAAGAGGATAAATATCCTCCAAGGTCACAGTCATCTCCCCTTTTGGGAGATGGAAAGTGTTGGTCCGCGGGTCCCAAAGATTGATCAGGGCTATCAAATAGGCCTGATCTGTGACCACAAGCTCTAGTCGAGCCACCTGCTTGAGCCCAAGGGCATCAAGCCATTCCCAGTCAGCTACAGTCAGTGCCCCCCGCGCTTCAGTAAAAGCAATGGGTACATGGTACCGGATCCTAACAACCTGCAAAAGAAAACAATTCAAAAACATTAAAATCATGGAAAAGAACTGTATAGCAATAACATGAATATACCACATGGTATACCAATGTACAACAAAAAACAAACATAAAAATTCAAACAAAAATTAATTTTTCAGTTCTAGGGTTTCTAATCCTAACTGATTAATTTAAAAACAAAAATTCAAAATTCAAACAAAAATTAATTTTCCAGTTCTAGGGTTTCTAATCCTAACTGATAAATTCCAAAAATAAAACAAAACAAAAATTCAAAAATTAATTTTTCAGTTCTAGGGTTTCTAATCCTAACTGATTAATTTAAAAACAGAACAAAAATTCAAAAAACAACAAAAATTACGTCTTAGGGTTTTACGTTCCGTTTATCCTAGGGTTTTAGTTAAAAGCTAAATAACAATTCTTTACCTAGGTTTTTCACAACATTTAGTTGTACGCTAAGTCTTAGTTGTCTTCAGCTCAGTTTCAGGGTTTAAGTTTTAAAATTTTGAAAAACATCATCACAAAGAAAATTGAACAAAACAATCGCAATGTTAAATAAAAGCAATAAAAACTAGGAACACTTACTGGTCTCGCTTCGGCTCCGTCGCTCGAGCCGGTTTGTGCACTCATGATGGTAGGGAAAATTCGGCAGTGCTTCGCTTCGTAGAATTAACCTCCTCCTCCCTAGAGCTCCAAATCATAAAAAAAAAAAAATCAGATGCAAATGAGCCCAAACCCTAGTTTTGGCCTTTAAATAGGCCTTTTGAGCTTAAATTCGTCTTCCCTTGGGACGAGCGCTCTAGTTAGCGCTCGTCCCACCCTAGGACGAATTCTAAGCTGGTATTCGTCCCACCCTGGGACGAATTCAGGCCAAAAATTTCAAAAAACATAAAAAATTGAACAAAAATGCACTAAAACAGATAATAAACTTGCCCGATGAGAGTGTTGTTGCACTTGACATCCCGAGCATACAAAACAGATGTTGAGGTCACAAATTGTCACTATCCTACTCCCTAAGAAGGCTACCATAGCTGGACCGCTCCACGGGAAGACGAATTTTTGCCAATTTTAGCTCCAAAAAGCGTCGCAAAAAGGGTTACCACCCACCAAAAACAGGTCTAAATGTCAAAAAAATTGCACATGCTTAATGCTAAACCATCTAAGGGCACCCTTGCACAATTCATCTTGGGTCAAGCGACTCGTCGCTTTTCTCATGAAGGTCATTCCCTCATCGATTCATCGCTTGAGGGGGTAGTCACACTTAGTCACCAATCAGCAAACACACACCCAATTAAGGAAAACGACATGCATTCAAAGAATCATTGACAAAGACAATTACGCTCCTGCTTGGGGTAGTAAACAAGCAATAATCACAAATTGATCAAACACTTGGCATTCTCGAAGCATGAACACAAGGTTCCCCTGTGGACAAAAGGTTGCGCCCTTTGCCTATTCATGACTGATCAATGTCCAAGCTCAAGTCACACCTCACCAAAACAGGTTAATACTTGAAATCAAATTCCTTAGCTCGTCAGAAGCAAGGATTCAAGAATGCATGCCCTCTCCATACTTGGGGCATCAAAAGTTGGTTAGGTTACCAAGAAACCCTAATCATTAGTGCTTTGGTTATCTATTTTTGCTCGACGCTGCGCCATGCACAGCGCATCCCAAAAAGGGGCATCTGTAGACACCAAAACAACACCAATCTGATTATGTGACTGCAAACACTGATTGCTTTGACACACACAACCACTAGGGCAACCCTTAGAAGTTAAACAATGGTCCTAACCACTTTTGTAGTAATTTTGTAAGGTCAGAAGGCAATTTGGCACATTCAAGCACTTTTCTCAGTATCTGTCCCACCCAGGGATGAATTCAAATTGGGATCCATCTCACCCAGGGATGAATTTTGAATTCGCTCTGGGTCAGGATGAATTCCAAGTTCAACGTGTAGCCGAGGACAGTCACGTAATGCCTTCTGCATTGCATGCGCATGTAGGTGGGCAGATTGGATGTTAGAGGACTGTCACAAGGGCAGTCATGGAAGCCCAAGTCATGGAGGACTTTCCTCCCTCATGGGAAGGCATGACTGCCACATGGCGCTTATGCATGCCCCTCCAAAGAGACCCCCTGGGTCTATAAAATGGTGGACTTTCCCACCCAAAAGGAGACAAGTTGGAGGCATTTTCAAGCAACGAAGTGCTGCCAAATTGAATACCACATTTTACCCTTTTGATTCACCTCTTCCACATCCTTGATCTCTTTCGCAAGAGAGGTTATTGGGTGGCTATTGGAAGTTTGAATTCGGACCCAAAACCTGACATTTGACCACATTGATCTATCAATTTGTCAACAACCCATTACAAGAGATTTTGGGCCCATCCCGAGTGGATTGGTGCCGAAATCAGGTTCTAACGGTGGGCGACCCGCTCGGGCGCCCCAAAATTCTTAGATTCATTTTAATTTGTTCTTTTGTCACTTGTTTATATTCCATTCCATTTTATGTTGTTTAGATAGTTTATAATTTTGATTTCAGAAGGTTTTGATCAAATCATATCACGTTTTGTCGCTTTTGTTGTCCTCACTAACTTGCAGGTAGCGACGTCAAATTCTCGTTGATGGAGGTCAAATTGGGGAAATCCGACCATCTGGGTCGTCCCAAAATGCCCCCAATTAGCTAACCCCTATGTTTGCAGGTCTTTTGGAGATCCCGAGATGTGACATTTGGGCAGCATCACTTCGGCGCTTTGTCGCAGGCGAATTCGTCCTACCCGGGGACGAATTACAGTTGAATTCGTCCTACCCAGGGACGAATTACAGTCAAATTCGAATTGGCGATGTTTCCCTGACTATTTTTATGACAGTGGCCCTCTGGTAATGTTCTCTGGTCTCTGTCAAAATTGCAGGTTATTTGGAGTCATTTTATTCATCGGTTTAGCTAACCTTATGCATGCATCCTCCATTGGTTTTTAAGATCAAATGTTTCATCTTTTGTCACAGGTGCTACTAACGACTTGTTGTGTCTTTGAATGCAGGAGGAGCAACAAGAATCAAGGATTCATCAACACCAGCGACGACAACACTTTGGCCCGCCCATTTCAAATGTGGGCACGCGGAAAGAGGAGCACTAAGTCATGATTGTAACCAAAACTCTTTTAACGCTCCTAGCCCCTGAAAAGGGAGGAGGCGTATTTGTAACCGATATTACGAGAGTTAAATAAAAAGGGCTATGTTTTCTGTACTTTCTTTTATCTCCGTTCAATTCGTCTCTTTCATTTCATGCATTTCACATCTTAGGACTTAAGCGTTTGTTTGATTTTGAATGCGTCACATTAGTATTTCTTTCTTCCGAAATCTCGTGCTTTCACTTTCAAAATATTTTTTATCAACCAATAAAAAAATAAAACAATTATATGAGTCTATTATTTATCTACTAATTTCAAATGAATATGTTTTATATTTTTGAATAAGCTATAAGTCTATACAACTTATTAAACAACAAATAAACTGTGTGGTTTTTATTGGAGGCCACTCCCACTAAAATAAAAAATAAAAAAACATTACATTGTTATAAGGTTAATTAACCCATATTCAACATGTATTTTTATAAAATATATTCTTTGTTTGCCTTTCTACTAATGATATTTGTCATCTTCATCAAATTGCTATGTTTTTGCAATCAACTCCTGGATATCCTTTTTACTGAGATATAAAATATCATTCATCCAATTGACTTCTAAAATTTAAATTTTACCAAGATGAATCAACATTGTAAGTGGCTAAAATATTTACTACTTAGTTTCTATATCTAGAAAATTGTTGTTTATAACATTCTTCAATTCTCTAATACCTCTTTTTCTATAGGTCTCTTTTATATATCTAATATTCCAATATATCATTTTCATCGTTACTTTTTATTTGTGATTTTATACCCATTTCTTGTTAACACTTGTAATATTTGCTTTTGTGTTTCTATATTAATATCCCTCTCAAATTATTTCCTTCTTTGTTTTTTCTTCTTGGGTCTTCCTCTTTTCCTTTTTCTTTTTCATTTACACCAACACTTTTATTTTCATAGATTTATTTTATTTTTCACACTACTCATTGTAAGACTTATCATGTACATGTTTGTTTTGCTCTGAAGGATTTATAGTGCAAGGAATAATACCAAAAGTACTTTCTTCTTTATGTTGCCCTAGAAACCATAAAGTGCAAGGCTACTCCTCCAAAACACCTACCTTATTATGCTTCCCTACAAATTTTAAATTACTATATATTTTATTTATTCTTATTTCCTTATTATTCTACTCTTGAAACCCTATAGTGCAAGGGATAACCTCTACACTACTTTCATTTCTATTGCTACGAAAATATTCCATGGTGAAAATCAAGATAATTTACTGAAATAAATTTGACCTCTTTTGTTGTCTTGAAATTAAAATTTTCCTCCATATCTTACTTTGCAATTTTAATTCCTTTTGAATTTCAACTTGCACATTATTGCATCATTCTTTATTTACTTTAACAGTTGATTTGAATGAACAATGATGGTATTTTCCATATGGTGTTGTATATAGGTTTTCTTTGCTAGTTTATTTGGTGTGGAATATTATTAATCTACTATAATTGTTTTTTTTAACTTCATCTTGAATTTTACCTCATGACTAAATTTTTTATTTCCTTCTTCATCATTTCTACTTTACAATATTTTTCCATGTGTCCATCTTATAGCAATTGTAATATTAGAAAGTGATGTTTTTATAATCCACATGTTGATCTCATTCTGTTGATTTAGACTTAATGTTAATGCATTGTGGCAAAGGATTTGAACTATCCATAGAAAAAATAATTGGGTATATATAGCATGCTTTCGTGCCTTAGTAGTTGGTACTTCTTCAATGAATTCTCCTAGGGTATTTATAATATTCTTCTGACCATTATTTTTTTTAGATACATAAAGGCGTTGGTTACATCCACACTATTTTTAGTAACTACAAATTGCAAGTTTCAAACCACACGGACTGCTCCCAAAAATCCTATACCACCTTGTTATTGTAGACCCAACATGATGGGGAAAACCGATCACTCGAGATTAATACCATCATCATTGATCTAGTGTGCACTAAGAGGATTCAGATCAGACTACTACCTTTACAATATGTATATACCCAAGGTTTGAACCTAGGTCTCTTCTTGGTAAGTGTTTGGCCAGACAAATGATTACCAATCCACCTAGCCCTTGGGGTTCTTCTAACCATTCTTATTGATGACTTGATATAAAATTTCAAAAAACCTAACCTACACCAAAATATTTTTAATATTTTTAATCTTAACAAAAAAAATTGTCACTCCATGATTTTAAATAAATGACATCTCTTCATGATATAAAATTTCAAAAAGACTAATGTATACCAATTTTTTTTTGATAATTTTTATCTTAACAAAAATAATTTCACTCCGTGGTTTTAAATAAATGGAATATCTTCTTCTAAACCATGAGCCATCACTCATTATTTTACACTAATTTTTAAACCAAAAAAATGATTTAAAAAAGAACCGTTAAGAAAAAGCTTCTTTAAAAAAAAAATTCTTTTAGTTTTTCTAACTATTACTATTATTTTACTATGGTAAATAAAGGGGTTTTGAAAGGGTCCCAAACCTTTTACACTTGTCGAAGAAAAAAATCAATTCTAACACCTACATATCACAATATTTGGACTAAAAAAGAGCATGTTGCATACTTAGATACATCAATTTTTATTTAACTCTATCCCATGGGCATTTGTTACACACCAAACCTAGCCGTCGGCTAGGTATCCAAGAGTAAAATATTTCATATATATAGTAGTTAGATTATTCAAATTAAAATCATCTTTTTTATAATTTCGTTCACTGCATTTCACTATTGCCTTCACGGCGGGGATGTGCCCTCCCTGAGTGGCGTTCTATATCCGGTTCGTTGTTTATTTAAATTATCACTGCGTTTCTTATTACCGCCTTATACTATAATTATGGGGTTTTATTTGAATCAAACTCAAGGAACGTGTTGTAGCTTAACAAGTGGTATCAGTTGTCAAATTTTGATTCGGACGCACCAACCGCAGGCATCTTTAGCAGCTGCACTTCCACTGCAGCCACACCCATCGCTCTCCCGCTACCTTCCGCAGTCTCCGCTACCTTCCGCAGTCCTCCACAGGAAGCACTCATCCGCATGCGGCTACTGTAACAATTCTAATTGCCAAGCTTTCGAAAACCCGACAAATTTTCCTGCTAAATCTTCCACAGCCGTCAACCAATCAGAATTAGCGATTTTATTCCTATTGCCAAAAAAACTTAAGGTTTTAAATTTATTTTCGACGCTGACGTCAGTTGAAATTATTTCCTCCTTCGTGGGTTTGGCTATTGTCCCACATTCACCGTGTTTTGTTTACGGAAGGATTTAAAACGTTGGACTCTCACCTTCTACGTCGTGACTACGGTCACACGTCCGGAGCTCCTACGCGTGTCATCGTTCTGTCCACCCGTTTGTCTTCTGTCAGCCCGTCGTTCTGTTCGATCGTCGTTTTGTCTGCCCGTTCGTCTTTTGTCAGCTCGTTGTTCTTTTCGCTCGTTCATTTCTTCCGTCCGCTCGTCACGTCTATTTCGTTTCATCACGTCTTGTCGTTCGTGTGTCTACTGTCATGTTGTTCGTTGTGTCCACTGTCCAGCTATCGTGTCATCCGTTGTGTCCGCTGTCATCCGTTGTGTCCGCTTCGCATCGAGTCCGCTTCGTGTCTCGCGTTTCGTGTCTAGTGGTTAGTCCCGTCATCTTCGGGCGGTCCGTGGTTAGTGGTTAGTCCCGTGTCGTGTCTTATAATTCGTCAAGAAAAGTTGTCAAAAATTGTCAAAAGTTGTCAAGAAAAGTTGTCAAAAATTGTCAAAAGCTGTCAAAAATTGCAGTCAAGAAGGAGCCCAAATCCAAATTCAAATCCGCGTCGCAGTTGGAGCGACAGTTGAAGCGGAAACCAAATTTTTGGCTAAATTCAACCACATTTTGCAGCAGTCAAAGTTCAAAAGTTCCTAAGCAGGTTATGTTAACAAGTGCATGAGCAAAAGGTGGACCAAAGGATCTGACGGTCGATTATCAAGCTCGGAAACGACCAATAACAATGCAAGAAGACCTAATCGAAGCCCAGGTACAAAAAATTCTCCTTCTCCTTTCAAAATTGGCGGTTATAATCCACATCATCCATTGGTAGACCCTATGGCTACTAATCCTCCCCCAAATCACGAAAACATCACACAAGGAAACTCAAGTAACTCAGCCGTTTCCAACGATGAATCTCTTCGACTCTTACTAGAGGGTATGAACGAAATTAGTCTCAACCTAAAAACCCTAGTGCGAGCACAAAACCAGCTTAATCCCAATACTAATCCCCAAAATCACTCCCATGCCCAAAGGAATGAAGAAAATGTCGATCATGATGATGATTGGGAACAACAAAGAGGCGATTCGGATAATTACAGGGATCGCTATCATAGACAGCGGTATAACCAAAATCAAGAAAGGGATACGGGTTATCACCAACCGAGAGGCCCTAATAATTTTCCACGCATTGATATGCCCACTTTTGAGGGTCATGATCCTCGTGGTTGGATAGCCAAAATGGAAGGCATTCTCGACTTATATCAAATTAAGGAAATTGATAAAGTCCCTTTCGTTGCATCAAAATTAGGCACGAGGCCTACCAATGGTTCGTATGGCTTAAACGAGAGAAAGGAGCTACTATTAACTGGAGAAAATTCACTACCTCTTTTTTAGAAAGATTTGATGAAGGAGCTACATCATCATACACAGTAAGACTGTTATCTCTTAAACAAGAAGGATCGGTTAGCGAATTCGTTTCGGAGTTTACGAGTTTACTACCATACACTTTAGACCTCAGTCCCGACACAGTGGTAGGAGCTTTTCGCAATGGATTGAAAGAAAATATTCGAGTGGAGGTAGACATGCACAATCCAACCTTGTTGAACGATTGTATAAGAATAGCTAAGCTGGCCGAGAAGAGAAATCAGTTGTATGCACGGCGTGAAACTTATAGTCGTCCTTCGTATCGCAACAATTCCTTTCGTAGAAATGATCAACCATCAAGATACTTTTGCTATAAATGTCGCACTCATCACCCCAAGGAACAAGCATGTGCCCAAAAACAAAACTTTCATATTGAAGGCGATCAATATGAAGGAGAGAAGGAAGAACCTTACCAACCAGAAGAACCTATGCCAGAAGAACTACCAAGTACTCTAGAAGAAAAAGAAGAGGATACAATGGCGATCTCCGTGCATGCCCTCATGGGTTTAACCGCCCACCATACCATCAAGGTACCGGGATTTCTCCGCCAGAAAAAGGTGAATGTGCTAATTGATTACGGCGGTACCCACAATTTTATCGACATCAAAACAGCAAAAGCTTTGAATTTATTCATTAACTCTTCCAACAAAGACAAATTCCAGGTTCTAGTGGCCAACGGGGTGAACGCACAATGTGTTGGTCGCACATCTCAAGTTTCCATAAAAATGGGAACTTATACCTGGTTTGGATCCCTTTTCGTCATGAATTTGGGGAACTATGATGTCATTTTGGGAGTTGAATGGTTGGAAACATTAGACACGGTTAGCTTCAACTTCAAAAAATTATTTGTGGAATGGAAGGAAAACGGACGAGTCATTCGCTTACAAGGCATTACTACTCCTCCATCACAAATGGTGAGCTCTCATAGTATGGAGAAGATGTTAAAAAAGGGTGGATATGGGTTTATAGCTCAAATTAATTGTTTGGAAAAACAATCTCGAGCAACTTCGGATATTACTGCTCCAGAGTTACAAGACATCATAACACATTACGAAGAGGTTTTCCAAGAACCTAAAGGATTACCACCTAAACGATCTCATGACCATGCCATCCATTTGATTCCAGGGAGTGTCCCACCTAACAATCGTCCTTACCGCTATCCTCAACCACAAAAGACAGAAATCGAACAGATCGTTCAGGATCTGCTAGATCATGGAGTCATTCGTCACAGCACTAGTCCTTATTCCTCACCTGTAGTTCTGGCTAGACGAAAAGATAACTCTTGGCGTATGTGTCCTGACTTTCGTTCTCTCAATAAACTCACTATCAAGGACAAATTTCCTATCCCTGTCATAGATGACCTACTAGATGAGTTGCATGGTGCAAATTTTTTTACAAAATTAGACCTTCGCTCCGGATTTCACCAAATCCGTGTCGAGAGAAGAAGATATTCCTAAAGCTGCTTTTCGTACTCATGAAGGTCATTACGAATTTTTGGTCATGCCTTTTGGTCTCACCAATGCACCATCCACATTCCAAAGTCTCATGAACCAAGTGTTTCGTCCACTCCTCCATAAGTTTGTGTTAGTTTTTTTTTGATGATATTCTCATATACGACAAAACATGGACGGACCATTTACATCATGTGGATAAAGCCCTTCACATTTTACACGAGAGAAAAGCTATTTGTCAAACGTTCCAAATGTTCATTTGGTGTCCAAGAAGTCGAGTATCTTGGTCATATAGTTTCACACGAGGGTGTCAAAGTCGACCCCAATAAGATTAAGGCAATTCAAGAGTGGCCCTTACCTAAAACCATCAAGAAACTTCATGGTTTTTTGGGTCTCACGGGCTACTATCGCAAGTTTGTACGAAATTATGGTAAGATTGCAGCACCTCTCACAGCACTCACAAAGAAGGATGCTTTTCGTTGGTCGGAAGAGGCCACTCAAGCCTTCGAAGCTCTTAAGAAGGCCATGTGTACAACTCCAGTATTAGCAACTCCCAATTTTCACAAACCATTTATTATCGAGTGTGATGCATCAGGAACAGGAATTGGGGCTATATTAATGCAAGAAGGTCATCCGTTGGCATTTGAAAGTAAACGACTCTCCGGGAAAAATTTGGGAAGATCAACATACGAAAAAGAAATGTTGGCTATTCTTCACGCGGTAGAAAAATGGAGACACTACCTAATCAGTAGCCGCTTCATTATAAAAACAGATCATAGTAGTCTCAAACATTTTCTTGAGCAAAGGTTTTCATATCCGGAACAAAATAAGTGGTTAACAAAACTATTGGGCTATGATTTTGTTATCGAATACAAGAAAGGGAAGGAAAATATAGCTGTCGATGCGTTGTCTAGGAAATATGAAGATGAAGTGGTCATTAACGCTATTTCAGGTCCTTGCTCCCAATGGGTGAATCAATTACAAGATGAATGGTTGTCCAATAGCGAAACTGCTCAGATACTTCAAGACTTATCTATAGGGTCCTCTAAACACCCTTTGTTCTCTTATGAAGATAAAATCCTCCGGAAGAAGAACCGCATTTACATTCCACACAATTCAGAACTCAAATCGAAGATCCTCGACGAATCGCACGCTTCTCCATCAGCGGGACATTCAGGATTTTTGAAAACATATTTAAGGGTCAAACAATCATTTTGTTGGAAAGGATTAAAAGCCGAAGTCAAACAATGGGTAGCGAGAATGCGAAGTTTGCCGAGCGCAATAAAGGAGAAACAGTCAAATCACCCGGGGTTGTTACAACCATTACCCATCCCTGAACGACAATGGGAACATATATCCATGGATTTTATTGAAGGTCTTCCAAAGTCGGAAGGCAGGATAGTAATCTTCGTAGTCATAGACCGGTTATCCAAATACGCTCACTTTCGGGCTTTACAACATCCATTTTCCGCAAGCAAGGTGGCAAAGGTATTTATGGATTCAATTTTCAAATTACATGGTATGCCAAAAAATATTGTAAGTGATAGAGACCCCATCTTCACTAGTAACTTTTGGCGGGAATTATTTCGACTTAGTGGTACCAAATTGAACATGTCTTCATCCTACCATCCACAGACAGATGGTCAAACAGAAGTAGTTAACAAATGTTTGGGTACGTACTTAAGATGTTTCGCTCAAGATAAACAATACCAATGGAGCCATTGGTTAGCATTGGCAGAATGGTGGTACAACACTTCTTACCATTACTCAATTAAGATGTCTCCATTTGAAGCATTGTATGGCACCAAGCCTCCAACCGTCGTAGATTACGTACAAGGATCATCCAAAGTAGCCAAAGTGGATGATTGGTTCCAACAAAGGCAGTCTACACTCACCATCCTCAAAGAGAATTTAGTCCAAGCACAAAATCGTATGAAACAACAACAAGACTTGCACCGATCAGAGAGAACTTTTAATATAGGTGATTGGGTTTTCCTAAGGTTGCAACCTTACAAACAATCATCGTTAAGGATAAAGTCCAGCCAAAAGTTGGCTCCACGATTCTATGGTCCTTACAAAATTGTGCGCCGCATTGGAGAAGTAGCCTATCAATTAGAGCTACCTACATCATCACGAATACACCCGGTATTTCATGTTTCATGTCTCAAAAAAGTAATTGGTCAGAAAGTGCAAAGTCAATCCGAATTACCAGTGCTCGATGAGGAAGGACGCATACATCTCCAACCTGAAGATATACTACAACACAGAATACGAAGACTGAGATCACGTCAGATTCAAGAATTTCTCATCAAATGGCAAGATTTACCGAAGGAGGATGCCACATGGGAACCTGAAAGTATTTTCCAGAACATTTCCAGCTTTGAGGACAAAGCTTTTCGAGGAGGGGAGTCATGTTACACACCAAACCTAGCCGTCGGCTAGGTATTCCAAGAGTAAAATATTTCATATATATAGTAGTTAGATTATTCAAATTAAAATCATCTTTTTATAATTCCGTTCACTGCATTTCACTATTGCCTTCACGGCGGGGACGTGCCCTCCCTGAGTGGCGTTCTATATCCGGTTCGTTGTTTATTTAAATTATCACTGCGTTTCTTATTACCGCCTTATACTATAATTGTGGGGTTTTATTTGAATCAAACTCAAGGAACGTGTTGTAGCTTAATAGCATTCATTATTTCCTAAAATTTAATCCATCTAGTTTCTTTAGAATATTGAGGAGCTTTAATTAATTCTCTATTGGCCTTAGATCAGATCTCCAATTCCACCTTTCATGAGAACTTCAAAATATTTCACCTAGTCTTAATTCAATATGCAACATTTTTTAATCAACTCCTACATATTAGTTGAGTTTCCTTGAAAATTGGCCCCATGCTAATAGAAATTTTGTATTCAAAGCCTTTTAGAAAACATCATTCCATACCTTGTATCCATCCATTTGAACTCCCATGTTTGCCATAATATCAGTCATAACATTACCTTTCTCACCTTTATCTTTGGCCAACTAATATAAATTTACCTTTCTCTTTGGCCAACTAATATAATTTCCTATAATTCTTAGCAATCTCCAATTGGATGTTATTTCTTCCTCCAACTCATTTTATAGATTTAGTTATCTATATTAATAGTCACATTTTCAGCAATGGTAACTTTGATACTCTTGATAATGACCTCTACACTATTAGCCTTGTTTTGAAACACTCACTTATTCCTCTCCCTCCATATCTATGAAATAAAATGAGGTAATATAAAGACCTAAATTTTCTTCAATTAGGGGCGATGATAAGTGTTAATTCAACTTTCCCATAATATCTCTAAAGACTTTATTGTCACCCATTGAATTTTAAGCAACTGAAGAAGAGTATGCTAGACCTCCAAAGAAAGGGGAAAATGAACAAAGATGGTCAACTATCTTCTCATACCCACAAAATAACACCTATTAGGAAACATCATACCTCTTCTTCTAAGATTATCCATCGTCAATATTCAATTTTGCAATACCATCCAAAGAAAGAAAGACACCTTCGGTAGGAGATATTTAATCCAAACTCTATGTGAGGGAAAATTTTGATTCTCCTTATCCATTTGAAAGGAAAAAATTGAGTTAACAGTAAATATTCCTTTAGGATTAGGACCCCAAAATAACCTATCCTCTCCTATATTGAGTTGTAGATAGTAATGTTATAAAATAATATTGAAAGAATTAAGCCTACTCTGCATAATTGCATGAACTCCTTCCAACTATAACATGTGCTAAACACTACAATTATCTTCCTTATTGATGTACTCCTAAATAATATTTCTATATTTTTGTTTTAAACGCTGAATGTTACACTTCCAATAATATTAAAAATTAAAGGCCTCTCTATGACCCATGCATCCCCCCAAAAGCATATCTTATCACCTCTTCCAACCTACCATCTTAAAAATTTCCATAAGATATTTTTAGCTTTGATCAACTCATTCCACAAAGATGATCCTAAAGGTGGATTTAAACTATAACCAAGGGAGATTTTATTCTCAATATATTTTGCAGAGAGGATCTAAGCCCAAGATTGATCATGTTCAATCATTTGCTACCACCTTGGTCCAAGGTGTAGACCAATTGGTTCAACCAAACCCCGTAAGGGAGGTGGAGGTCCAAGGTTCAAATCTTGGGCCTCGCTAGACTGAATGCTTGTCTCTTTCCTGGTGCTTTCAACGACGTAAAAGGTTTAAAATGATCGTGGCATGGTGGTTATAGGGGCGGACTACGTGAAAATTTGTGTGGCAGCTTCTAGGGCGAACAACGTAGAATATTGTGGTGGCCATAAAATCCAGACATTCTGCCTAGATTCATGGCGACTACCAATTCCACCATGTAAATTAAAAAAAAAATCATTTGCTACCACCCCACTTTGGGCTATAAACTTTCTCCCATGCCACCAAACTAATCCTTTGTTTCTCTTCTACACTAATCCAAAGAAATTTTCTTTGTATTCCCTCCAATTTCTTAGCCATCAATGCTAGGATTTTAAATAAAGATATCATGAAAATGGGTAGGTTTTGGAGGGTTACCCTCAATAGTTGTAATTTCTCTACTTGAGTAAGGGAAGAACCTTTCCATCCTACAAGCTTTCTATTGAATCTCTCAAGCATTGAATTCTAGTATTCTCCTTTCATTCTACCTTCAAAAAGGGTATTCCCAAATATATAGTGGAGAAGTTGTCCACTCTACATCCATAAGGTATTGTAACTTTATTCTCTTTAAATTGATGAGTGTTAAAAAAGAACCTACTTTTCAAAAAATTAAATTTTTAACCTAAAGTTATTTCATAGGTTTTGAGAATTTGCCTCATATTCTCAACTTCCACAATCGATGACCGTGAAAATATTATGATACCATCAACAAACTATTGATGAGTAATTATATTTGTAGATGATGTTGGTTGAATTCCTTTAATCAAGGTTGTATATTTTGCTATAGGTAAGCTCCTTCCTAGAGCCTCAACCACTACTATGAATAGATAAGGTGATATAGGGTCAACTTGTCTCAATCCTCTTTTACCTAGAAAGAAACCTATTGGTTGTCCATTTACTATCACTAAATGTCGAGAAGTGGAGATGCAAACCATGATCCAAAGCCTCTAATTTTCCCTAAAACAAAAAAACTATAACACTTTATACAAAAACTCCTAAGATACTGTATTGTAGGCTTTATTCATATCTAGCTTCACCAACATCCCTTCTAATCATCTCATCCTTATAGAGTGTAGAGCCTCATGAACAGTGGTTATCCCATCCAAGATCTACCTTTGTTTAACAAAACCACTTTGTTGGGGGGAGATAATCATAGGTAAAATACTCTTCAGTCTATTGGCTAGAACCTTTATCAAAATTTTATAAATGGAATTGCATAGGATGACTGGAAAAAAATATCTTAGCGTGCCTACTCCTTGCTTTTCAAAATAAACACCAAGAATGTAGAATTCCATTCCTTGAGAATTGTTTTTTCTTGCTAAAATTCCAACAAAACCTCTAACATTTCATTCTTGATAATCTTCCAATAAGTCTAAAAGAAACCATTTCGGAAACCATATGGACCTAGGACTTTATCCTTTTGCATGCTAAAAAATGCCCTATGCACCTCCTCTTCTAAGAAAGGAATGTCCAAAAATGATTTATTTCACTATTCACCACTTGGAAAATATTCTTCAACAATTTGTTAACTCAGTATTTGTTACATATTCCATACTAAATAGATTTAAAAAAAAAAAAATTGCTTTCTTTTTAATATCCTCTCCCTCTTTTATTTCCTTGTCTATCTTTTGTCTTCAATATTCTTATTCTATTATATGCCTTATGTCTAATAGTTGTGAGATATTATATGATTAAACTTAATTTTTTTTTTGGCAATTCTTATCCAAATATCATATAATTAAGCATAATAACTATAAAAAGTTATTTGTTAATGACTTTTCTCGTGAAATGTTTTAATGAATAATGGCTCATGGATTAAAAAAGAAATTACTTATATTTAAGTCTATGTTGTAAAAAAAATCTTAGAGACAAAAGCTTTTATAATACTTACAACATAATTCTTAATTTTTTTAGATACTTTCCATATTAACTTATCAAAGCTCATTTTAAAAAAAATAAGATCACGCATATATACATATACGATCAATAAAACTTTTAAGAATCTCACTTAAAAAGATAAGATCATACTACATCGAGTTTTCATTAATATTTTACCTTGAAAAAAAAACAAAAAAAATTATAATATGTGAGTGAAGACAATAAGGCAATATTACCACTTACTCTGGACATATTTTGATAATATCAGTGCAGTGGCAAAGATTTTTATTGGACAGGATATATATCTAAAAACGCCAAGAGTTAGGCGCCTATCTTGGAGATCACACCCCCAAGAAATGAGATAGGCACCTCTAGATTAATAACTCTCCGCATTTTTAGATATATATCTTTTATATCTAAGTTAGTTTAAATATTTTAAATGTTTGCAACGGGTTAATTTAGTTTAAATATTTTAAATGTTTTTGTTAATATCAACTTTTTAATAAAAAAAATTGTTCACGATGTATGACCTCTTTGCCTCGTAAGAACGCCTTTCGACGTATCTAAAAACGCCAAGCGTTAGGCGCCTATTTTTAGATATATATCTTTTATATCTAAATTAGTTTAAATATTTTAAATGTTTGCAACCATCCATTAATTTAATTTAAATATTTTAAATATTTTTGTTAATATCAACTTTTTAATAAAAAAAAATTGTTCACGATGTATGGCCTCTTTGCCTCCTAAGAACGCCTCTCGGCGTAACTACATAATTTCATGACATATAATATTTCATATCCCAATGGATCATATATAAATTTCAAAACAGAAGACAACTGATATAGTGGACTCTTCTAATAAAATAAACACATGCCCAAAGCCCTCGGGATAACTATTATATGCGGTGAGGCCACGCGAAAACTGATTTTTTATACTCCACGGAAGTCTTTTTGCATTGGCAGCGCATAATAAAGGAAAGCTCCCTCCACTTGCGGTGATGTCTCTGGCCCTTGTGGAGGTTAAATGTATTTTGTCTTCGTCGAACGGAGAGCATTAAATAAGGTGACTAACTTACCGACGCTTTCAACGACTGAAGGTATGTAAATTCAATCCATTTTACAAAAATGGTTTAATACCGCCAGAGACATTGCATTCTTCCATCACTTATCTGCCGTACGGCCATCAATTTTATTGATTTTTTAAAAATTCGCCATCAAAGATTCGCAGTCTGCATTTGAGGTTGGATAATGAAGTAAACTGTCCCAGCCATTCTGGGGGCATAAATGTACATCGAAAGTACAAATGCTATTTTACTCTAATCGCATCCCTGTTTGCCATTATTCAGATAATATACACATGCTTAATTGATATGTATGGAGAGGATAGGGTATGCCTGAGAAATTTTATAAAAGGTATAGGGCTCACCAAATTAACCAACAAAAAGTAAAACATGCATAAGAATGTTTATTGAAGGCACTCTTGAGTGGGAGAAAAATTAAGGTTCTTTCTCGAGTTTTATTTTATCATGGAATGTAATTGACTACGACATTAATCAATTAAATTAAAAATTAAAGGTATTTTTTAATATGTTTGTTTGTTTTATTACGTAATTTAATGATAATTTAATTAAAAATATTAATTATCAAGTATTATGATAAAGGATTTAAATTTATATTAGGTATGAAGATAATAAGTTAGAAAAAATGTTTTAATTGTAGTGGTTTAAAGTGGTATCTTTTGTCTCTTGTAAATAATGGAAATAAAGGAGTTTTGTAGGTTTATAAGTAATGAATTTTTAATATTTTTAATTTTAGAATTTTATTAACTTATATTTTATAATAAGGTATTAAAAATTTAAGTATTTTATTTTAATTATTTTTTAATATAATTAAATATTATAATATTTAAAAAATTTAACTTTTTAATTTTTTTGTAGGATTGTTCAAACTGTCGAACTTGTTTCGGTCATATTTTACTTATTCGGATTTGGATTGAGCTGACATTTTGAGGGTAGATGCCTGATAAACCTTAAAAAGTTTCCATGAATTTTTAAATCATTTGGAGCAACAAAGATCCTAGCGCATCCTTATGTGTGACCGAGATTTTTGACAAGCAACTGTGCGAGGGTTTCATTTGGGTTAAGTGCAAGTAGCTCCAAAGGTTGGTTTTCAGGGCCTTCAGGCCCTAGCGGCCAATATGTTTGTGGTTTATGCTAAAGATATTAGCAGTAAATGTTGCAGGGGATTCAATATGGGTTAGAAATATGTATTTAAACAGATCTTTATGTTGTGAACTTGAGTGACAACGACTTCCAATTTGTTGCAAAAAATAAAACTAAAAATCATACCTTTCCACGATGTCTAGGGCATGGATTAAAGAAATCACAAAACAAGTTTCAAGAATTTGATCAAAAAATGGCTTAGATCTCAAGTGAATTTGGTGCTAAGGTGCACCCAAAAAATAAATCTACTATGGAAACCCTTGTCAAGGGTAAGAATTTTGAAGAATCAATCCCAAAAATGAATTTTAGGGATGCCCTCTATGGTGGATAGCCTCATCCTAATGCTAATATTAATATTATAGCTTCTTGTAAACCTCTATGAATGCCTAATATTATAACGGCCAATATGTTTGTGGTTTATACTCAAGATATTAGCAATAAATGTTGCAGGGGATCCAAGATGGGTTAGAAATATGTCTTTAAATAGATCTTCATGCTATGAACTTGAGTGACAACTACTTCCAATTTGCTACAAAAAAAAAAACTAAAAATCATACCTTTCGACGATGTCTAGGGCATGGATTAAAGAAATCACAAAACAAGTTTCAAGAAGTTGATCAAAAAATGGCTCAAATCTCAAGTGAATCTGGTGCTAAGGTGCACCCAAAAAATAAATCTACTATGGAAACCCTTGTCAAGGGTAAGAATTTTGAAGAATAAAACCCAAAAATGAATTTTAGGGATGCCCTCTATGGTAGATAGCCTCAGCCTAATGCTAATATTAATATTATAGCTTCTTGTAAACCTCTAATTCCTAATATTGATCCCAAGAAAATGGAGTTAGGATGTCTTGAAGCAGCTAATGGAACTCCTATTGTTAAGCTTGATATGTGAAACATTCAGACTGGCATTGAAGATCTAGAAAAAGGAGGACTAATTTTTCATTTTGTGGGTTTTCATTCGAGCTTATCTGCTTTCAAAGTTTGGGCTGCAAAAAGCTGGAGAACTAAAGGTGAGTTACAAATCTTTATTTATCCAAATGGTTATTTTCTTGTTTTATTTGTTAATAATGAAGATAGAGAGAAAAATTTTCAAGGAGGTCCTTGGTTATTTGGAAGGGTAGGGCTTTTCATGAAGCCTTGGTATACTAAATTTAAAGTCGAAGAAGAGATGCCTTCTATAGGTCCCGTGTGGGTTAGACTCTTTGGCATCCCAATTGAATTCTGGAATCCGACTATTTTTTTCTTCAATTGGAAACTCTTTAGAAATATTTATGATGATTGTTGATTGTACTAAAAAAATTGAACATATTATTTATGCTTGGATTTGTGTTTTAATGGATTTTGACAAACCCCTACCTAAAAATATCACTTTATAATTTGGGGAGGACACTTGGGAGAAAATAGTGGCCTACGAAAACATTCATTTTCGTTGTAGAATTTACCATGAATATGGTAATTTGGCTAGTGTTTGCCCAAATAAAATTCCAGATCAAAATAAAGAAGATATAAATTCAACAGGTTTCCAAATGCCTAAGAAGAACACTAAAAAAAAAATAGTTATGAAGGATAAATCAAAGTTATCTTCTAATATGTTTGAAATTATTTCCACAAATGAGGTCCCAAGTGAGGAAGATGAAATAATAGAAACATAAATATTAGAAACACAATTTAAATATAAAGGTAAGAACTTAGAGATAAACCAACAAATCAAAAAAATTCAATAGAAAAAAGGGAGAAAATATTCACAAGAAAAACAATCTTTTAAATGTTAAAACTTCAAATAATACAGGTACCAATATAAACTCTATTAAACCTTTTTGTGTGTTTGTGTTTGTGTTTGTGTGTTCTTTTTTTGTTGTTTCAGGTTTTCTCCTTGAGTATGTCAAATATGGTAGGCCACGTGCAAGCCTTGGGCGATTTTGGCGAAAGAGATACCCTTGCCTCCTTGGATATTACCCAAAAGTAACATCCCTTATGGAAGTTTTCCCAAAAAAAAAAATAATATTAACTTTTTATAATGTATTTGTTGGAATAAAATTAGATTAGATTATATTATTAATTTTTAAAAACATCTTTAAAGTAATAGTACTAGCATGATAAGGAGTAAATATTTATAAGTGAAGATAGAAATTAATATCACCAAAAATATTAAGTTATATCCTAATGCAATAAACTAGATATCATCACTCATCCATAAGATATTAATCAATTAAATTAAAAATTAAAGGTACTCTTGAGTGCATGTAATAGAAAGGTTTGTTTTTTAGTTTTGTTTTATCATGCAATGGAATGAGATAGGGAAAATTGACTGTGGTGTTAATCAATTAAATTAAAAAATAAAGTTTTTTTTTTAGTTTTTGGAATGAATTCTTCAAGGAATAAATAAGTAATTAACTCATAATTTTTTTCATTATTGTTTACTGCCTTCTTTTGAGATTTTTGTTTGAACTTCTAAAGATCCTATATCATGTGAGAAAGTTGATGGAGTTTATCGATAACATCTCCTAGTGTATTGGAAGCTCCATGAACATGGGAATGAATATGTCTTAAATGTAATATATTATCAATGGTCAAGTTTGCTAAAACTATATCCCATGGAGGAGCAAAATTGATAAATTTACTTCTACATATAAACTTCTAAATATGCTTGATAATGATGAGTCTGCAAACATCCTAAAGTTTGGGGTAATGATCATGTTGGGAAAACCCAAGAAAATAAAGCTTCCAAGACCTAGTAAAATTGAGGAATAAAAAAGAGTAGAAGAAATCCCAAAACTATTTAGCCATTTCACAAAACTAAAATAAGTGAATAAGAGTTTTTGAAGTATTACAAAATTTGCATTGAGGAGAAATGTGTAAAATCAAATCCAAACTTTTAGAAGTTGGAAAATTTTGATGTAAAACCCACCATCCAAGAAGCTGAGTTTGGATCCAATGGAAACTTTCTAAGATTGAGAAGTAAGAGACTATCATTGGTATTGGTAAAATTGACTTACAACTTGACATTGAGCTTAGATTCCAATGATAAAACATACAAAATTTTATTTTAGATCCCATTAGAATTAATGGAAGATTATCTATAGTTACTAAACCATCTCCAATCAGTCCATATATTGTAGGCAGTTGTTCCCAAATTTATAAGTACCTTATAAGGAATTGAAATCACAACAAAGCCATAAGACTCTTTGAACTAAGAGGGAAGGGAGAAATAATTGTAGATCTAGTTCTAATCAAGAATTGAGTAGTTGCCTAGATCCCAAATATCTCTTATTGTATTTATACCTTTCTTTATAAATGTTAGTCCTTGAGTAGCATTGCATAAAGCTAAAGGTTTATCATTATGGAGGATAATTTTAGTCCATCAAATACTATTCAAAATTATGCTTAGACAATGTCTTAAGGAGTCATACTTCTAAACCAATTAATGATAAATTAAATTCCAAGATTTTCAATTACGATAAGAGGAATAGATCCTTTAACTATAAAGCATAGAACATTAGGGATATTAACATCTCATTGGGTTTATTTATATTTACATTTATGAGTATCTTGAGATATTTTGTGTCAAAATAGGTGTTTTCAATTTTTATAACTAGTGATGGCTCTAGCAACCCATTTTGCAACCAAATATTTACTTTGGGTAAGAGGATCAATAATACCCAGACCTCCTAAAGCCTTTGGTTGAGTTCAAAGTTTCCATGAGATGACTATAATTCCCACATTTCAATCCCTTTTGGTCCATAATAATTTATGAATAATCTGAGTTAATTTGTTATAGGTTTCTTTGGAGGCCATCCAAAAAGAGTAGTAAACATGAGAGGCTACCATAACTTTATTTCCAACTTGAATTATTTCTTCTAAGGAGATAATATGAGCCAAACATGCATTAAATTTCTTTTGAATCCTTTCCATAACTTATTTTCACATATCTTTAAGAGAAATATTAATCCCAAAGTGGATTCCAAAGTATCGAACAATCATTCCATAAGGGATGATCTTCCACTTAGTTGAGGAGTTGCATCTACTAGGTGTGGAAGAAGTATAAAAGACTTATGTTTTAGAGTGGTTGATATGAGAGCTAGAGACATCACAAAATAGTTGTACAATATATTTAACCATTTCCACTTCCCATTGGGTATTTTAAAGAAAAAGACAAGAATAATCAACAAAATATGAGTTAAGAGCATATTTATCCTTAGGAAGATTAATACTTTGAATGAGGTCATTAGATTGAGCTTTATGAAAAAGATAACCAAGAGCATCAACAACCATAACATATAAAAAAGAGCAAGAAGACAAATTTATCTAATAGACAATTGTAGAGAGAAGAAGGGGGATAGAGCTTCATTAACCTAAACACAAGTCAAAGCATCACCAAACAACATACCAATTTTATTATAGAATTTTGGATCAAAACCAATCCAAGAAAGCATATGTAGAATAAAATTCCATTTGATTCTATCATATCATTTTTCAAAATCTAACTTAACTAGGTTGTCATCTTGATTGGATATTCTAACCAATTGCATTGTTTCCTAGGCCATCATAATATTATCTAATATATAACAACCTTTAGGAAAACCCCATTATTGAGGATTAACAATAGCATGTACAATAATTTTAAGTTTTTAAGCTATAGATTTAGCTATGATCTTGTATGAAACATTGAGGAGGATAATAGGTCTCCAATTGGAGATTTGGTTACAAGTCATTCCTTTAGAAATAAGTTTGATTAACCCTACATTGATATAAGCTCCAAGGGAACTATTTGGAGATATTCCAAGTATACATGATGCATATCTAAGCAAAAAATACACCATTTGTTTTATAAAACTCCACTAGAAGACCGTCCATACCAAGAGCTTTGTCATTCTTCATAGCAAAAATAATATTATGTAAATTATTCACGAAAAGCGGATATTCAGGTCAATCCTGAGTAATGGGGTGTACTAGGGAGGGAATTTATTCCTACACATATTCCATTAAGATAAGTTGGATGTCATCCCTTGGCTTTCTTATAAAATATTGATGGAAGTGGGTTACAAAAATATTCATGATTTCATTCAAGTCAGAAAGAGAATAACCCAAAGAGTCCTCCAACATAGTAATCCTTTCCAAAATATTATTATGCTTAAGGTAGTTAAAAAACATTTTATTCCCTTGTAACCTTGGAAGATCCAATTGATGCAAGATCTAATATGCACCCATCTAGCATGATATGACTTATAAATTCTCACCTAATTTTTAGCATTAGCTAGATCACATTGAACAATAGTGTTAGTGGAGTTTTTTATAATCATGGAACTAATACGAGATATCTCTTTATGAAGGTGACTGTCTTGAACCTTTTTTCTTCTATTGATAGAGTGCACATATCATCTAAGGGAAGAAAAAATATTGGAAATATTTGTTTTAAACCATTTGATCTCGTCAGTATTATTTGTTCTCTAGGAAATGTGTACAAGACATGCTCTACGAGGTGGCAACAAACAATGCTATCAAGGTGGAAAATATTTAATTTGAATGAAAGGTACATGGGATAAGGGAGATAGAGGAATATTGGATAGAAGATAAGATAGGAAGGTGATTGAATAGAGTTGTGTGAGAAAGGATGCAAACCTACTTGTGGATGGAGAATTTGTCCAAAAATAATTACTAAAATATAATTTATCTAGACAAACGAGCTTCCTAGTATAACCTTTATGATATTTGGACCACATAAACCGTTTTTCTCTATGAAATGATGCTTTACCAAAGAGAGGGTCATGAACACATAAATGATTGCAACAAAATAGTTAACTACCAAATTTAGCAGTAGAAAGGGGTTTGCTACCATCTTAGTTTTTGTCACTAGGATTTTCAATCATATTAAAGTCACATCCTAGGATCCATTCTATAGGAGGAAGATAAACAACTAACCATTCCTAGAGGACTATATGACTAGGAGGGTCATTAGGAGTATATATAACAAAATAAAATAACTTGAGAGTTGAGATCCAATCTAACCCAAACACAACGATGAGTAGGATCTTCACCATAGTCTAAAATAGCATAACAAAGAGACTTATATATGGAAAGGGAAACATATCCTTTATCATTAATATAATATATAGTAAAGTTCGATACATATCCCCTACCATAACTTCCATACAATGGGTGATATTTTGACTAATGACTTTCAATTCTTAAAAAAAAGAATAGAAATATGATTCTCTACTATAATTTTTTGAGCTTGAAACTTATGATAAGGAAGGGATAGTCATCTAACATTCCAAGATAGAATATTTAAATTCGTGAGGGGTGATTTCAAGTAGGATGTGATAATGTAATTTCATAGAGTTTCCATGAATCCAATGGTATTTTGGTTATGAAAAAAGGTACTAGCAAGTATAAGTGAAATAGTACCAATATTTCATTTCTAGGGAAGAAATGAAGATGAGTATATACTAGAAATCATTTGGAATGATCTCTAGATACCTTTGGTTCTGACTTAGAAAGAGACCCCTTCTATGTTACCCTAAAATAGATCTATCTTATTACAAATATTGTTTTGTAAGAATATGATATTCAATGAAGATAATAGGTTTTTAGCATAAAATTTGGCTCTTTAAGAAGATAAGAGTATTTATTATGGATATAGATGTTCTTACTAGATTGGCGACAAAATTCACTAATGAATTCTAGAATTGATGGATTCAATAGATGTAGATTAATATATATTAAATTTCTAAAAAAATTACTAAATCTCTAGTGTTTCCATCTTATTCTACCTAATTTTTTTTTTTTAATTCTTTCAAAATTGAATGAAGAATTGATCAACTCATCGAACCAAAATTGACAAGGCTTGAATCTGCAACTTTCATCTTGATAGGGTGATACTCTAACAAATTGAACTACAATCCCAATAAGGATAAAGTTAACCTACTAATTAGTAATAACATGTTATTAGAGGCTACTCAACCTCATGAACTAGATACTATAATTTATTTTTGCTGAAGGACAAAAACTGTGTATTGTCCAAATAAGTTTGTTTAGATGGAGCCATATTTTGGGAAACTTGCGATAATGATCTAGCAAGATATTTGATAGAGGATATTTTCCTCTATATGGATGGAGTTATTTTGAGGGTTTTTATGAATGTTTTCACTTACCTAACACTCTCCACATGTCTATCATATGGTTGTCTTTAATGAGTTCTAGTGAAGGAATGAGATCTAAGTCAAGGTTCATAACTAAATCCAACAGGGTATGCTGATTAACAAGAATATTCGAGAATTTAGTATAAGGTGTGGAAGAGGCAATAAGGTTCATGGGGGTATGGACTAATAAAGTGGAGAAGGTTTTTTGGGAGATTGGGGGTGTTGAGGGCCATCAACAAGGAATTTCTTAGCTAAATTTTGAGTCACAACTTTTGTATGAAGGTTATTAGCAAGGAGTTTTAGCTATTTTTTTTAGTGGTGGCTTACTTTTTTATTTTTAGCTAATGTTTTTGAGCAATTTTTTATCAAGTTTTCAGCTTCTCTATACTAAAAACATGCATTGGGTAAGTTTAGGTAGATGAAAGGTTGATTAATAGGGATTACCTTGATTTTCATATTGTTGAGTTTTTGCTAGATAAGGGTTTTATGGATCAATGGTGTAGCCCTCTAGTAAGATTCTTTTAATACTAATATTTTCACCATTCTCCATGGAACTATTTGCAATTCTAAGGAACCTGATATTCAAAAACATTGAAAGATAGAGTTTCTTCCATCATAGAAACCTCACATCCCATGCAAATTAATTTTTTGTACACAAATATTTCTCCATCATAAAATTGAGCTTATCGTCAACTAGTGATAATTATTCCAATTCTTCACTCTACGCATACCATCAATTGCCTTGTGGTGCCTATAGTATAATATTATCAACCAAAATGTCATCTGCTCAACTTTCGATACTCACTATTAAATTATTCAAAAGAAAAACATAACCCAATCATTACTCTGATTGTCATAATCTCTCCCTACAACTTATTTTCATAACCATTTGGTCTTGCATGCAAATAATATTTAGTCTTCAATCATCTCACTTAAGTTGCATTCAAGTGGTTAAAAATATTCATTTTATATAAAGAAGGTTTATGTTCAAGTTCAATGGGTATAGAATCATAGATTGTATGAGGGTATAGGAGCCTAGTCTACATGAGTGTTAGGTGGATTTCCCTAAACAAGTTGTGTTATAATTGCTATAAAATTAAATCCTCAATAGTTGTAGCATGATTGCAAGAACATAAGAATCACAATTTCTTAAAAATAAAAAATAGAGGCACTTTAACCAAAATAGATTATTATTATATCTGCAAGTTCTAGGTGATAGAAACTATTATTCCTTTAGAATAAGTGTTCAAGTATAAAATTTATATTAATATATTTAAATATATATTGAGTATATACATAGGGGTAGATTGCTTGGTTATACACTTTAAAGCCTTATGTGACATAAAGGACTCCTTTTTTAGGAGATGTATTCAAAAACATAATCTATATCAATATAGAAAAAATACTTTGAGTATAAAATGAGAGATGTGTTGGGACAACATTGTACGGGATAGATTTTCATTAATAAAAATGATGTATATATACAATGAGGATGATTGTGGTTGTTATTCCTACCTCTCTTATCAACCACCTAGTCAGGATAAATCTTGAATGCCTAACATGATGTGATAAAATCCTAACATTCCCACCTTATTACATTATGCTACAAATAGGGACAGCAATAAACAATTCAAAAATTTAGAAAGATCATGGACTAGGACATACACATTATTCCATGATTTACATCATTATGAATAAGGATATATAATATATCCATATACATAGCTACAAATGGGGATACACTCATCGATCTACAAACCTTTGTGATTATGGACACACTCAACCAATCATAGGTATAATACTTTGCTGCTAAATTGGGACACAAGTATTTATTCACAAGAGTATATGTGAATAGGGACACACTCTACTATCAAAAAAACATAATGTCTCCACTTATCTCAAATGAAAAATTATCTCGAGTAGATAATGCCATCTAATTTTATCTTCAAAATGGATCTAACATGGGCCAATCATGTGATCATCCCTTAAAATAAACAATTTTTTTGATCATCTGGTATTTAAAATTCTCAATATCTTTCTTCAATAGGATAGTTTTATCGGGTTTGAAAAGTGTATTTTATGAGTATAAATATGCCTATACTCCACAACAATATTATAGGCATAAATAATTACTTCTATCACCTATCATAGTCTTTGAACCTTAGAGAATAGAATGCAATTAAAAAATTGTTTTCATCATTAGACAAAATTTATCATCATTTATAAATTCACTTCAAAGTTTGACATCTACACCAAGCATATCACTTCTATGTGAGTGCAATTATTCTTTTTATAAAGTTTCTTAGATGCGAACAATATGTGATAAGTCTAGTTTTGACTAAACAAAAACCATTAAACATGTTACATCAAAATAACTCTTGAATACCTAACTAATATATTACATGATGTGAAACAATAATATATTTCCACTTTATTACATAATTCTATAAACAAGGGTAGGAATAGACAACTCACAAAATTAAAAAGATCATGGACTATGACATTTACATTAGTCCATGATTTACATCATTGTAAATAGGAATAAACTTAATTGCTCACTTCAGTGGGATTGACCACACTGGACTCAATCAAGAATAGGGACAAACTAAACTATCCAAGATTTTACAACATAAGGACTTAATCAAGGATAGGAATAAACTTAACTATCCAAAATTTTACATCGTAAGGACTCAATCAAAGATAGGGATAAACTAAAATATCCAATATTTTGCATAATAAATGGATAGGGATATATACTCTATCCATATAGATAGTTTCAAATATGTACACACTCATTAGTCTATAAACCTCTATTATAAGGGACACACTTAACCAATCATAGGTACAATACTTTGATTGTGAATAGGCACGCACGGATTTATTCATAAGAGCATATGAAAAAATGGACACACTCTACTATCTACAAAATAAAAGGTCTTAACTTTTATCAAATGAAGAATTATCTCTAGTAGATAATGTTGTCTAATTCAATCCTCAAATTGGATTTCAATTGGGCTATTCATGTAACAACCCCTCAAACCAAACAAATTTTTTGATCATGTGGTCTTCAAAATTCTTAGTCTTTTTCTTCAATAGGACAATTGTATTGAGCTTGAAAATTGATTTCCAATGAGCATCTATATCCCATCATAGCCTTCAAAACATAGGGAATATTACAAAACTTAGAGAATTAAGTGCAATATTAAAGGTATTAAAAAGTTTAATTCCATCATAAGACATAATTTAATAGCCTCCATGTGAGTGTAATTACTATTTTTCTTCCATGGATAATTAAATTAAAAAGTAAAGGTAAATTTGATTCCATCATAAGACATAATTTAACAGCCTTCATGTGAGTGCAATTACTCTTTTTCCTTTAAAGTACCTTTATATACCTATTCTTCACAACAATATGACAAACATATATAATTAATATTTTCTCCTATCATATGTTGGCTTTTTACCCAGATTATCTTAATCCCAATATTTTGGATCTTTGAGTAGACTCAAATATAAGAGAAATTAAAATATAAGATGACCAATATAAATAATAATAACATTCAAAATAATATCAAATATGAATGTAAAATGGCCAAAATCATTCATGCAATAACATGAAGAACACTTATAGTATAATTGCTCAAAATATGCATACAAGTTGTAATATTATTAAAGCTTGAATGTTTCATACAATATCCAAATCCTTTGATCCAATACATTGGTCTTTTCCTCCATAATATAGTCGTACAAGATGACTCTTCAAGTACTTGACAGTTGCTCTTCATATGACAACTCACACATATCCTTTGTCTTTTCATCTTACCACTTGTATACATGACTCTTGACTCTCTACTTACATAAACACTTACTCTATGACACTTGCACTTCTACATGCACACCTAATACATGACACTTGTGCATATCTTGACATTATATTTACACACTTAATTACATGAAACTTGTGTAATTTATCTCATTAACACTTGCACTCTTACTTACATGAAACTTATGCATATTCTACACATAGACACTTACATAAAAGGGAAATATATATCACACTCCTAAACTATAGACTCAAACCTTAATCTAATATTTACATTGTACCATAGGTACCATAGGGGCACATTAAAATGTACCAAATAATGTAATATTATCCAACACCCCTTGTATTACTTTATTTTCTTATTGAAGATTTTAGTCTTCAATCCTTTTCTTAATCTTTGATCTTGTGTTCATCCATTGCCTTTGTATGTTATTTTTGTAAGATAATATTGGACTATGCTTGATCCATTTTTCTATTTCCTATTTTTTGAAGAATGAAGCAATTAATCATTAGTCTGATATTTAGACAAAAGTTGATTTAATATTTCTTTTACTTATGTTTTGGCACTATGCTAAATTTTAATATTCATAAGCTCTTCTTCTTTCAAATCTTGATCTTTGAACCATTTAGCTTCATTTTTTATGATTCTTGGAATTGTTTCAAAAATAAGACTTTGAAGAAGATTGTCTAATTTCACCAATAATATTTTTTTTAGATTTTCATATTTTTTTTCCTTATATTGAAAAAATGTTGGAGAATGATTATTTCTTCCATAAAATTTACATGGATAAAGATTCCAACATCTTGCTTCTACATGCCCAATTCTATTGCAACGATTACATTTCAAATGATTATAATATTCATCTTTATATTTCAATCCTTGCTTCCAAATAATAGTTTTGGAATTATAATCATTAGTATTCTTGAGAAAATAATGCAACCATTGATGCAATATTAAAGATATTCTATCTTTATTTTATTCATAAATGAGTTGCATATTCTTTGATGATGTATTGTTTTCTTCTTGAATATTTATTATATCCATAGTTTCAATAATCAAATCCCTGTTTGAAGTTGAATTCCTTATTACTCCAAAGTTAATCACTCAAAAATATTAAATATTTTAATTCCTTTGAAGTCAAAATTCTTTTTTACTCCAAATTGTAATTTCAAATTCTAAAAATTTCAAATCCTTTCAAAAATAAATTTGCAAATTTAAATTTAATTTTTTTTCTAATCCTTTGAAGTAGCAAACCTTTTATCTCCCTAATAATTAAATTTGCAAATTCTATAAATATTCAAATTCTTCAAATATCAAAATTTTTAAATCTTCAAATTTCAAACTATTTTTAAAATTCCCTTCTAGAGTAGAAAACATTCTCTCTCAAAAATTTAATAAATACTTCAAATTTTTCAAAAATTGAATTTTTGAAATAAATTGCAAATGTCAAATTCAATATATATTTTCAATAAGGTTGATGTCCTTATAAGTACCACCTAAAAATAATCCTATATATTGTCAAAAAATATTTAATCTCCTTTAATCACCATTTAATACTTTTAAACTTTAGTGCTAGAAATAATTATCAATATATATAGGTAATTCACCTTACCTTTTTTCTCCTTTTGATGTTGACCACAATGCATGCTAGTTCTGAAATGTTTACTATTACAACGTGCTTTAATTACTAATGTATTTAATACCCCTAATCAATGTTGATCTCATTTGAAATGTTACACCATTATGTAACATATAATTCAAGTGTTACTTTTTAATTCCACCAACTAGACTTTCATCCTCTTTAGCTCATCATATTTAGAATGAATAGGTCCAAAGAATGGTGCCTATATGGTGCTCTTTGTCTTCTTTATTATACTCAATTTTTTGTCTTTGAGATGACACTCAGGTTTCTACTATCTTTGGATTTGAGATGGTACTTAGGTTGCTGCTATCTTCAACTTTGAGATGGTACTTAGATTGTTGTTATCTTTGGATTTGATATGGAACTTAGGTGATAAAAATATCTCACAAAATAGACTAATATGCTTGGTTTATTCTATCATCCGGATGGTGTAGAATATACCTCTTTAATCGACCTAGTCCTTTTGGTTTGACTCTCTATCTTTGGTTGACAAAAAACTTGATACTAATAAAAATTGAATTTAACTTGTGCCTCTTTGAATCTTAAACATTTCTCTTTTTCTCTTCTATCTTTGAAAGCTCTTAATGATTCTCTTCTTCTCTTCTATGTAAGGTCTCGATGTTTCTCTTCTTCTCTTCTATAAAATCTCTTGATGCTTCTCTTCTCTTTTTTCTGGAAGCTTTTGATGATTCTCTTTTTCTCTTTTCTCTGGAAGGCTTTGATGCCTCTCTTTTCTTGTTTTATTTGGAAGCTTTTGATGCTTCTATTTTCTTCTTTGGAATCTGCTTCTATTTTCTTTTTTTCTCTGGAATATTTTGATGCTTCTATGTTCTCGTTCTCGGGAAGCTATTACTACTTCTCTTCTCTTCTTTTCTTCTCAAGATAAAATTCCTAAGTTCCTCAATAATATTTTTCTTTATTTCTTAGGTTCTTACCTAAAATCTTCAGTGCTATCACAATCTTCTTGAGACTATTGACTTCAATTTGTGCTATCCAATCAGGGTCAAATATACCCAAAATTTAAAGGACTAAATTTTTCTCAATATGTGATTCTCTATATTTAGAGAGAATCCAAAAATTAGGGTAAATTTTGATTTGTCCTCTCAATATTCAAGACAAGTCCTAGTCTTCACTTATTTTTTGAGTGGAAAGACTCCATCATATGATAATTAGGATTTTTATCAATATATTAATCAAAAATGTAAATTTAAAATTTATATCAATCCGAGTCTCCATTTTCTACATAGGGTTGTTAATATATATTCACACTGAAGACTTCCTTTGACACTTGCAATAGAGTCTACATAAAGTAGCTCTAATACCACTATTGGCTTTTAAGATAAATTATCTTAATCCCAATATTCTATATCTTAGAGTAGACTCAATTGTAAGAGTAATTAAAATATAAGATGATCAATATAAATAATAATAACATTCAAAATAATATCAACTATGAATGTAAAATGGCCAAAATTATTCATGCAATAACATGAAGAACACGTATAGTATAATTGCTCAAAATATGCATACAAGTTGTAATATTATCGATGCTTGAATGTTTCATACAATATCCAGATCCTTCGATCTAATACATGGGCCTTTAACTCCATAATATAGCCATACAAGCTGACTCTTCAATTACTTGATAATTGCTCTCCATATGCTAACTCTCACATGTCCTTTGGCTTCTCATCCTACCACATGTATACATGACTCTTGACTCTCTACTTACATGCACACTTACTCTATGACACTTGCACTCTTTTACATGACACTTACACTTATACATGACACTTGTGCACATCCTAACATTATATTTGCACCCTTAATTACATGACACTTGTGCATATCCTGCATATAGACACTTACATAAAGGGAAAATATAAATAATACTCCTAAACTATAGACTCAA
This sequence comes from Wollemia nobilis, assembly GCA_028583015.1. Lineage (NCBI taxonomy): Eukaryota > Viridiplantae > Streptophyta > Pinopsida > Araucariales > Araucariaceae > Wollemia > Wollemia nobilis. The sequence goes on from JAQPPZ010017213.1 coordinate 11,775,060, forward strand.
ACATTAATCTAATATTTAAATTGTACTATAGTTACCATGGGGGTATATTAGAATGTATAGAATAATGTAATATTTTCCAATATTATAATATTCAAAACTAGGAGATATGAAAAAACTTGGAGAATTAAAAGAAAAAATAAAGGTATTTAAAATATTTATTCCATCATAAGACAAAATTCATCATCCTTCATGTCAGTGCAATTACTCTTTTTTCTCCAAAGTACCTTTAAACCTCCACTTGAGTGCAAATACTATTTTTCCTCCGAATTACCTTTATACATTGCCTAAGGAGGTGAAGTATATTTCTTAGACTTATATTCCTCAAGGTATACAACTGTAGAAGTGTTATTTGATGTGAAAGCTTCATAAAATATCACATATCTACTTATATGTGTTTTCTTGGTTAGAGGATCTATCAATCAACACCCCTTTGAATGCTCATCATAACCAAGAAATATATATTGCAGGGTCTTCTCATCTAACTTCTTCCTTTTCTATTTTGGTATGTGCATGAATGCCTTACATCCAAAAACTCTTAGATGAGAAATGAAAGGTTTCTTACCACTCCATGCTTCTTGTGGAGTTTTACCCTGTAGAGCTCTTATGGGTGCTCTATTTAGGAGGTATTATGTTGTGTTTACTGCTTCTGCCCAATACTCATCTGCAAGATGTGCTCCCTTTAGCATACATCAAACCATTTCTACAATGGAACGATTTCTCCTCTTTGTAACTCCATTTTTCTATGGAGTATATGTTGTAGTCAGTTGTCTCTTAATCCCATGTTCATTCAAAAATGATGAAAAATCCTTGGAAGTATATTCCTCCATCGATCTGAGTGGAGGGTTTTAATGAAACATCCTGACTCCTCAACATTTTTCTTGAATTATTAAAAGTACAAAAATGCTTCTGACTTTAACGAAAGAAAGAAAACCCACATCTTTCATGAGTAATCATCAACAAACAATTGAAAATACTTCTTCCACCATAGCTAGTTGGCATAGGACCACACAGATCGATATGGACTAACTCCAAAGGTTTGTTAGCTCTAGAAGAGCTAACTTCAAATGGTAAACGATGTTGCTTCCCTGCTAAGCAATTCGAGCAAACTGGTAGTGTGGATGAAATGTTGGGAAGTCCTCTCAACATCTCATATTTGCTCAATTCGTGCAAATATCCAGAACTTAGATGTCCATATCTCTTGTGCCATAAATATGTAGCCTCCTTAGTAGTTGCTTCCAGTACAACATGAGGTGTTGAAATATCATCTAAAATGAACAAGCCATGCTTTTATGATCTGATTGTGACATGTTTTCCTCTTCTGGTTATAAAACACCTTTATTTTTCCTTTGGAAACACGAAAAACAACATCCATATTTTGATCCAAAATCTAAGGTACGAACAATAGATTATTAGCTAATCCAGGGATATAGAGTACCTTCTCAATATGACATTTACCATCTGGAAGAGTGATAGAAACATCACCTTCACCCTTCACTTGGTAGACTTGATTTTCAGCAATTGTGATCGGCTTACCTTCTTTCTCCTCAAAAGTCTCAAACCATGATTTATCACTAGTCATGTGCTTACTAGCACTAGAATCAATATACCATACAATATTTATCTATAGAGATGAAGTATGAGTCATGAGCACCTTGTGTTCTCACTTAAATTTTGATTTTGCAGAATTTGAGTCTGAATTTGATTCGGTATGAGCAACATGCCCCTTGGGTTACTTATTATTTTTCTGTGGTTTTTATTTTCCTTTTCTCTTCTTCATGTGATCTTGGTCATTCTGTTGCTTGTTCTTAAACCAACACCTATTGGTGTCATGGTTATTCATATCACAAATATTACAATATTGTTTGTCCTTCTACTGATGTTGTTTCCCTTTTCCTTTTTATGAAGATCCTCCTTTTTGAAATTGTCCTTGTTTCTTACCCCCTTGCTTGGTGTAGATAGCATTATATCACACTTCATCCTTCTAAAATTGGTTGGCCTCCTTACTTTGGAGTAAATTTACCAACTCGACAAAAGTTACTTGTCTACTAGATACATTAAGAGAGGTTATCAACATCTTGTAGGATTCTGGTAATGCTCTCAAGATGACAGAGGTCAAGAGAGTATCATCCACTAGTTGTCCCATAGCATTCAACTTGGATTTCAATTCTACCACTCTTCATAAGAAAAGGTCCACTGTTTCACCAGAGGTCATACTAAGGGTATGTAGTTGAATTTGAAGGTGTAGAATAGTGGACTGATTCTTCCCTTCATAAATAGTAATTAAAGCATCCCAAGCTTCCTTACTGGTTTTGGCATCACAGATATGAGGTTGGACCTCATATGTAGTAGCAATAAGGATAAACATGAGACCTCTTTTTTCCTTATTATCAAAAGCTTATTGATCTATTCCTATTGTTTGAGGGCATTTTGTAGTACCAGTCACTACATCCCATAAATATTCCACCTGAATAATGGCACGCATCTTTGCTTCCATGGTACGAAGTTAGAACCTTTCAGCAACTATGAATCTGAGAGATATTTGTGAACAATGGCCATTGTGAAGGTTCCTTATATCACTAATTTGTATCCCTTTATTTATACCTGCCAGACCTAGTCTTTTCTTTTGCTTTATTGTATGATTGTTAATGCAATAAAATAAGAAATTTAAATGAAAAAAGCAACCATAAATGCCCACAAATTTAACTACCTTAGGTGTCGGTTTCCATCGAAAATGCACCTATTACAATACCATTTTTCTTTCCACAATTGTATTCCCCCCTTTGTCTTAGAATTTTGCAAAAATAAATGCTTAGGATCCCCCCTTTTTGTTGCAAAATAAACAAGTAGGAAAACAAAAAAAATATGGAGCCTTTCTAAATAAAAAAAAAACTTATCCCTAAAAAAAAAAACTTTGAAAGGAAGATATCGAAGTACTGAATAATACCCTTAAAAATTTGCTTCTCCTTGGATTGGTAGCAAAAAAAATTCTCTTGGTAAGCAAAAAAATGACCCTCCGTGGACAAAAAACTGTTAGGCAAAAAATTGAAAAAATTTCCAAAAAAAATTGACAAAAAATTGTCAAAATTGTTGTTGCCATCAAATTTTATTGCTTGGGCGTCAAGGGCATCAAACTGTGCTCGTAGAGTATAAATTTGGTATGTGGGTGTCAATCGATTCTCGCAAGGTGTCAAAAAATATGCAGGTGTCAAAAACTCGGCCATCGGGCATCACCGTGCTCGCGGGGCGTCAAATTGCTGGCGAGTTCAAAATATTTTGACCTCTTCGTTCATCAAAAAATAAAGTTTCAATTTTTGTTTCAAAACATTAGGATATTATATCCATCTACACTCCCCAAATAGTAAACCAGGTCTACAAATTTAACGAAAAATTTATCGCGTTTTGATAGAGGGTTTCTTGCAGGAAGACGTGGTCTCCAATGGTGGTTGTTATGTTCAATCACTCGCTTAGAGAAACCTTCAATGTTTTAGTGGTCAAATTCCAAGTGAGCGGACCAAGGGTTCTACACTTGTTGTATGAATAGTGATCAATATCCCACCATGATTTTGCTACGAATGATCCACGAGCCTCGTGATGTGTACCTCAAAAAATTGGTTTACATGCACAGTTCTGCATATCAAAAGAAAATTAATCATCATAGAATATTGAATGAGAGTCACATTCCAAAATGCAAGTGCACATCAATTTTTGTGTGCTTTGTAAGATTCTCATCAATATTTGGGCTCTACTACAGGTCTCCAATGCACAGGATTACCTATGCGTGAGGGGGGGAACTGTGCTAATATGAGCACCGTCTAGAGAATCTTCTGGGTTTGGGAGTGATCGATGACTTCTATCTCAAAACCTTGCTCTGATTCATCTTTGATCATCAAGAAGCATGCCTACAATAAAAACAATGAAATTTCCTTATGTAAGAAACTTTTTGAGGAGTCAGGATGTTTCATCAAAACCCTTCGCTCAGATCGAGGGAGTGAATATACTTCCAAGGTTTTTTCATCAATTTTGAAAGAACATGGGATTAAGAGACAACTGACTACAACCTATACTCCACAGTAAAATGGAGTTGCAGAGAGTAGAAATCGTTCCATTGTAGAAATGTTTCAATGTATGCTAATGGGAGCACATCTTGCAAATGAGTATTGGGTAGAATCTGTAAACACAACATCATACCTCCTGAATAGAGCACCAACAAGAGCTCTACAGGGTAAAACTCCACAAGAAGCATGGAGTGGTAAGAAACCCTCCATTTCTTATGTACACTTCTTCTTGTAAATCACCATTCAAGAAAGCACTAGTTACATCCATTTGATGTAACTTCCACCTAAACTAAGCTGCCATTGGGCATGGGTAAAATAGCGCTTTGTTAAGCGCTCTCCAATTTGGTGGTTTCTTCAACCACCCAGGTGGTTCATGAACCACCTTTGAAACACCTTGTAATATATTTAAACCCACCTTCAATATCAATTAGATTACTACACGTTTATCTACATGGTATCAGAGCCAAGGAGGGAGAAGGACGTTTCATTGCTTTTATTGTAGGCATGTTTCTCGAGGATCAAGGACGATGTAGATGCAATAGAAGAACATTTCATTATTTTTATTGCAGGCATGTTTCCCGAGGACCAAGGATGAATCAGAGTAAGGTTGTGATATGGAATTCATAGATCATTCCCAAACCTGGTAGATTCTCTAGATGGTGCTCATATTAGCACGGTTACCCCCTCACGCATAAATAATCCTACGCATTGGAGACCTGTAGTAGAGCCCGAAGATTTATGAGAATCTAACAAAGCACACCAAAATTGATGCACACTTTCATTCTGGAATGTGACTCTCATTCAATATTTTGTGATGATTGATTTCTCCTTGATGCATAGAACTGCACACGTGAACCAATTTTTTGAGGCACACATCATGGGACTCATGGATCGTTCGTAGAGAAAGCATTGTGGGATATTGATCATTGTTTAGGTAGCAAGTGTAGAACCCTTAGTGTGCTCACTTGGAATCTGACCACTAACACGTTGAAGGTTTCTCGTAGGGCCTTCTTGTAGGAAACCCTCTATCAGAATGCGATAATGTTTTTATGAATTTTACAGACATGGTTTGTTGTTTCGGGGAGTGCAGATGGATATAATATTCTAATATTTTGAAACAAAAATTAAAACTTTATTTTTTGAAGAATGAAGAGGTCAAAATCATTTGAACCTGCCAGCTATTTGATTCCCATCTGCCTAATTGACATCCTACGAGCACAGTTTGATGCCCTTGATGCCCAAGCAATAAAATTTGACGACAACAACAATTTTGACAATTTTTTGTCAATTGTTTTTGGTAATTGTTTGTAATTTTTTGCCTAACAGTTTTTTGTCCACGGAGGGTCAATTTTTCACTTACCAGGATTTTTTTTTTTACCACCAATCCAAGGAGAAGCACATTTTTCAGGGTATTCTTCAGTAATTCGATCTCTTCCTTTCAAAGTTTTTTTGGAGGGATAAGATTTTTTTTTTTGGATTTAGAAAGGCTCCATATTTTTTTGTTCTCCTACTTGTTTATTTTGCAAAAAAAAGGGGGGATCCTAAGCATTTATTTTTGCAAAATTCTAAGACAAAGGGGGAATACAATTGTGGAAAGAAAAATGGCATTGTAATAGGTGCATTTTCGATGGAAACCAACACCTAAGGTAGTTAAATTTGTGGGCATTTATGGTTGCTTTTTGCGTCTAAATTTCATGTTTTCTTGCATTAACAATAATACAATAAAGCAAAAGAAAATACTAGGTCTAGCAGGTATAAAGAAAGGGAGACAAATTGGTGATATAAGGAACCTTCACAATGGCCACTATTCATAAATATCTCTCAGATTCATAGTTGTTGAAAGGTTCTAACTTCGTACCATGGAAGACAAATATGTGTGCCATTCTTTAGGTGGAATATTTATGGGATGTAGTGACTGGAACTACAAAATACCCTCAAACAACAGGAATAAATCAAGAATATTTTGATAAGAAGGACAAAATAGGTCTCATGTTTATCTTGCTTGCTACTACATATGAGGTCCAACCTCATATCTGTGATGCCAAAACTAGTAAGGAAGCTTGGGATGCTTTAATTACTATTTATGAAGGGAAGAATCAATCCACTATTCTACACCTTCAAACTCAACTACATACCCTCAGTATGACCTCTGGTGAAACAATGGACCTTTTCTTATGCAGAGTGGCGAAATTGAAAGCCAAGTTGAATGCTATGGGACAACCAGTGGATGATACTCTCTTGACCTTTGTCATCTTGAGAGCATTACCAAAATCCTACAAGATGTTGATAACCTCTCTTAATGTATTTGGTAGACAAGTAACTTTTATCGAGTTGGTAAATTTACTCTAAACTAAGGAGGTCAACCAATTTCAGAAGGATGAAGTACCATATAATTCTCTCTACACCAAGCAAAGGGGTAAGAAACAAGGACGATTTCAAAAAGGAAGATCTTCATCAAAAGAAAAAGGGAAACAACATCAGCAAAAAGACAAACAATATTGCAATATTTGTGATATGAATAACCATGACACCAATAGGTGTTGGTTTAAGAACAAGCAACAAAATGACCAAGATCATAAGAAGAAGGGCAAAGGAAAATACAAACTACAGGAAAAGAATAAGCAACCCAAGGGTCATGTTGCTCATACCGAATCAAATTTAGACTCAGATTTTTTAGAATTAGAGTCAAACTCAGAATCTGAGCGAGCACACAAGGTGCTCATGACTCATACTTCATCTTTGCAGATAGATGTTGTATGGTATATTGATTTGGGTGGTAGTAAGCACATTACTGGCGATAAATCATGGTTTGAGACTTTTAAGGAGAAAGAAGGTGAGCTGGTCATAATTGCTGACAATCAAGTCTACCAAGTGAAGGGTGAAGGCGATGTTTCTATCACTCTTACAGATGGTAAATTTTAGATTTAGAATGTACTCTATGTCCTTGTATTAGCTAATAATCTATTTTTCATACCTTAGATGTTGGATTGAAATATGGAGGTTGTTTTATGTGTTTCCAAAGGATAAAAAAGGTGTTTTATAATAAGAAAAGGAAAACATGTCACAATCGGATCATACAAGCATGGCTTGTTTATTTTAGAAGTTGTTTCAACACCTCATGTTGCACTAACAACAACTACTAAGGAGGCTACATCTCTGTGGCACAAGATATATGGGCATCTAAGTTTTGGATATTTGCACTAATTGAGCAAATATGATATGGTGAGAGGACTTCCCAATCTTTCATCCACACTACCAATTTGCTTGGATTGCTTAGCAGGGAAGCAATCAGGTACCATTTAAAGTTAGCTCTTTCAGAGCTAAGAAACCTTTGTATTTATCCCACATTGATTTTTGCAGTCCTATGCCAACCATCTATGATGGGAAGAAGTATTTTCAATTGTTTTTTGATGATTACTCATGAAAGATGTGGGTTTTCTTTCTTCCATTAAAGTTAGAAGCATTTTTGTACTTTCAACAATTCAAGAAACTTGTTAATAATGAGTCATGATGTTTCATCAAAACCATCCGCTCAGATCGAGGGAGGAATATAATTCCAAGGATTTTTCATCATTTTTGAAGGAACATGGGATTAAGAGACAACTGAATACAACCTATACTCCACAAAAAAATGGAGTTGTAGAGAGGATAAATCATTCCATTGTAGAAATGGTTTGATTTATGCTAAAGGGAGCACATATTGCGGATGAGTATTGGGTAGAAGCAGTAAACACATCATCATACCTCCTGAATAGAGCACCCACAAGAGCTCTATAAGGTAAAACTCCACAAGAAGCATGGAGTGGTAAGAAACACTCCATTTCTCATCTAAGGGTTTTTGGATGTAAGGCATTCATGCACATACCAAAACAAAAAAGTAATAAGTTAGATGAGAAGACCTTGGAATGTATCTTTTTTGGTTATGATGAGCATTCAAAGGGGTATCTATTGACAGATCCTATAACCAAGAAAATACATATAAGTAGAGATGTGGTATTTGATGAAGCTTTCACATCAAATAACACTTATACATTTATATACCTTGAGGAAGATGAGTCGAAGAAAGAGACTGCACCTCCTCAGAACAAGATTATAAAATGGTATACCAGTACATTGAGAGATTTCAAATTAGTCTCACTACTAGATCTAACTCTATATCGACCTTGTACTCACAGTATGACTCAGTAGAAGAGAGCAAATGCCTCAAATTCAAAAGTTGATGAGCTTTACCAGCAGTTTTATGAACTATCTATGGATGCAATGGAAGATAGGGAAATGGATATGGAGGATGAGAGGGTTTATTTGACAACATTGGATGAAAATAAACTCACAACAGTTCAAGATGCACTTAGTAAGCCTCAATGGAAGGCTGCTATGGAAGCAGAACATACATCTCTCATGAAAAATCATACATGCAAGCTAGTAAATTTGCCTTCAGGAAAGAAGCCCATTGGCTGCAAATGGGTATTCAAAGTGAAGTATAAGGTAGATGGTACTATTGATAAGCATAAAGCATGTCTTGTTGCAAAGATCTATGCTTAGAAAGAAGGCATATATTATAAAGAGACTTTTTCCCCTACAAAAAAAATGACTATCATTCATGTTTTGTGTGCCATGACAACTCAGTTTGGGTGGAAGTTACATCATATGGATGTAAAAAGTGGTTTCTTGAATGGTGATTTACAAGAAGAAGTGTACATGATCCAACCAGAAGGATTTATTGTTGAAGGGTAAGAACAACAAGTTTTTAAGTTGATCAAGTATTTGTATGGGTTGAAACACGCTCCTCGATCTTGGTACATAAAAATCGATAGCCACCTAATGCAACATGGTTTCCAAAGAATTCCATCAGATGCAAATATCTATATAAAGAACAATGGTTCTGACATAGTGATTTTGGTGCTCTATGTAGATGATCTGATCATAATAGGTAGTTCAGAGAGTATGATTGATGTCGTGAAAAATGATTTGAAGATATCCTTTGAAATGATAGATCTAGGACTTCTTCACTATTGTCTTGGCTTAGAAGTGACTCAAAAGAAACATCATATTAGAGTTACACAAAAGAAATATGGTAGGACATTGATTTATAAATATCACATGACTGACTGTAAGTCTAAAGCTACTCCAATGGAGGTTGGAATTAAGATATCTCTATATGATCAATCTCCATAGGTAGATGGCACTCTCTATCATCAATTGATTGGGAGTCTCATATATCTAACCAATACTAGGCCAGATCTTAGTTTTTTTGTGGGTTTTACTTCATAGTTCATGCAGGACCCAAAGGTGAGTCATTAGAAATCTACAAAAGAGTTCTTTATTATGTCTATGGTACAAAAAATTTTGGCTTGAAATACAAAACTAACAACAAGTTCTATCTACAAGGATACACAGAATCTGACTATGTTGGATCTATTGATGATCGAAAGTCAACTTATGGATACATTTTTCATCTTGGATATGGTCTTGTCTCTTGGCATAGTAAGAAGTAGTAGGTGGTTGGTATCTCTTCTACAAAGGCAGAATATCGCATAGCCAGTGGAGTAGTCTGTGAGATAATATGGTTAAGTCATATTCTTACAAACATGGGCCTTCCAAAGAACCTTCCACTACATTTATTTTGTGACAATCAAGGTGTTTTGAATCTTGTTAAGAATCCAAATTTTCATGATCGCACCAAACACATCGAAACTCGTCATTTCAATCATGATGAAGTTCCAAAGAACCACATACAGCTCTAGTACATTCCCACTGATCATCAAGTTGCAAACATTTTTACTAAGGCACTTGCACATGTCAAATTTGAATTATTTTGCAATATTCTCCATACTTGCCAATAATTTAATAAGGGGGGATGTTAGCAATATTTCATTATTAGGCATATTAGGCATGGGTAAAATAGCGCTTTGTTAAGCGCTCTCCAATTTGGTGGTTTCTTCAACCACCTAGGTGGTTCGTGAACCACCTTTGAACCACCTTGTAATCTATTTAAACCCACCTTCAATATTAATCATATTACTGTGTGTTTATCTACAACCTCATCATAAGAGATAATTAACAACCTCCATGTGAGTGCAATTACTCCTTTTACTTATTTTCCTCCATTACTCTTTTTCCTCCAAAGTACCTCTATATGCCTATACTTCACAATAAAATGGTATGCATAGATAATTAATTATGTATCCTATCATAGTCTTTAAAAATTAGATAAATATGACAAAATGTAAAGAACTAAATACAAAAATAAAGGTATTAATATATTTGATTCCATCTTAAGAGAAAATTTAGCAACCTCCATGTGAGTGAGCATTTCCTCCAATGTACCTTTATACCTCCATGTGAATACAATTACTATTTGTCCTCCAAAGTACCTTCATACACCTACACTTCACAATAAGGTGGTAGACATAAATAATTAATTTTTTCTCCTATCATAGTCTTCAAAAGTTTGAAAATATGACAAAACTTGAAAAATTAAATATAGCACAATTACTCATTTTCATCCAAAATACCTTTATACCTCCATGTAAATGCAATTACTCTTTATCCTCCAAAATACCTTTATACACATATACTTCATATTGGTTCCAAAATCTATATAAGTGAATGAGATGTGCCCTCAAGACCTCAACCAAGGGATTGGATGGCTCAGAAATAGGGGTTTCTGAGTCAACCTCCAAAGAAGATCAATTTCTATACCTAGATAATCTAACTAAATGGGGGGTTGTAGGCTAAAGTAAGTTGCAGGCTAAAGTAATAAATACAAAGGGTTAGAAATATGAGATAAAATTGGTACAAATTTTACAACATCAAGAGATATAGTGTAGAGAGTCTCGCAATTTGAATTTAAACTAAACCACCTAACAAAATAGCCTACTTTTCTTATGCATTCAAAACATTAATCATTAAGAACTCTAAGAAATGCTAATTCATTCTAAAACTATAATGATAAATCTAGGTATAAATCCAGAATGCAAAATAACTATAGCAAAATTACCCATTCATAGCTTTAACAAAAAAATATTTACTCAGTAAGACATACATTCAGATTTTACACAAGAAATTAGTGAGAGTGTAGATAGCAATCCAATCTTCATTCAAGAAGGCATATAGTCTCAATCAATACAATTATACCAATTATAAATATCAAAGAGCCAACCATAAGAATGGATTACATTATAGTATATATATATTTACAATTACAATTGGTTATGTTATCATCATAGTCTAAGGAGTGGATTGCAAGTATGAAAGGTTGTTGCAGCATGTGTGCTCATTCCTTCAGTTCATCTTGTTGCAATTGATTTAACATTATGGTACTGATGTGGCTTGCTCTTGTTCTATCTCAGGGAGTGGTGACCACTGCATCTTCATCTGGTGCATATAATCCTCTAACAATTTTATTTTACTCTAGTCATCCTACTACCTCCTTAGCTATAATAGCACATGTATTAGTCGAAGAAGCTTTCAAGGTTGTTAGGATACTCTAATAATATATTCACTTTTTGGGAGCACATTTGGGTAGTTAGTGCATACTTTCATTTGATGTCTCTTTTAGCTCTATCATTTTACTGGATGTTGGGTTCCCTTTTCATCACCATAGGATATTTTTGTGCCCCAAGCTGACATTAGTATTCAAAACCATCTGGCACTCTTGGTGGAGCATATTACCCGATGCAATTCATGCCTTAGGATTTTTCATTCTATTGTTTAGTTAAGCTAGGTTTTTATAGTGCTCTTATTCACATCAACACTCAAAATCAGACAACATTTATGGCTACCTTGTTCAAAATATTATACCCTTAAGTCGGATGCCAAACTCTCATACTTAGTCAATTTATTTTTTGAAAGAGCGAGAATTATTTTCATATTAATTCTAATATTTTAGTCTTTCTTGTTGATATTAGCATCATTGTAAGCCTAGGATGCTGGATTTAAATTGCCCATATGCTGACATTAGTGTTCAAATCCATATGGACATCTTACTTAGTCAAAATTTGGCCTAGGCTTATCTAATTTGACTATCGAGTGTTAGATTTTTAAAAGCTTGTGGATGACATCATCACCTTAGGATTTTTAGCAGTGCTTTGAAACTTAGCAAAATTCTATGTATGTTATGTTCATCTCTGATCCAACCACTATTTTAGGTGTCTGGAAACCTATTATAGAAAATACCAAATATATATTGTTTTGTATTGATAAAATTCATCTCCCTATTTAGATATGGATGCAGGTGGAAAATTTTATCTATATTATTAGAATCTTGTACGGGTTTCTAGGGGTAGAAGCAAAGAACCAACCTAGCCTTATCCACTTGGGCCATGGAGTCAAAATTTGGAACAAAAAAAAAAATGAAATTCAAAACTATTTTGTACAAGGGTGACCTCAAGTGCTATCTATTACATTTTGATACTTAATACTTATTGAGAAATCATCCATAAGGTATAAAATAAGCATGCAATATTAAATATATGATAGTGACAATATACTAAACATGTAATACTCATGGGAAACTTCTACAAATACTCATAAATCTGCCATTAATGAAAGCTCACGAAAATAGGAGGAAATGCTATGAGTATTATAGTTGCAATGCATTTTTAACAATGCCTAGTCATATATATAGTAGTATGTGACTTTTTACTTTCCTACTCTACGGAAACATGTGTATTCGACATGATATACACTTGTTCGTATGCACACCTAATTAAAGACACATGCATTTATTGCACATTATTACATTACATAAAGTAAATACTCATAATCTAAGGATGTACTTATGATGGTACATTAACATGTACCAAATAATGTAATATATTCTAACACACCCTTGTATTACATTATTTGGGATGAACTTCTCTTGATATGCATAGATGATCTCTAAATGTTTGAAACTTGTTCATGCCAAGATATTTTATAAATATATATGCTAGTTGTTTTACTGTAAGAATATACTTCAAACTAATATGATGATTTTAAAAATGATCTCTAATAAAATGACATTGTGCTTAAATATGCTTAGTCCATTCATGTACAATTGGATTTTTGATCATATTGAGTACTTCTTGATTATTACAATGTATTAGAGTTGGATCTCATTTGATTCCCATGTCAGATAATATATATTGTAACCATATAGCTTCACAAGTTATATCTCGTGCTGCATAGTATTCTACTTCAGTGCATGATTGTGCTACTATATGTTTTTTCTTATTGTGCCAAGATATTCATCCTGAACCAAGATATAAAATGTATCTTGAAGTAGATTTTCTATCATAAATAGAACTTGCATAATCAAAATTTGAATAACCCTACTGGTAAAAACCTTTAACATTCTTCATATAATTTAGTCCATAATCTATAATATTCTTAACATATTATAGTATTCTTTTTGTAGCTTTTCAATGAATCTCTCTTGGTTCTTGCATGAATTTTGAAAGATAATTTATAGAAAATACTAGACCATGTTGAGTAATTTTTAAGTACAAAAGACTTTCAATTAATTGATGGTAACTTGTAGCTAAAACAAAAGTTGTTCCATAATTTCTGGATAATTGAATTTCTTGTTCCATGGGTGTATCTTTAGGCTTATAGTCATTCATTTTATATTTTTCAAGCAGGGCATTTGCATATTTTGACTATGTAATGGTAATATTATCTCCTTTTTGATGAATTTCTAGACCAAGACAATAATTCATCAGTCCTAAATCTATCATCTCAAAAGCTTTCTCAAGATCCTTTTTTATCTCACTTATTAGTTTTTCAGAGATTCCAGTTATCACTATATCATAAACATACACTATAAGGATTGGTATATCATTTCTAATTTTCTTTTTATATAGAATTGGATCAGATGTACTTCATTTGAAACTATGTTGTAAAAAATGACTATTAATTTTTATTTTTTATGCTCTAGGGGCTTGTTTTAGACCATATAAGGATTTTTTTAATTTGCAAACCATATGTTCTTGACATTTAACAAAAAATCCTTTTGGTTGTGACATGTAGACTTCTTCTAAGTCACCATTAATAAAAGCACTTTTTACATCTATGTGATAAAGTTTACATTCTTGATGACCTTCTAAATCACATACTATTCTAATAATGGCTATTCTAGCTATTGGTGAAAATGTATCTTCATAGTCAATTTCCTTTATCTAAGTATATCCTTTTGCTACAAACCAAGCTTTGTACTTGTTAAGTGTACCATATACTTTATATTTAATCTTGTAAATCCATTTGCAACCCATAAATTTCTTTCCTGGAGGTAATTCTACTAAATTACATGTTTTGTTCTTTTGTAGTGATGAGTATTCAAATTCCATGGTTACCTTCCAATGTGAGAGATTTTAATGAGATTTAAGTGTTGATGTTGGATCTACTATGGTGCTTAGTAATCCTCTACTCATTCTAGTTTGACTACGAGTTTGAGGTCTTGTGGTAGTAAGATCTAGCATTTATCTCAAGTTTGATTCCCCGAGTGTGTCCCTAAGCCATATTGGTTCCTTTCTATGAGGAATTATGGATGATTCTGTACATTCACTATATTCATCATGGGATTCTGACTCTGCCTCTACATTTTTAAAATCTTCCTTTGAGAATTTTAGAATAACATCTACCTCATTACTTTGTTTTCTAGTATCAACCTTGATTTTTTCATCAAAAACTACATCTTTTCTTATATACCTTTCTTGTACTTGGATTTGTTATTCTATACTCTGCAGATTCTGTTAGAAATATTAAGTTATCGTTGATGTCAAAGGATGCATGGTATTCAAGGTCAAAGGGAGCATGGTATTCAAGGAAGAAATATTCTCCATGGGTTTGATGAATAGCAAGCAATGAACAAATATCCAAGGCAAGTATATATTTCAGAAGAAGCCAAGCAGGGAAAATATTTTTAAGAAAAGGACTATAATATTTAAATATCAAATTTAAATATTATAAAGAAGGACAAAATCTTGGGATAGAGGTTTAAAATTTTATTAAGATAAAGGTTTAAAAGTTGATTGGGACAAAGGTTTAAATATCACAAGAGAAGGCCAAAGGTTTTAAAAGTTAATATATTATAATATTTTTAAATATTATAATATAAAAAGGGTTTATAAGTTTTGGCGTCAACGTATTTAAAGAGCATATATAAAATCAAAATGAAAATTGTGAGCCGACTATCTATGCACCAAGAACAAGATTGAAGGAATTGATATAAATACATGGAAATATTATGACTTTGTGGTGATCAAGAGATACGTTTTCGAAGTGCAGCATGAAGAAATTTGTGTGAGAGAAAGAATATTTGTAGCCTACGATCGGAGGTGCAATCGGAGGTTGAAGGATCCTACACACAATGAAGGCATTTCACTCCATGACAGAGAGATCACAATGAATGTGTTGCGCTCGATGAGAAAGCACAACAAAGGTATTGCACTCGATGGCAGAGAGATCACAATGAAGGCATTCCACTCGATGAGAAGAAGGTACTACACACGGTAGATATTGATTACAACAAAGACATTACGCATGGTAGAGTTTGAGGATAGTGAAATATTGTGCATGGTAGAGTTTGAGCATAGTGAGTGCACAATGTAGTTTTAGCATAGTGAGCACACGATGGAGTTTTAGCATAGTGAGTGCATGAAAAATTTTGAGCACAACGAGTGCATGATAGAGTTTGAGAATGACAAAGTTTGAGCACGGTGAATTTTGAGCACAATGAAGGATGTGCACATGGTGAAGGTTGAGCATAACAAATATTTGCACACAACAAGAGTCAACCAAAGTGATTGGAAATATTGAAGAACTTGCACTGGGTTGTGACAGAGATTTTAGGTTGATAAAAGTAGTGGTGGAAGAAACAAGAAGATCTTGGATAGAAAATTGACATCATGGTTGTGAGACCAAATGTAATAAGCATCAGAGGTAGATGTTGTTAATTTATCACCCAGCCAAAGACATCACAGAAGACTTGCAAGGACAAAATATTAGGCAAGAGATAATTTAATTTGTTTTTGCAAAGGTTGGCAATGTCATCGTGTTTGGAAGGTTTTATTTTGTGGTTGTGTTGGGGATTTAAATCCCACATCCTCCTTGCAAGAGATGTTAAGGAGTTTAAAAGAGCCTGAGCACAATAGGAAGTTTGTGAGCACCTCATGGTTCCCACGACACCCAGTTGAAGGGTGTTGGTGCTTCGCTTACCATACGCAGACTAACCTAGTTGGAGGATGTGACATGTGGCATATTATGAGTAATTTGTGGCATGATTATTGAGTGGAGGATATCTACACAAAGTCCGGGATCCATTGACTTGCTGTGAGTTGACTGCATACGCAAGAATTTTTGTTGAACAGATTTGAAGGTATGGAAAATTAATTTCTTTCTAAGGTGGTTGAAATTATTTAAAAGAAAATATTTTAGGGAGGTATAAGGAATTAGAGAAATAAATTAAAAGAGAGTTTATTATGTTATTGTTTGAAGAAGAATATTCTTGGGTTACATATTGGGGATATAAGGAATTATTGAATATGTTTCTTTGAAATGAAAGCTTGCTATTTTGAGTTTATTATTTGAGGAAAACTATTTGAGTTTGGGAGGTATAAGGAACTATTAAATACATTGCATTAAAGATGAGTTAGAAAAGAAATTGTTGAGTTTTTGTTATTTGAAGAAGAATGTTTGTTGGCCTTATATAGTGGAGTAATAAGGAATCATTAGGTAAACTTTGGTGATAAGTTGAAAAGGAGAGTTTGTTATTTTTGAAGTACATGTGAAATAGTATAACCTCATACATTGCTTTAAGACAAGTCAAGGGGGTTACACAAGGGCAAGAATAGAGTGAAAGAATTTAATTGAGAAGAAGAACATATTGGGCATTTGTTAGTGCATATCATTCTTTATATGTTCTTGAAGATAAAATAACTCTAGGTAGAATATGTCTGAATTACTTTAAGTTGAAGAAAGCACTTTTGGGAAATATATGAGCATTGTTTGTATGTAAGATTTGGGAAAGATATGAGCATTGTTTGTATGCAAGATTTGGGAAATATATGAGAAGGTTTAAGAAGGTTTTGTGAGCATATTTGAGTAGGTTTTGTGAGCAGATTTGAGTAGGTTTTTGTGAGCAGATGTGATTAGATGTTGTGAGTAGATTTGAGTAGGTTTTGTGAGCATATTTGAGCAGATGTTATGAGAATATTTGAGAGAATATTTGAGCAGGTTGTGTGAGTATATTTGAGCAAGTTTTGGAGTAGATGTGAGCAGGATTAATGAGTAGGTTATGGAGCTGATTTGAGCAGAGTTGTGAGTAGGATTTGTGAGCAGGTTATGGAGTTGATTTGAGTAGAGTTGTGAGTAGTATTATGAGAAGATTTTGGAGTTGAGTTGAGCAAGATTTGTGAATAGTATTATGATTAGGTTTGGGAGTAGATCTGAGTAGTATTTAGAGAAGAGGGGATTGGTGTCTCCTATGGATTGGTGTCCATGAAACAAAACTTAGTGGAGTGGTGTCCACAAAACTAGAATAGAGTAGAGTGGTGTCCACAAAACCATAATAGAGTGGAGTGGTATCCACAAAACTAGAACAAAGTGGAGTGGTGTCCATAAAACTTGAGAGGGGGTTGGTAACTCCTGTGGATTGGTGTCCATGAACATTGTAATAGGGGATTGGTGTCTCCTGTGGGTTGGTGCCCACAAAATTTGTTGAGAAATTTATAAGCAATATTTCTCCGTGGATGTAGCCCACATTGGGTGAACCACGTTAAATTTGTGTCTCTCATATGTGTGATGATTTGTGCATTGTTTCATTTATTGCATTGATATTATTGTTGTTATCATTTGGATTGAAAAGTGAAAAGTTTTATCTTATAATTATTCACCCCCTCTCAGTATAAGCTTGTGTTCTTCAATTGGTAATAGAGAGGGTTCCTTCATGAAATCCTAATAGCTTGAAGGAAGATCTTACAAGAACACACATGGCTCATAAGGAAGGGTTTTCATCAAATAAGGCTCCATTGTTTGATGGGACTAACTATGCTTTTTGGAGTGTGAGGATGAAGACTTATTTGATGGCACATGGATATGATATATGGCAATCCATTGAGAATGGGTTCACACCACCTACAACTCCTCCTACATATGCAAGTGGTAAGAAACCATATGAAGATAATGCCAAGGTGATGAATGCAATTTTGAGTGGGTTATGTGAATCAGAGTTTGTGAAAGTCATGCAATGCACTTCAACAAAATAAATATGGGATAAGTTATAGAGAACATATGAAGGAGATGACAAGGTCAAAATGGAAAAACTTCAAACACACAGGAGGAAGTTTGAAGACTTGAAAATGAAATATGATGAAGATATTGCTATGTATCTACTTCGTGTTGATGAGGTTGTCAACACCATTCGTGGACTTGGAGAAAATATTGAGGAATCTACTATTGTTCAAAAAATATTAAGGTCACTCCCTATGAGGTATGATGCAAAGGTTTCAACAATAGAAGAGATGAAGGATCTCAAAACTTTAAGCATGGATGAGCTACATGGAATTCTCACAGCCTATGAGATGAGGACAAAAAAAGAACAAACATCAAAAAGAGAGGTAGCATTCAAAGCTTCAAATAAGGCAAAGGATAAAGAACCAAAATCAAGTGATGAATCAAGTAGTGAAGAAGAGGCTAAATTTGTGAGAAGAAATAAGAAGGGTCCAAGAAAACACAAGAATATGTAGACTATGAAATGTTTTAGTTGTGGTAACATTGGTCACTATGCAGCTAATTGTCCAGAGGTTGGGAATAGTAGTAGTGAAGAAGAAAAAGAATACAAGAAGAAGAAAGAAAGAAGATTTTATCATGAAAAGAAAAATAGGCATGGTCAAGGCAAGCATGAGAAGAAGATATTTCAAAGACACAAGAAGAGTTTTTATGTTGAAGAAGCAAGTAGTGCTTCAAGTGACAGTGATGAGAACCTCTTCGATAGTGAAAAAGAAGAAATCCTATTTTTGGCCATAGAAGAGAATGAAGATGCTCCTATTGTCAAAGACCAAGAAGAAGAGAATGAAGATGCTCCTATTGTCAAAGACCAAGAAGAAGAGAAAGAAGATGCTCTTGTGATTAAAGACCTAGAAAAAGAGAAAGATTTAGAAAAGGAAGAGGAAGCCACAGTTGATATGGAAAAGGAACTTGTTGTTGATCTTGAAGAGTTGAAAAAGGAGAACTTAAGATTGAAGGCTCAAGTAAAAGAGGATGAGAAAACAAAGGCAAAGCTTCTACAAGATCTCATTGACTTAAAAGTTAAGGTTGAAGAGGCAAGGAAATTTGAAGAAGGTATGGCTGAACAGTTAAAGGCAAAAGAGCTAGAATGTGAAAGACTAGAACATGAAGCTGACATTCTAAGGAAGGGACTTGAAAAATTTAATAATAAGATATATCAGTTTAGGAAAAGCTCAAAATATTTGGATGATATTATCAAAACACAAAGATCTCCATTTATGAAGACTGGACTTGGCTTTGAGGAAGGTCAAGAAGTACAAAAAGAGGAGTCAAGCTCAAAAGAAATAGAAGCATCAAAGAAGGTATTTGAAGAAGAGCCTAAGACCTATGCTAATGTGTTGAGAAATGGAAACATCAAAGAGGAAGAAAACAATGCACAATCAAGGAATAGGGACCATCATAGAAAAAGCAAAGAAAGAACCATGAGATCATATCCTCCAAGGCAAGATGAATATTTCTTCTAGGGTTATTGTTACTCATGTAATCATTTTGGTCATAAAGCTATACATTGCAGGGTTCATGGTAAGAATGATTATGGCTTCACCAAGAGAAATTTCAAGTCATTTGCACCTTTCAAGGACTACAACATCATGTGTTTCAATTGCAATAATTTTGGGCATAAATATAAATGGTGTAGAATAGTTTCTAAAACTTCCAAAGACAAGCAAGAAAAAGGATGCTCAAAATGTTCAAAGAGGTATGACTTCAAAAGTTTGGAAAAAGAAAATTGAAAAAGAAGAAGAGCATTGTAAGTTGGGAGTAGTTTTACTCCCATCCCAAAATTGATCACCTCAAGAAAAGGAGGTGGTGAGGGGGTTGTGCTAAGTATCTTATTTTTAGCCCCAAGGAGCCCTTTGCCATTGATGTCAAAGGGGGAGAATTTAGTGAGGGGGAGAAGCTTGTCAGGGGGAGCATATTTGGAATCCAGTTGCAGTAGAAGAATTATTTTTGTAGGGTTGCCATCAATGACAAAGGGGGAGATTGTTGGAAATATTAAGTTGTCATTGATGTCAAAGGGTGCATGGTATTCAAGGTCAAAGGGAGCATGGTATTCAAGGTAGAAATATTCTCCATGGGTTTGATGAATAACAAGCAATGAACAAATATCCAAGGCAAGTATATATTTCAGAAGAAGCCAAGCAAGAAAAATATTTTTAAGAAAAGGACTATAATATTTAAATATCAAATTTAAATATTATAAAGAAGGACAAAAGCTTGGGATAGAGGTTTAAAAGTTGATTAAGACAAAGGTTTAAAAGTTGATTGGGACAAAGGTTTAAATATCACAAGAGAAGGCCAAAGGTTTTAAAAGTTAATATATTATAATATTTTTAAATATTATAATATAAAAAGGGTTTATAAGTTTTGGTGCCAATGTATTTAAAGAGCATATATAAAATCAAAATGAAAATCGTGAGCCGACTATCTATGCACCAAGAACAATATTGAAGGAATTGATATAAATACATGGAAATATTATGACTTTGCGATGATCTAGAGATACATTTTTGAAGTGCGGCATGAAGAAATTTGCGAGAGAGAAAGAACATTTGTAGCCTACGATCGGAGGTGCAATTAAAGGTTGAAGGATCCTACACACAACGAAGGCATTGCACTCAATGGTAGAGAGAGCACAACGAAGGCATTGCACTCGATGGTAGAGAGAGCACAACGAAGGCATTGCACTCGATGAGAAGAAGGCATTGTGCATGGTAGAGATTGAGAACAACAAAGACATTATGCATGGTAGAGTTTGAGGATAGAGAAATATTGTGCATGATAGAGTTTGAGCATAGTGAGCGCATGAAAGAGTTTTAGCACAATGAGCATAGGATGAAGTTTTAGCAGAGTGAGTGCACAACAAAATTTGAGCATAGCGAGTGTACGATAGAATTTGAACACGAAGGAGTTTGAGCACAATGAAGGATGTGTGGTCAAATAAACAAGAATATCTTGGATAGAAAATTGACATCACGACTATGAGACCAAATGTAATAAGCATCAAAGGTAGACATTGTTAATTTATCGCCCAACCAAAGACATCATAGAAGACTTGCAAGGACAAAATATCAGGCAAGAGATAATTTAATTTATTTTTGCAAAGGTTGGCAATGTCATCATGTTTGGAAGGTTTTGTTTTGTGGTTGTGTTGGGGATTTAAATCCCACATCCTCCCTACAAGAGACGTTAAGGATTTTAAAAGAGCCTGAGCACAATAGGAAGTTTGTGAGCACCTCATGGTGCCCACGATGCCCAGTTGAAGGGCACTGGCACTTCGTGGGCCATACGTAGACTCACCCAGTTGGAGGGCATGACACATGGTAGATTATGAGTAATTTGTGGTGTGACTATTGAGTGGAGGATATCTACGCAAAATTTGGGATCCGTTGACTTGTTGTGAGTTGACTGCATATGCAAGAATTTTTGTTGAACAGATTTGAAGGTATGGAAAATTAATTTCTTTCTAAGGTGGTTGAAATTATTTAAAAGAAAATATTTTAGGGAGGTATAAGGAATTAGAGAAATAAATTAAAAGAGAGTTTATTGTGTTATTGTTTGAAGAAGAATATTGTTGGGTTACATATTGGGGATATAAGGAATTATTGAATATGTTGCTTTGAAATGAAAGCTTGTTGTTTTGAGTTTATTATTTGAGGAAAACTATTTGAGTTTGGGAGGTATAAGGAACTATTAAATACATTGCATTAAAGATGAGTTAGAAAAGAAATTGTTGAGTTTTTGTTATTTGAAGAAGAATGTTTGTTGGCCTTATATAGTGGAGTAATAAGGAATCATTAGGTAAAATTTGGTGATAAGTTGAAAAGGAGAGTTTGTTGTTTTTGAAGTACATGTGAAATAGTATAACCTCATACATTGCTTTAAGACAAGTCAAGGGGGTTACACAAGGGCAAGAATAGAGTGAAAGAATTTAATTGAGAAGAAGAACATATTGGGCATTTGTTAGTGCATATCATTCTTTATATGTTATTGAAGATAAAATAACTCTGGGTAGAATATGTCTAAATTACTTTAAGTTGAAGAAAGCACTTTTGGGAAAGATATGAGCATTGTTTGTATGTGAGATTTGGAAAAGATATTGTTAGGAAAAACTCCATGATTCCACACCTGCAAGATGAAGCACAATAACAAAAATATAGAACACAAAAATAGTAACACAAGTGACACAAATATTTTACGTGGAAACCTGCAATGTGCAGGAAAAACCACAGGGTAATGGCAACTTCTTCTTTTATTATTTTCAGCAAAGATTACATTCATGTTATTTGAAGTTTTCCAATAACTTCATGCTCTATATAATTATGCAAGGGATCACATCCCTTTATAGAGCATAGGAAGACTCCAAACTATTTGTTTCATCTTCCAATAGAAGCCTCCAAAAAATTGTTCATTTCAGCTTCCAAAGACTCTTCGTCTTTCGCTCCCAAGACTGTTTGTCTTTCACATTTTATCATCTACCTAGACGTCCACTACATGACATCTACTAGGCATGATGTTTGGGCTAGATATTTGCCATCCCAGACGTCTGACAACCTAGACGTCTTCTAGACCAGACGTCTAGCAACCTAGATGTTTGGTCTCGACGTCTGCCAGACCAGACGTCTGGCAGCCCAAACATCTAGCCCAGATGTATGCCAGACCAGACGTCTAGAAACCTAGACATATGGCCTAGATGTCTATCAGGTTAGACGTCTGACCTATTGCCTAGATGTCTGACCCAGACATCTAACAGGTCAGACGTCTAGTTGACCTATATACTACATTCATACTAACATTCATCCACTTGAAGTCAGTATTCATGAATTCTTCTGCCAAAATATTTCATCTAGTGCCAATTTCCCAATTCTGCCCTTGTTACATTTTCAGTAAGCCCTAAGAATTTTTGCACCACTCAAACTTCTCTACCTTGATTGGCTTTGTAAGCATATATGTAGGATTCACTTCAGTGTTGATTTTTTGCAACATGATCCTACCTTCTTCCACCATATTTTTGATAAAGTGGTACTTGACATCAATGTGTTTCGTGCGATCATGGAATGTTGGATTCTTCACTAATTGAATAGCACTCTAGCTATCACAATACAATGTAATTTTCTCCCGCATTACCTTGAAGTCACCCAATAATCACTCTAGAAAAATTACCTCTTTTTTGGCATGAGTTGATACAATGTATTCTGCTTCAATGGTTGATAAATCCACAATAGACTGCAACATATAAGCCCAACTCACTGCTCCTCTAGAAAGGGTGAAGGTATATCTTGTAGTGGGTTTTCTCCCATCTCTATCTCCACCATAATCAAAATCCACAAAACCTGTAACTTGCAAATATGTCGATCCAAAGTAAACATCAACATCTGAAGTGGCTCTTAAATATCTGAATATCCACTTCACCTTATTCCAGTGCTCCTTACCAATATTTGCCATGTATCAACTTACTACTCCCACTGCTTGGGAAATATTCGGTCTGGTACTCACCATGGAATACATGAGGCTTCCTACTACTGATGAATATGGTACACAAGACATGCTTGTCTTCTTTGCTTCCATTCTAGGACACTGGTTGGAAGATAAATTTAAGTGTGGAAGAAGTGGGGTACTAACTGGTTTAGCATTTTGCATATTGAAGCACTGCAAAATTGTTTTCACATATGAATTTTGACTTAACCAGATCTGTCTTCCTTTTCTATCCTTGTGTATCTTCATCCCTAAAATTTGGTTTGCTGATCCTAAATCCTTCATTTCAAATGTCCTAGCTAACTGAGCATTAAGATCAATGATTTTATTCATGTTGGGGCCTACAACCAACATATCATCAACATACAACAACAAAATAATAAAACTGCCATCGTCAAACCTCTTGTAGTATGCACAATGGCCATCTTCACTCCTGTTGAAACCTTGGCTCTTAATGAAGGTGTCAAATTTCTTGTACCACATCCTTGGTGCCTGTTTCAACCCATACAGTGATTTATTTAGTCTGCAAACCAAATGCTTTTTACCTCTTTCTTCATAGCCCTCAAGTTGATCCATATATATCTCTTCCTTGAGATCACCATGTAAGAAAGTAGTCTTTACATCAAGCTGCTCCAGTTCCAAATATTGTGTAGACAAGTGCAAGTAGAACTTTGATAGTAGTCATCTTCACAACTGGAGAGAAAATTTCATTAAAGTCAACACCTGACTTATGCACATAGCCCTTTGCCACCAAGCGATATTTATAGCGTTCCAACATCTCGTCAATGTTCTTCTTCACTTTGTACACCCACTTGTTTCCAATAGTCTTTCTTCCAGGTGGGAGATCCACAAGTTCCCAAGTTTTATTCTTTCAAAGTGCCTCAATTTCCTCCACTTTGTTGCATTCTTAGACTCTTTAGCTTCCTGAAATAAACTAGGTTCACCATCATTTTTTTTAACAAAACAAAAGAGGACTGATACACATGAGAATACCTTTTCGGACACTTTTGTGGATGTGTAGATCTTCTAACCCAATGATCTGTTGGTTTTGGCTCTTGGTCTTATGACCATTGTGGCTAATCTACTTCTTGTTCTACTTGTTCTACATGCAGATCAAAAACTTCAGAATGTTCATCTTCATAGTCA